>CM035843.1:229540476-230127976 GCA_020510985.1 Pholidichthys leucotaenia | reverse complement strand
TATGCATTCAAACAAGGAAAGAAGCAGACTTGGTCAATGTGGCACAGTTTAAAGCCAAGAGTAAGACATTGATAAAGGTAGTAAGAGAAATGCTCTTTGCCGACTACTGTGCTCTAGTTGCACACAGTGTGGAAGATATGCAATCTTTAGTGGAGAAATTTGCAAGAGCAGCTAGCCAGTTCGGCCTCAAAATCAACATCAAGAAGACAGAGTACCTTTATCAACCACCAAAGTTCCAGTTGTCAACATCTCTACCACAAGAGATCAGCATTGGTACAGAACCACTAGTCAAGTGCAAGACTTTCAAGTATCTAGGGAGTACTTTTTCAGAGAATGCTAGGCTGGAGGATGAACTATCTCTGAGAATGGGAAGAGCTTGCACTGTGTTTGGAAACTTGAGGGAGAGACTGTGGAACAATTGACATGTGTCTATCCTTGTGAAATGCAAAGTGTACAGAGCAACAGTACTGGCTACTCTATTATACGGTGCTGAAACTTGGACTGTCCACAGATTGCAGGTGAAGAAATTCCACGTGTACATGATGAGACACCTTCGAGCCATAATGAACATCTCATGGAAAGATAAGATAACCAACATAGAAGTGTTGAAACGAGCTGGTCTACCATCAATGGAGGACATGCTAATACAGATGAACCTGAGATGGCTCGGACATGTTGAGAGGATGGACCACCAGCGTCTCCCTCGGCAGTTACTCTACTCACAGTTATGTGAGGGCAAACGCAATCAGGGTAGACCAAGGCTCAGATTTCAGGACACTGTAAAAAGAAACTTGAAGAAGAGGGACATAGACAGGAGCTCCTGGCAGCAGAAGGCTAAGGACAGAGCTGTGTGAAGGAATCAATCTGATCAGACCTAAATGAAACAGTCACTGTCACCCACGACAGACTGCTATGTATGATGATGATGATGATGGATAATGGCTGTCACTGTGGTTTGCTAGAGTCCCAAAACTTTAGAAATTGCTTTATAATAATAATAATAATAATAATAATAATAATGCATCGATTTTATATAGCGCTTTATCATGTATACTCAAAGACGCTTTACAAATAGGTACATTATTCATTCACTCCAGACAGACAGTGGTAGTGGCAAGCTACTTCTGCAACCACAGCTGCCCTGGGGCAGGCTGACGGAAACGTGGCAGCCAATTTGCGCCAACGGCCTTTCCGGCCACCTTTTCCAGACTGATCGATCTCAATTACTTTGTGTCATGCATCCGGGTTTGGAGGCCAAACCCGATTCTGACTCATGGTTATGCTCTGACCTAGTTTCCTCCTGACAGCTCAGGCACACCCCCTTCTCCTGTCAAGCTCCGTCAGCTGCACTGTCTGGTATTCACACACACACATGCACACACACATGCGCTTGCTCCATTCATTCTCATTTCACACACTCGCACACCTGGTGTTAATCAGTTCGGCCCACGCATTCGCACACCGCCAATCTCTTTCCTCATTAGCTCCTGGAGTATTTGTTGAGTGTGTCAGAGGAAAGAGATTGTCGGGGCATTCGCCTCTATATGCGGCAGTTTGTACTCCCCGTATATTGCTTCACTCCCTGTGTTTAACTCCAGCCCGTCACATCTCACCTGTTTGTCTCGTGTGTGTTCGGCTGGCTCTGCATCTCAACCCCATCCTCCAGACTGCACAGTTTACTCCGGATAGCTCCAGTCCTGTAAGTGTTTTCGCCTTTTCTCATGTGCTAGTAACCTGCAGCTCTTGGCTGTTTGCCTTCCTGTTTTGTGCGCTAAGCAGTCCTGCAGCACCCGAGGCTCTGTATTCACCAGGCTGTCGAGCATTCGGTTGGCATCCTGTATTTTTGGTGGCCAATCCTGTCATTGCATTATTCTGTATTGTGTGGAACTGAACTGCATTCTGTGTTTATTGGACTTGTTATTTTGGGTGAACTAAAATAAACTCGTCACTCTCCACATTTGCTATTGGGTTTCACTCTCTCTCTTGCGTGCCGTGTTATGGGCACAGAGGTTTATGACAGAATGCCCCGACCAGTGTAAAAACCCAACGGAGAGGTGGTGCACGAGTGAGTGTTTTGCTTCTTCTCCTTAGTGCTTTTCCCCTAGTTGTCCGCATGGATTTTTCCATTTTTGGACTGAGCCCCAAGGAGTGTGGAGTGGCTGACCGAGCTGTGGTATTCGTCTCCCGGGCTTGAGCCACCATCTCCCCGGAGGAGAATTTCCTGCTGTTCGGCATCGCTGTCAAGGTGCTCCAGACGTGCCCTGGTCTTTGGAAATATCCAGGGTTGACGGTGTTTCTCACTGCGGTCCACGAGTCACGCCGACAGCTGGAAGAGGTGACAGGAGGGGCCATCGGAATTCAACCACGGCTTCCCACGACCCGCTCCCTGAGGACCGGCGCCCACCGCTCACTGCCCGAGCCGGAATGCTCCTCCCCCCGCTGGATTTCTCGTCCCACTCCTTGGAGGACGAAGCAGGACACCGAGGCAGCAGGGGACATTATCACCAGTCAGGAGTTCAGGCAAGTTCACCTCCATTCTCTTGCTATGTCTTCTGAAGTGATTTATCAGATTTCTGTGGAGAACCTTTAGACATTGTTACCTGCTGAAGCTCCCCAAACCGCTGCTGTCACGGCTCCTGATTCCCTGTCTTCTGTCTCCCTTCACTCCCCGCCGGCCCCGGGAGAGGACATTCGCATGCAGGAGGAGCGGAGGAGTCAGCCACACGGTGTGAGGGTCATCCTAGGTCTAAGCGATGGAGGAGGCCCGTGACCTCATCGGCGGTTCCTAATCGGACGTCAAGCCCGACCGCTGCGGCGGCGAAGCCCCCCTCGGTGCCAGCTGTCATGCCAGCAGATGCCCCTTCAGCTTCAGCCACAGTTCCCATCGTTGGGTCGTCCACCCTAGCCGCCGGAGAGATGGTGTGTGCCACTCTGGACCCGCCCACCTCCATGCCATTTGGGCCAGCTCCTCCGTCAATCACCAAAGAGCCTAGAAGACCTATGGGCATGTAGAGGGAGGACAACACGCCGTCGGTAGCCGCCAGCATTCAAACCCGGGAGGCCAGGCAAGTGGGTTTTCATGCAACTTTGGTCATTGTGGATAAGCCTCGTCTGTCCCCCGGGAGAGAGCCTCAGGCTAGGCAGCCGCCTGAGTGCTCTCCCTCTGCTGCTCCTATGATGAACTCACCTATTTCCTCTGTGTCTCCATCCCCTGCCTGGGAGTGTCCACCAGCCATGGAGCCTGATGATCCAGGGAGGAGGGAATGTGCAGTGCTGGAGGACTGCACCCCGCAGTTCCGCTACAACCAGAGGAGGAGCGCTGTGACTGACCGGAGGAGGAGGAGGAGTGCTGTGTCCTGGCGTTCACTGAAACGTGGCTTAGTGAGCAAGACCAGGACTCGGATCTGTTCCTGGATGGTTTTGGGACCCCGTACCGATTGGACCGCGATGCTGAGGTGACAGGGAAAACACAAGGGGGGGGGGGGGTCTATATGAACAGACGATACTGCAGCTCTGTCACTGTCAGAGAACAGATGTGTGTGCCAGACGTTGAACTCATGTCTGTGTCTCTGCGCCTGTTTTATTTTCCCCGCGAGTTTCCTCAGATTTTTATAACAGTTATATATATTCACCCCAAGGCAGATGCCGCCTCCACCTCCCGTACTATGTATGAGGTTATACAGAAACTGCAGACCATCTCACCAGAGGCTCCCAACTTTGTACTGGGTGATTTTAACCATGTGTCACTGGAAAAGACCCTAACCAACTTTTATCAATATGTCTCTTGTCCAACTAGACGTGGCAAGACACTTGACCGGTGTTATGGGTCTATTAAAGACGCTTTTAAATCACCCCCCCCCCCCCCCCGGGCTCTGCAGATCACAGCTGCATGCATCTTCTCCCCACTTATAAGACTGTTTTAAAGAGGGAGAAAGTCAAAACCAAGGAGGTGAAAGTGTGGACAGATAATGCTGTGTGCTCTCTGCACGGACTGGGGAGTGTTTGAGGAATCATGTAAAGACTTAGACAAACTGACGGAGGTCGTCTGCTCATATTCAGCATTCTGCAGGGATATGCTTATACCCAGTAAGAGGGTCAGAATACCCTAATAATAAACCTTGGGTTAACAAGTCCGTTAAGTCCTCCATAAAGAAAAAGATACAAGCTTTTCAGCGGGGGGGGGGCACTGGACTTACATATAGCCACTAAAGAACTGACAATAGAGATTTTAAGGGCAAAACAGAGCTATAAAACCTTACTGGAGAACAAAATGGCTTCCAATAACTTGGGCTCAGCCTGGTCCAGTATGAAAATGATCACTGGTCTCCAGAACACTAGAACCAGTAGCTCTAGCGTCACTTTAAATGGTTTTAGCTCAGATATTGAATTTGCTAATGCTCTTAATGGCTTTTATAATCGTTTTAACATGTTTGATTTTAGCAGAGAAATACAGGCGCTAAGCCTTGAATCGTGTGACAGCAGGCAATTCTCTGTGACACAGGAGGACGTTGAAAGATCCTTTCGTTCCACAAAAGTCAACAAAAGTCCAGGACCTGACAACATTTGCAGTCGGTTAATCAAAACCTGTGCAAAAGAACTGAGTCCAGTCTTTCATAAGATATTCATCAGATCCTTGGAAATGCAGCATGTCCCCAGGATTTGGAAGGATGCTGTCGTGGTCCCGGTTCCTAAATCTAGTTGCCCCACAACATTAAATGATTTTAGACCAGTGGCTCTGACTTCTATAATTATGAAAATCTTGGAAAAACTGGTTCGTTCAGAAATTCTTAAAAACACAGAGAATGTACTTGATCCTTTGCAGTTTGCCTATAGGCCTAAGAGTGGAGTAGAGGACGCGACTCTTACTCTCCTTAACCTGCTTTTTAAACATTTGGAGGGGAGTGGGGCTCATGCACGGCTTTTATTCATTGACTTTTTGTCTGCTTTTAATACAATTCAGCCACAGATTTTAACTTGGAGACTTTTAGAGCATTTTAATTTAAGTAATAATCTTGTGGGCTGGATTTTAAACTTTTTAACAGACAGGACACAGAGGGTTAAAGTTAATGTTTTTTTATCAGACAAGGTGTGTTCCTCCACTGGGTCACCACAAGGGTGTGTGCTTTCACCCTTGTTATTTATTCTGTACACTAATAAATGTCAGAGTGCTTTTAAAAATAGACTTATTTTAAAATATGCAGATGACTCTGTGATCGTGAGCCTGCTCCAAGGGACTGAAAACAGTCATGGCCCGGTCACAGAGGACTTTGTCCAATGGTGTGAGGACTCGCACCTACAACTGAATATAGGCAAGACTAAAGACATGGTCATTGATTTTAGGCGAAATGCCAACACACCTGAACCGACTAAGATTAAGGGACAAATAGTGGAACAAGTCACATTTTATAAATATCTGGGTACAATTATTGATAATACTTTGAATTTTAAATTGAATTGTGAGGCCATAAACAGGAAGGGACACCAGCACCTGTTTTGTTTGAGGAGGTTGTCCCATTTCCATGTAGATAGGACTATCATGACACTTTTTTATCGTGCTTTTATTGAATCAGTTTTATCTTTCTTGTTAGTGTCATGGTTTAGAAACCTGCCCCTCAAAGACAGAAACTCACTGGCCCAGATCATTAAATGGTCCAGTCGTCTTATTGGGGGGGAGTCACAGCTGGGTCTGGAGGCCCTGTACACCAGGCAGGTACAGCGGCTGGCCACCTCTATCACAGCTGATGACTCCCATCCCTTGGCCAGTGAGTTCCAGCTTTTACCGTCTGGACGGAGGTTCAAAGTCCCCAGATGCAGAACCACACAGTACAGGAACAGCTTTGTTTCTGCTGCTATCGTTCTTTTAAACGGGCCTTAATGCATTTTATTTAAACTCTTGGGTCTGGCCTTTTTACGTGGTCTTATCTTATCTACTATTTTATTGGTCCCTGGTGTGGTATAATGCTTTTATCTGGTTTACTATGGGTTCTTTTATTTATTTTAGTTGGGTTTTTTATCTGTCTATTTTTAGTCTTTTTAACCATGTTCAGTAAGTTTCTGGAGTACCTGTCCATGTCTTTAGTCTGTGCTGTTTTTAAATTGTCTGACGTATGTGTCCTGTGTTTTTAATGTTTTGATGTTCAAAGTTGTGTGTTTGAGATGCCCTCTCCAGACTGTAAAAAGAATCTACCTATGGGTATTAATAAAGTCACCTTGAACCTTGAGCCTTGAACCTTGAAGCGGGTGCCAAGGAAGGAGTGTCCTCCTGCTTCAGTCTCTGCGGACAAAGTGCCACCCAGGTCGCCACCTCCAGACTTCATGCCGGAAGGATTACCGGCATTAGGGGCTTCACTGGAGGAGACCATGACTGCCGAGACCATCATGCCTGCTGTGGGGGCCACCACAACAGAGCCATCCCCCGGACCGGACCTCAGCCGATTGGGCCCCAAACATCATTGTCGAAGTCCTGAACAGCGGTAGAACTCGAGCATAGGCAAGTAATCTCTCCTGTAATTCACCTGTCGTGTGTTGAGAGTTCTTGCCTGGCTCTTGGGGAGGAGAGTCGGGTGCAGCCCCCAGCTGCGTCTGAACTTTCCTCGCCAGGCTCTGCCACTGCCAGCGACCCTAACCATCCCCATTCTCCCATCTCTTTTGAGCTCCTTCCTAGGGTCGCCGGAGAGGAGCCGCCGCAACCGGGGTTGCCCATGGATGACAAAGAGGGTCCAGTTGTCCCGAAGGAGGTTGACGGGGATGCAGCACTCGATGGACTGGAGAGACCTACGCACCCTAAATCGCCAGAGTCCTGGACGGCGGTGGAGCCAGAAGTCAGGCAAGTGTGCTCCATTATGTCAGAAGTGTCAATAGTCATGTCACACTGCTCGACTTATGGTGAGGTGGACCCAGGGCAGCTCACAGTAGCCCTCGGGACCACCACACCAGGCTCTGCTGCTGCCAGCGACCCTGACCCAGTTTCTCTTTCTCTCTCTTTGGGTTCGGAGCCTCTGGGAGCTACTGGAGGCAACAAAGGATTGGGGTCCAACGCCGGAGGACGTGAAGAGCATCACCTCTCTTGCTGGGGAGGCCACCGCTGGAGCAATGTGGCCCCCAATGGGGGTCACCGCAGGTGCAGCGGTGCTCCAACCGGAGCCTACCATGGGTGCAGCAGGGCCTGAGCCGGGGTCCACCGCGGGTACAGCAGGGCCTGAGCCGGGGCCCACCGCGGGTGCAGTAGGGCCTGAGTCGGGGTCCACCACGGGTGCAGTAGGGCCTGAGCAAGGTGCAGCTACGTCCCAGTCTGGGACCGTTGCGGGTGCAGCCACATCCCAGACTGGGACCATCGCGGGTGCAGCCATGTCCCAGACCGGGACCGTCGCAGGTGCAGCCATGTCCCAGACCGGGACCGTCGCGGGTGCTACGGCCCCCCTGCCCCTAGCCTCGAACAGCAGGGGGGCTCCCGTTCCTTGGCTTTGCCGCCAAGGTCCCGGAGTTTGGAGACTACCTGTCCGCCCTCCTCTCAGGTCCCGGTGGCTCCACCACACTAGTTGGCCACCCAAAGGACTTGGCTTATAGGTTGGGTGGCCCATCGGCCTGGGCAGGCCACCAGACACTATCCCACAGGCCGCCTGCTGGGCTTGGGTTGCAGCATTGCACCGAGACAAATTCCTAGTTTGTGTACTACATGAACAATGGCAATAAATCTGATTCTGATTCTGATCTACCACTCCTCACCAAACTGGGGCCTGGGACTCAGGTCAACCCCCTGAGCTTTGGACTTCGGGGGAGGGGGGTTAGTGTTCCAGGTTGGGGGTCGTTAGGAGGGGTTTTTTGCTCCTTATTCTATTTTTGTTTTGATTGTGTTTTCACTGGTTGCTTCCCTCCTAACTGGTTTCCCCCCACTTACCACCATGGGTTAGGGTTTGCTGCTGGGGGGGAGGGGTTCCCTTGAGGGGTGTTGTTTCTTTTCTTTTATGCTGGGGGTGCTGGGGTGTCTGGTATCCACCCCTGGGGGGGGGGGGGGCTGTCATGCATCCGGGTTTGGAGGCCAAACCCAATTCTGACTCATGGTTATGCTCTGACCTAGTTTCCTCCTGACAGCTCGGGCATGCCCCCTCCTCCTGTCAAGCTCCGTTCAGCTGCACTGTCTGGTATTCACACACATACACACACCCACACGCACACATATATGCACTCGCTCCATCCATTCTCATTTCACACACTCACACACACCTGGTGTTATTCAGATCGGCCCACGCATTCGCACACCGCCAATCTCTTTCCTCGTTAACTCCTGGAGTATTTGTTGAATGCGTCAGAGGAAAGAGATTGTCGGGGCATTCGCCTCTATACGCGGCAGTTTGTACTCCCCGTATATTGCTTCACTCCCTGCGTTAAACTCCAGTCCGTCACGTCTCACCTGTTTGTCTCGTGTGTGTTTGGCTGGCTCTGCATCTCAACCCCATCCTCCAGACTGCACGGTTTGCTCCGGATAGCTCCAGTCCCGTAAGTGTTTTCGCCTTTTCTCATGTGCTAGTAACCTGCAGCACTTGGCTGTTTGCTTTCCTGTTTCGTGCACTAAGCAGTCCTGCAGCACCCGAGGCTCTGTATTCACCAGGCTGTCGAGCATTTGGTTGGCGTCCTGTATTTTTGGTGGCCAATCCTATCATTGCATTATTCTGTATTGTGTGGAACTGAACTGCATTCTGTGTTTATTACCTCCACCAAGGAGGTAATGTTTTTACCGGGGTTTGTCTGTCTGTCTGTCTGTTACCAACATAACTCAAAAACTTATTAACGGATTTTGACTAAATTTTCAGGAAAGGTGTGTAATGGCACGGGGAACAGATGATTAGATTTTGGTGATGATCTGAGAGTGCATACCTCCACCAAGGGCTTTGTTTGTATTTGTGCAGCAGGATTACACAAAAACTACTGGATGGATTTGGATGAAATTTTCACCAGAGGTGGTTCTTAGCCAAGAGAGGAACCCATTATATTTTGGTGATGATCTGAGAATGCATACCTCAGCCAAGGCTCTTATCTTCTCACAGTGTGTTAACATCAATACTCCAAAAGTTATGAACGGATTTTGATGAAATTTTAAGGAAAGGTGTGTAATGGCACGGGGAACAGATGATTAGATTTTGGTGATGATCTGAGAGTGCATACCTCCACCAAGAGCTTTGTTTGTATTTGTGCAGCAGGATTACACAAAAACTGCTAGATGGATTTGGATGAAATTTTCACCAGAGGTGCTTCTTGGGCTAGAGAGGAACCCATTATATTTTGGTGATGATCTGAGAATGCATACCTCAGCCAAGGCTTTTATCTTCTCACAGTGTGTTAGCAACAATACTTCAAAACTGATGGACAGACTTTGATGCAATTTTCACCACAACTGCCTATAGGCCTACACACAAACCCATTACATTTTGGAGGTGATCCATGAGAAACAGGAGCAGCTTTGGCGGAGGTATGCTCTCTATGAGGGCTTTTCCAGTTGGACTTGTTATTTTGGGTGAACTAAAATAAACTCATCACTCTCCAATCCTGCTTCACTCTCTCTCTTGTGCACTGTGTTATGGGCACAGAGGTTTATGACACTTTGTTTCTCATTTGTTCCTGAATTTCTTTGGATCGCAGCATGATGTCTAGCTTTTGAGAATCTTTTGGTCTACTTCACTTTGTCAGGCAGGTCCTATTTAAGTGATTTCTTGACTGAGAACAGGTGCGGCAGTAATCATTCCTGGGTGTGGCCAGAGAAATTGAACTCCACTTTCCAAAGATGTGATAAACCACAGTTAATATATGTTTTAACGGGGGGGGGGGGGGAATCACTTTTTCACACAGGGCCATGTAGGTTTGGATTTTTTTTACTCTAACACTTAACACTACTCCTATTTAACACTGCATTTTGCATTTATTTGTGTTAGCTTTGTCTAATATTTAGATTTATGATCTGAAACATTTAAGTGTGACAAACATACAAAGAAATGAGAAATCAGGAAGGGGGCAAACACTTTTTCACACCACTGTAACTCCAGGTCAAGAAAAGCCATTCAACCACGTCCCTTGGGGAGTCCTTTGGGAGTTTGGTCCATATTACCAAGAATCAGTCGGACACATTCCAGTTCTCCAGTTTTCGCCTTTTGTCTCTGATGCTGTTTGTGATTTTTATGGGCTGAATTTCTAGACACAGCCAAGGAGAAGAAGGTGTTGTGCATTGTTGTCTCAGAATCTAATCTCTGCTTTTTGTGGATGATGTGGTTCTACTGGGTTCATTGTGCTCCGACCTCAAATGGTCTTGGGTTGGTGTGTGGCCATGTGTGAAAGGGTTGAGATGAGATGCAGAATCTACAGGTCAGAGTATATGGTCCTCAGATGAAAAAGAGGTGATTTCCCTGTCCGGGTTGGGGGTGAGGTCATGGAGACAGATTGGTGCCATGTCTGCAGGCTTTGTACTGGTCTGTAGGGCTGTGGTAGTGGCTAGACTTTGCTTGAAGCCAAATGGAGTAGTGGAATGGAGAAATCAGGCACCTCCTATACACCAACCTGAATGTTCACCTATGGTAAATATTAGCAAACCTTTGGCCAGGCATGCAGCTGAAGTGCACCCATTGATGGATCTGATTTCTCAATTCATCAACTTTTCTGGCAAATGGCTGTGCTGTAAGTCAACTCAGCAACAGTTCTTGCAAAATAGCAACAAGTTATGCTATGTTCTCAGGACTATTGACAGGAAATAATCACCAAGGCCACTATTTTGTGCCTTTTAGTGTCTTCTTTGTTTAGACACAGCCTTATAATTTATGAGATTAGTCTTCTTTACAAATTTATGTACCATCTGTAGTAGTGAAGAAAGAGCTGAGCACAAAGGCACAAGGATTTACCAGTCAATCTGTGTTCCCACCCTCACCTGCAGTTATGAAGATTGAGTAGTGACTAAAAGAGTGAGATCACAGATACAGATGGATGAAATGAAATGTGCTGTCTTCATAGAGTATCTGGGCTCACCCTTAGAGATAGGGTTAGGAGTTCAGTCACCTGAGAGAGGCTCAGAGTAGAGCTGCTGCTCCTCTGTTTCAAAAGGAACCAGTTGACTCAGACACCTACTGAGGATGCCACATCCTCACCTGCCTCCTAGGTGAGTTGCTTTGGGCATGTCCCATCTGAAAGAGGAAGCAGTGCAGACCGAGGACACGCTGGAGAGCTCATGTATTTTGGCTGGCCTCGGAAGGCCACAGTGTCCCCCGGGAGGAGCTGGAGAGAGTGGCTGGGGACGGGGAAGTCTGGGCTTTTCTGCTTGGACCACTGCCTCAATGACCCCAACCCAAATAAGTGGCAGAAGATGAATGGGTGGAAGTGGAGAGCATAACACCTGCTGGTTAAAATAAAGTTGTCTGTTCTTGTGTTCTGTTGGAGGACAGACTGTTATGACCCGAGCGCTGGGTTCTGTTCGCGCTCGGGCTAAGCTTTACTCGCTGCCGGCCTTGACAGCTGTGGGCTGTATTCTGGCCTCACCGGGCTCTTATTGTGAAGGTGCTCGGTGGGGCTTCCGCCTGTCAAGGCTGGTCAGCTGTTTGTCATTTCTGCTCGTTAGTGTTCGCCTTCATAAAGCGGGCACTAGCGGCAGTAAGATTGCAGGAGTATGGTCAACACCTTGTCAAGATCTCGTCAAAGCATCGTTAGACCTTCATGTCAGGTTCGTGCTTTTCATGTCACAGTTTAGCTCGTAGTGGCTGGGGTCAGCCCTGCAAGCCCATGTATTGATTTGTGTGTGTTTTTGCCGAGAGCAGCTCACAGTCTTGTCCCGTATTGTTGTGTTAATAAATCACCATCTTCGCAAAACTCACTGGTGGACTCTTGGCGTCTTATGGTGATCCGCGAGGGTCACCGCATGACAGTATACTCCTGCCAGGACATCTAAACAGAGACGCCACACCGAGACGCCTTTTCACTGTGAGTTTTTGCCTTAATTGGACTGTTGTTCTTCCCTGTCTGGGTATCTATTGCTGGGAGAATGCTGTCATCCAGGGGCCGCGGTCGGCGCCTGGGCAAAGAGTTAGCGAGCGCGCTGGAGTACGTCGACGGGACGCTCCTCGCCGCTACCTTCGACGTCAACTCCAGCTATATGCGCTGGCACCTAGACTGCGCTGAGGATCTCCTGGACAAACTTCCTCTCCATTATGACGATCACCCGGAGGTGATTATGAGGAGAGAAGAACTCGCTACGCAGCGTGAGATACTTCGTGGGCTGGAGGAGGAGGAAAGCAGGAAGCAGAGGAGGAGGCATCCTCGCTCCCCGTGTTGGGAGTCCCGTTCCTGTCCCGGAACTGGTCCAGGAGTGCGCGCCATCTGGGGGCCGACAACGACGTCGGCGCAACGGCCCAGGTCATCCTCAGCAGAATCCCCAGCTGGACTCGCTGCCGGCAAAGCCCGTCAGTGAACTTCGGAGAGCAGCTCCACCTCGTCCTTCCAGGGGGCCCTCTGTCGCCATCCAGCGGGAAGAAGGAGGAACAACGTCCCCTACAGCAGGAACCATCTCTTGCCTGGGTGAAAGGCAAGTGCATGATAATTCATTACATCTTGATTATAATCTGCCTTGTCTGACTCCTGGGGGCAGAGTTCGGGGTTCGCAGCCCCCCCGAGCTCCTTCCACCTGCTGTAGCAAAAATAACTAAACCTGCTGCCTCTGTGTCCTCCCCGGTTGAGCGGTCCGCGACACCAGGCCAACGTTGTCGGACGAAGAGGGGGCCTGCAGTGCTGGAAAGCCTGGATCCGGCACTGCAGCCACGTCGTGGACGGAGGAGAAGAGCGGACTGCGGCCCGGAGCCTGAGCCGACGATGAAGCGTCCCCGGGTCTCCTCGCCGGAGCAGTCCGAGCCAGTGGGTGGAGGGTCCCCTGCCCCCCTCGCCATACGGGACATCGGCATGGACAGCAGCGCGGGAGGAACCTCAGGCTGCAGATGACATCCTGCCAGCTGCGGAGCCCGACGCAGCTGAGTTCGAGCCTGCTGATGAGAGTCGCCGCCCTGAACCTGGATCGTCGGAGTCCTGGGTGGCAATAGAACCCGAGTGCAGGCAAGTGCTCCCTCTGGTGTCTCTGTCCCCTGTGTTGGGGCATTTTTGCCTGCCTCTCGGGGAGGCGAGTGAGGAGTAGCCGCCTGCTGCGCCCGAGCTCATCTTGCTGGGTTCTGTTGCTACCGGTGATTCTGATCCCGGTTTTCTTGTTTCTGAGCCTTGTTTCAGTGTCGCCGGCATGGAACGAGTCGGAGTCACTGGGTTGGAGGTCCCAGGTTCGAGGGTGGAGATCGTCAGTGGAGCTGCGCCGACCCAGTCGGGGTCCGTCGTGGAGGCTGCTGTGGCCCAATTGGGGTCCACCGCAGGTGCGGCTGTGACCCAATCGGGGTCCGACGTGGGTGCACCGGAGGCCCGATCGGGGTCCACCACGGGTGCGGATCTGGCCCAATCGGGGTCCGACGTGGGTGCGCCAGAGGCTTGATTGGGGTCCACCGCGGGTGCGGTTCTGGCCCAATCGGGGCCCGACGTGGGTGCAGCTGGGACCCAATCGGGTCCAGCGGAGGTGCAGCGCCAGCGTAGTCCGCGGACGGGGGAGGAGCTGCAGACCTTTCATCGTCGAACGGATTACAGGCTCATCCTGGTCATCTGTCCCCTCTACTGAGTCACCGCCCCTGTGCATCACCGCCGGGGGCCGTGGGGGCTCCTGTTTGCTCGCCCCGGCTCTCCCGAGTTTTGTCTTCGTCAGGGAGGCCGCCATGGGCTGTTTTTCCCCAGGACTGGTGGCTGAGGGACATGGGTCGGCCGCCTGAGGAACTGTTTCGCTGGTTCAGCGCCTCGGGTCGGCCACCCAATGTGTTGTGTGTGTTTTCGGGCAACCTGGGTCGACCACCAGAGGAGCGGACGTGCTAGGCGTTGGACTCTGGTGAGCCGCCTGGTCATGCTCCGGATCCTAAGACCACCCGCCGGCTGTTGGACGCGGGAAGAGCACCTGAACTGTTCCTGTGGCGCTTGGTCTCCACCGGTCAGCATAAACTGTCGGGGGGGTAGTGGTTTTTCTGGGTTAATCCGTCACTGTGATTGTTCTGTTTTTTTGTTTTTTGTTTTTTTTTTTCTCGTCCTTGCTGTCCTGTGTATTTTGTGCTTGGTTATGTCTTGCAGTTGCCCTGACATGTTATGTTCTACTGTTGCCTTGTTTTTCTGTGTATTTTGTCTGATTTTGAATATTTGGTATTTTGTCATAGTCTTGTGTTTAGTATGTCTGACCCAGTAGTTCTGGTTTTTCGTTTTCTCCATGTGCATTTTTTGATTTAACCTAAGTAGTTATTCTTGTCATTGTCCTGTATGTAGTTTTTCTTGTCACTGTTTTGTTTCTGGGTTTGGTCTCTCTCCCTCCACTCCTACCCCCAGCCACCCACCCTGGGGGGTGGGGGGTGCAGGGTGGTCCTTGGGGCGTTCTGAGCCCACCCTCGGAGGGAGGGTACTGTTACGACCCGAGCGCTGGGTTCTGTTCGCGCTCGGGCTAAGCTTTACTCGCTGCCGGCCTTGACAGCTGTGGGCTGTATTCTGGCCTCACCGGGCTCTTATTGTGAAGGTGCTCGGTGGGGCTTCCGCCTGTCAAGGCTGGTCAGCTGTTTGTCATTTCTGCTCGTTAGCGTTCGCCTTCATAAAGCGGGCACTAGCGGCAGTAAGATTGCAGGAGTATGGTCAACACCTTGTCAAGATCTCGTCAAAGCATCGTTAGACCTTCATGTCAGGTTCGTGCTTTTCATGTCATAGTTTAGCTCGTAGTGGCTGGGGTCAGCCCTGCGAGCCCATGTATTGATTTGTGTGTGTTTTTGCCGAGAGTGGCTCACAGTCTTGTCCCGTATTGTTGTGTTAATAAATCACCATCTTCGCAAAACTCACTGGTGGACTCTTGGCGTCTTATGGTGATCCGCGAGGGTCACCGCATGACGCAGACTAGTCGTATGTGCTCTTTGAAGTGTCAAGAAAGTTATTCGGAAAAATATTTTCAACAAAAATGCACATGGAACAACTATTGGCACCATTAGCATTAATATAGCAAACTAATACAACTGGGGAATGCTTCTAATTTAAACTGCACATTTTTTAGTTAATTGGAGATTGTAGGAACTTTCAATTTGTAATCCATGACTTCCTGATATGACAGACTCCCTGATTCATCCATCAGCACAGGGAAGATAAGAGAACACGCAAACCAAATAAGGTGTGTTAAGTGTGTTAAACTTTCATAACTCGGGATTATAAAGTCTTTTATTGTACATACAAAACCATACCAATACATTTCTTTAATTTTGTTACATTATTACAGTGTTTTCTACTGTATAATAACTCCAAACAGCAGAATAAAACCCTCCAGAGTTTCATAAAGGCCCCCCTAATTCAAAAATAATTGGTTGGGTATTGTTTTCAAGAGGAGGCAGACATCTGTAGAGCCTCCAAATACAATCTTCCAAAAACAATCAGGGTGGATAAACAGCTTGAACTATCCCTGTGATACGGCGGAGCATATTAAATAATGAGACTGCAACACAATGGAACAAATGCACAGCTGAACATTTAGTTTACAATTAGAAAAAAATCCTGACCTGTTGTATTTTCCATCATGTGACCACACTTCTAATAAGGCAATAAAAAACACCCCCAACCTCCCAATTAATATTTCCCACAGTATATATATAAATACTGTGCTTCCTACAGAGGACAGACACTGAAATATGCAACACTGCCAGCTATAATAAAATCTCAGTGTGGAAATTTAAATAAATAAAAAGTGATGGTGATGTATTGCTGTGATGATAAATTACATGCACAGATGCATGAGGTTCAGGAAATAAAAGTGCATAATTGATTGGGGGGGGATTATAAAGAGGGCATTGTTGCATGAGGCCTTGGGACGATCCCTTTCTGTTTAATTGTCCCGAGACCTGGCGGGTCATCCTCGGTGCAGATGGACGTGATTGACGCGGTCTGTCACAGCAGCTGCAGTAGACAGACAATGGAGCAGGATGAGAGGGAAGATGAGGCGTCTCGGCAGATTGCTCCATCAGCGGGTCTGTTTGGAGGAACAACAGATGTAGTCAGATTCATCCCTTTATATCCATCATCTGTCTCCTCCCTCAGATATATCGTCTCATGTAACCAATGGGCCACCTGTATGATGGAGGTCGCCCTACTTTTAGATTGCACTTCATATTCTTTGGCAAAGCTGCCTCCGCTAAACTTATTGCGGATGAATGCATTGGAAGTGTAAGTGTATTTTTCCAATATTATTGTTATTATGCATGTGAAGTGATGGGATCCATTTCATGCATGCTGCCACACACTTGGTGACACTTTCACTCTATGACCTCAAAATGACCACATATCTGCATCTTTGAATGAGCTATTTCTACACCAAGTTTGGTGCTGATATCTCCAGGCATTCTTATTTTAGAGTCTGTAAAAACAATACATGCGCTGGTGATTGTTATGACCCCTCGTGCTCCATTACGCAGCACACAGAGGGAGACATACAGGGACGCCACCTGGATGCTTTGCAGCCCGAGGGAGGGAATGCCTAGTGCCGCAGAACTGCTGTCGGCACGAGGAGAAAGGCAAACATAAACTTACAGCTGGAGCGATCCGGGGTCGTCCGTGCAGTCCGGTGGATGACAATGAGGCAGGAACAGCCGCTAACACCAAGTAACTAACAACAGTCATGTAGCGTAAGAGAAGACTAATTTAGTCAGGCTGAAAGTAACTGTAGGGAATGACAGCTTGCATACACAGAGGAACACGCTGCTGTGTATAGGGCAATGCTCCGGCGATCTCTTCTCCCTCAAACAGAGCTCAAGTAATAATCATACTAATGAGGGAAGAGACCGTCGGTGTGGAAGAGCATGAGCTGGATCAATTGAACCCAGGTGTGCATGAATGAGTGTCAGAGCATGTGAATGAGGTGTGTGTGTACATGTGTGAGACACCAATAATAAGGAACAGCTGGTGATACTGACAGGAGGAGGAGGCGTGCCCGAGCTGTCAGGGAGCGAGGACCCAAAGGGCTCCCTGAAGCGCCTGATGGAAAACAAATAGTGAAATGAGCCAAAATAGCCACAGGGTCAGAACTGGGTTTGGGACTACCAAACCCAGGTTCATGACAGGCGATAAGAGAAAAATATAGCTGCTGGCGGCGATTATTAGGTTTCAAGCAACTGTAGAACTCAATGTTTTGTAAGGTTTAACAACAGCATTTAAAACCCAAGCTGTACTACACATTAGGTTTTAAAATTGCACAGAAGAGGCATGTTGGACTCCAGCTGTTGTTCAGAATGTGAGAAGTGAGAATGAATGAAGGGAAGGAATAAATGTGTTTGTTTATAGTGAGTGACGGAGGGAGGGAGGCCTGAAATAGGCAAATGTGAGTTATGTTATATGTGTTAAATGTGAGTCAGGCTGTTATATTTGTGTATTTATAATATTTATGTTAAAGGTGAGTCAGGCTGTTATATTTGTGTATTTATAATATTTATAATTGTGTATTTATAATTTTTCTGCATTGATGTATGTGGTTATTGTGTATATTTTTATCTTGATTCTTTTTTCTAAAGCCCATCCAGGGACAAGAGTTGCAAATTAGCTAATAGCTATACACTCTATGTGCAACACATCAGATTGATTGTCTTTGATTAATTGTCTATGTTTATTGCACTGTCCCTGTCAAATAAACTAATCTACTACTAGAAGAATAAGACTTCCTGGGGATTCGATCCAGATGAATACCTTAAAATACCACACGACAGGACTCCTTCAGTTTGTAGCTTTTACTTCCTCATCATGAATTGCTCCAATATCAAGATGCACAGGTTAATATACTGTATTTCATAATGTTGATTTGTGGCACATGAGCAGAATTGCATGAAATTTGGTGTGATTCTAAAGAATATTGTTGTGATTGTGAGTGTGGAGTTTCAATGAGTTTGAATCGCTACATCAGAAAATACATCAAAAAAATACAGGCCAAAGAGAACTGCACAGATTACTTGAAAAGTAACATCAAAACAGATTGACATTTTCTGAACATTTTAACACCTTTTGATTATCAGTATGTGTACAGTGGTGTGAAAAAGTGTTCGCCTCCTTTCAGATTTCTTTTTTTTTTTGTATGTTTGTTACACTTAAATGTTTCAGATCATCAAACAAATTCAAATATTAGACAAAGATAACACAAGTAAACACAAAATGCAGTTTTTAACTGAAGGTGTTTATTTTTAAGGGGAAAAAAAATCCAAACATACATGGCCCTGTGTGAAAAAGTGATTGCCCCCTAAACCTAATAACTGGTTGGGCCACCCTTAAGGTGGATTCATGCTACACCTCTGCTGTCCGCGTACGTGTAACCGGAAACCTCGTGTGACGAAATTTTCGTCATCATCCCCACTCCGCTAGTGTCCGCAGTGCTCGACCATGGACGACTGCGCGCAGCCCAAATTTTGTGACCGCGCCACCTGCCCACGACCTGAACGCATTGAAAAGCGCATGCGCAAGACTGAACGTCCCATTCACAAGGTGGTGATATCGACACAGCATTCATCAGTAGACAAAGAAGACAGCGAGGAGGCAGAAAGCGAGAATAAAAACATACATGAATCATACTGTCTTTCACAGCGGCAGTAGCTTCTTTGTGGAAAAGGAGTGAAAACCAGGAAGTCAAACAGCAGAAACAGACTCTATATTTGAAGAGAAACTTTGTGAAGAAGTCCGCCGTTTCTTCGCTGGTGAAAATCCTGGCACATCAGCGCCTTGGCGCTACCTATCGGGTGGGAGTGAAACTACAAATGATGGTTGTGTGCATGCGTCAACCGCTTGGCCTGGGTAGATGAAAAAAGTGAACATGAACAGTGCTGCGTGTGTGCCGGGCTTGTCCAAAGCGTATGTGGATCAAAGCGGAGTGGAGGGAAATGTAGCATGAAGAAGGCTTTAGCAGCAACAACTGCAATCAAGCGTTTGCAATAACTGGCAGTGAGTCTTTTACAATGCTGTCGAGGAATTTTGGCCCACTCATCTTTGCAGAATTGTTGTAATTCAGCCACATTGGAGGGTTTTTGAGCATGCACCACCTTTTTAAAGTCATGCCACAGCATCTCAATCGGATTCAGGTCAGAACTTGAACTAGGCCCCTCCGAAGTCTTCATTTTGTTTTTCTTAAGCCATTCAGAGGCGGACTTGCTGGTGTGTTTTGGATCATTGTCCTGCTGCAGAACTCAAGTGCACTTCAGCTTGAGGTCACAAACAAATGGCCGGACATTCTCCTTCAGGATTTTTTGGTAGACAGCAGAATTCATGGGTCCATTTACCACAGCAAGTCTTCCAGGTCCTGGAGCACCAAAACAGCCCTAGACGATCACACTACCACCACCATATTTTACTGTTGGTGTGATGTTCCTTTTTCTGAAATGTTGTGTTACTTTTACTCCGGATGTAATGGGACACACACCACAGAGTATTTTCCCAAAAAGTCTTGGGGATCATCAAGATGTTTTCTGGCAAAACTGAGACAAGCCTTTATGTTCTTTTTGCTCAGCAGTGGTTTTCGTCTTGGAACTCTGCCATGCAGGCCATTTTTGCCCAGTCTCTTTCTTAAGGTGGAATCATGAAGACTTCAAGACTGCCACCATAATACCAGTCCCAAAGAAGCCGTCCCATCCAGCTACAATGACTACCGGCCGGTAGCACTGACCCCCACTATAATAAGATAAGATAAGATAAGATAAGCCTTTATTAGTCCCACAACGGGGAAATTCCAGGATTGCAACAGCACAGGGATAGCAACACTCAGAGCAACAATCAGAAGGCAAGAAAAAAAACAAGCAAGCAAGAGCAGCTAATATACATATGTACATATTACTATAAAATATATATATACACACAGACACACAGTGCAGAGCATTGTAGCTGGATGGAATAAATATATGAATATATGAACACACAGTGCAGAGCATTGTAGCTAGATGGAATAAATATGTAAATATATAAACACCCACAGTACGGAGCATTGCAGCTAGGTGGAATAAATATGCAAGTATATAAACACACACAGTGCGGAGCAATGTAGCTAGATGGAATAATATGTAGATATATAAAAACACAGTGCGGAGCATTGTAGCTAGATGGAATAAATATATAGATATATAAATATAAACACACCCAGTGCTGAGCATTGTAGCTAGATGGAATAAATATGTAAATATATAAACACACACAGTGCAGAGCATTGTTGCTAGATGGGATGAAACAGCATAACCGTCTACTTAGTTATCCTACATGGTATGATTATGTGCCCATACATATTCTCACCCTCCATAGCGACCGGTATGTTCCTAGTTGTATGCCGGAGGGGACCATTGTGTAAGTCTATTGCATCTTTTGCATTCAAAAAACTATTAGTTTGTTACGTCTTTTTGCTATCTCTGCGAGCAGCCCTGCTTAGGTTGTACAGTCTGACAGCCGTTGGTAGGAAGGACCTACGAAACCTCTCGGTTGTGCACCTGGGATGATGTAGTCTGCTGCTAAATGAGCTCCTCAGTGCATCCAGTATGTCCTGCATAGGGTGGAACTCGGACTCCAGCAGAGATGACAGTTTAGCCACCGTCCTTCTCTCTCCTATCTCCTCCATCGGATCAAGGCGCTGCCCCAGGACAGAGCTAGCTTTCTTAATCAGTTTGTTCAGTCTCTTCCTATCGGCTGCAGTAATGCCACTGCCCCAGCAGACCACTCCAAAAGTGATGGCTGATGCCACCACCGTGTCATAGAATAACTTCAGCAGCGCCCCTTGTACACCAAAAGACCTGAGTCTCCTCAGCAGGAACAGCCTGCGCTGTCCCTTCTTGTAGAGTGCGTCAGTATTGTGTGACCAGTCTAGTTTATTGTTCAGATGAACACCCAGGTACTTATAGGATGTCACCATCTCGATGTCTGTTCCCTGTATATTTACTGGTGCTGTGAGGGGCTGCCCATGCCTGCGGCAGTCCACCACCAGCTCCTTAGTTTTCCTCGCGTTGATCTGGAGGCAGTTCCGATGGCACCAGTCCACGAAGTCCTGGATAAGCCCTCTGTACTCAGCTTCATCTCCGTTAGAGATGAGACCAATGATCGCAGAGTCATCAGAGAACTTCTGTAGATGGCAATGCGTTGTGTTGTGTGAGAAGTCCGCAGTATAAAGAGTGAACAGGAAGGGAGCCAGCACCGTTCCCTGGGGGGCCCCCGTGCTACTGATGATCGTGTCGGAAACACAGTCCCGGGTTCTCACAAACTGAGGCCGGTTCGTGAGGTAGTCCAGGATCCATGATGACAGGTGCTGGTCCACCCCTGCGCGCAGCAGCTTGTCCTTCAGGATCATCGGTTGGATGGTGTTGAAAGCACTGGAGAAGTCAAAGAACATGATCCTCACCATATTCCCGGGCTTCTCCAGGTGGGATAGAGAATGGTGAAGGAGGAAGATCACCGCATCCTCCACCCCAATGCCATGCTGGTAGGCGAACTGGAGTGGATCCATCGCTGGTTCCACCAGGGGGCGGAGATGAGCAAGGAGCAGTCTTTCCAGGGTCTTCATCAAGTGGGACGTCAAGGCCACCGGTCTGTAGCTGTTCAGGTCTTTGGGGTGGGAAGTTTTTGGTACAGGTACCACACAAGATGTTTTCCACAGCTGTGGTACCCTCCCCAGTTTCAGGCTCATGTTGAAGATATACGTCACAATCCCACACAGCTGGTCTGCACAGGACTTGAGGAGCTTTGCGCTGATGCCGTCCGGTCCCGACGCCTTCCTCGCCTTGATCTTCCTCAGCTCCGTCCTCACCTGGGTCTTGGTCAGGGTCAGGATGGGGGGCTGTGTGTTGGGAGTGGGGGGGGTGTCGGTGGAGTGGGGAGTGGGCAGCAGAACTTGATTTCTTAGAGGCAGCAGTGGTTGTTGTGCAGACAGGGGGGAGGGCGGTTGGTCAAATCTATTGAAAAACAGATTCAGGTTGTTCGCCCACTCCCTGCCCCCCGTGGCCTGGGGGGAGGTATTCTGGAGCCCCGAGATGGTTTTGAGGTTTCTCCAGACCCCGCTGATGTCGCTCTGTTGCAGCTTGTCCTCCATCTTCTTCCTGAAGCTGTCCTTGCCTTCTCTGATCTTTCTCCTCAGCTCCCTCTGTACGGACTTCAGCATCTCCCTGTTCCCCGACCTGAAGATCCTCTTCTTCTCTCTCAGAAGTGTTTTTATCTCAGGGTTGATCCAGGGTTTGTTGTTTGAGTGACGCCGTATGGTCTTGGTGGGAACGGATTTGTCCACACAGAAGCTGAGGTAGCCCGTGAAGGTGTGAATGAGGCCATCGATGTCCTCACCATGTGGATCGCAGAGCTGCTTCCAGGCGGTGGCTTCAAAACAGTCCTTTAGAGTGTCCATTGTCTCCTCAGACCATAACTCCACAGTGTGCATGGCCGGAGGTTGTCTGTGCACTAGGGGTTTGTACACCGGCCGGAGATGAACCAAGTTGTGATCCGATCTCCCGAGTGGGGGGAGTTGTGATGAGGTGTACGCCTCCTTAGTGTTTGCGTAGAATAAATCCAGTGTTTTATTGTCTCTAGTGTGGCATGTGACATACTGGGTGAACGTGGGTAGAATGGGAGACAGTGAAACGTGGTTGAAATCGCCTGAGATGAGGAGAAGAGCATCTGGGTGTTCTGTCTGCAGCCTGCTGGTTACTGAATGGATGACGTCACACGCTGTCCCAGCGTTCGCCGTCGGATTTGCATAAACAACAATGCAGATCACGTGTGAGTGTTCTCTCGGGAGATATGTAGGCTTCATGCTAACAGCTAGCAACTCAATGTCTTTGCTGCAGTGTCGTCGTTTAACAGTGATATGTCCTGGTCTGCACCAGTTGTTGTTAACATACATTATCACTCCACCGCCCCTTGCTTTGCCACTGTCTGGTGTTCGGTCAGCTCGTATCATGTGAAAACCCTCCAGCTCAATGTTAGCATCTGCTGCTAGTTCAGTTAGCCACGTCTCAGTAAACAAAAGGAGAGAGCACTCCCGGTAAGTGCTATCATAACGGGAGATAGCCGCTAGCTCATCTAACTTTCCCAGTATCGACCGTACATTTCCCATGACAACAGATGGAAGGGAGGGTCTGTACCTTATATTTTTTGTCCGCCGCCTTACTCCAGGCCGGCAGCCGCGACGCTTTCACCTCAATTCTCTCGGTATGTCGAGTTTTTCCAATGGGACCGGGTGGCGGTTAAATGCTAGCAGCTCTTCCCTGTTGTATCGTATCCTGCTATAAACAGTGGCTCCGTCCACCGGCTCAGGAGACATTTGGGACGATCTGTGTGTCCATGATATAAGTGGGGTGAAAAAAAAATACTGATCAAAAGAGAGAGGAAGGGAAAAAAAACTCGGAATCGAGCCGCTGTTGCAAAAGGCAGCCTACTCGTGTGGCGCCGAGAGGTATATAATATATAATGAAGTGCTTTGAGCGGCTAGTCATGCAGAACATCAGGTCCATCCTGCCTCCCTCCCATATCCCATTCCAGTTTGCATACAGGCCGAACAGATCCACAGAAGATGCCATCGCTGCTGCTCTCCATCCAGCTTTCACCCACCTGGATTCAAAAAACTCCCTATGTGTGCATGCTGTTCTTGGACTTCAGTTCAGCATTCAACACAGTCATCCCCCAGCATCTGATACGAAAACTCAGACACCTGGGACTCAAAACCTCTCTCTGTAACTGGGTGCTGGACTTTCTCACAGGGAGGCCACAGCATGTGCAGGTTGGCAGCAACACCTCCCAGACCATCACACTGAGCACAGGGGCCCCACAAGGGTGCATTCTCAGACCACTGCTCTTCACCCTGTTTACCCATGACTGCGTACCAGCCTACAACACCAATCACATCATTAAGTTTGCGGACAACACGATGGTGGTGGGCCTCATCACCAACAACGAGGAGGCCAACTACAGAAATGACGTAAGCCAGCTGGTCCAGTGGTGTAAAGACAATAACCTTATAGGAGAATATGAAATTAATAAATATGATCAGGTATAAATTATTTAATTTATATTGATGTATGGGAATCAAATCAGATCAAATCAGATCAAATTTCGTTTCATATACACCAGAAAAGTCAATAACACTCGTAGGGGCACCAGCTTCTATCTTTAAGAAGCAATTTTAATTCTAATTTCACTTTATACCGGTTTAATCACTCAATAAATTAATTAATAATCAGTCTCAAAAATTTTTCCGTGAATTCGCTACCTGGGCTTGAAACAGACTCAGAATGAAATAAATTCTCAACAACTTCTCTCATTTTCACATATTTATTAAACGAAATGATTAACAGACATTGCAGTAATTTCATTAATCATAAAATCAAGCTTGTAAATGATAGATTAACAATGTCAATATTTTCGGAACCAGGGTTAAACTGAGAAATGAATTTCTATCAGTTTGAGTTAACAGATTATGGAAACAATGCAAATTTATGGAGAAAGTTTACTAATTATATGAAAAGTCCTGGATTAATCTTAAGAAAATAAAAACGGAATTTTAACAAAAAGAAGAGTTATGTTAATGGCTTCTTAATTTGCATCTGATTAGATATACAAATTGTGACCGAACCTCAGACGTTTAATTCAGCAGATGAATTAAAGTTTGCAGCTCACGTGATTCCTCGTTCAGCGTTTCCTCAGCCCAAGATTTCGTGGATGTTAGGGGAAATATCTGCCCGCAGATATTTCAGGGTCCACAGTTCGACCTTTAAAGTCAAGCGGTCGAAGTGGCTGGATTTTGGCTGTATGACCCACAGTTGTAACTTGGATCGGAGCCAGATGGTGCCGATGTTTCTTCAGCGTGTGATGAAGAGAGCTGCGCGTTTTCTCCTTCGTAGACAAGCAGCTCCAGAGGTCTTCGAGAATAATTAGATCTAATCAGATCTCAAATTAGAAAAAGACTCGGACTTTAGATAAAATAATAGCTTCTGGTGTGTGATTGGTCAGGAAAAATATTATAAAAATAAAGTCAAGATTAAAACTTACATTAAAATTAAAACAAACGGTGGTTTTACAGAAAGTTTAACAAAGAAAAAGTGATAAATAAAAATTGGAGTTTAACTCCGATTAAGAATTGAGCTCAAAGAAATAGGAATTCCTAGGCATTTAAGAGAAAAAGAAAAAAACATTAAAATACAAAGTTACATAAACAAATTACGAGTTATCTGCTCTGTGCTCGGAAAAGCAACACGTGGGAGAAGTCTTTGTTCGGACAGTCCTTTGTTCTTCCCAAAGTTCTTTCTTGCTGTGTGTAGACAATGGACCAAGAAGAGCGTCCAAAGAGCGACGTTAAAAGAGACGAAAAGAGGCTGAAAGAGCGTGTCAAAAGAGGAAGTAGCAGGGGGTTTTCCTCCTTTTATAAGTTCTGTTGAGCTTTCACGGGCTTCCGGGTCGACCGGAATCTCAGCCAATGAGCCTTCTTCGTGGGCGGGCTTGATGAACTTTAGTCCAATGACAGGTTTTGTCTGCGAGGCACCAATAGGATGGAGAAGCTGGGGCTCGGTGAAGGCTGGGTGAAATTGGATATCGGTCACCATGGATACACACAATTTTAATACACTGGAATATGCTTTTACACACTTATGTATAACTAAGCTAACCTTACTGTAACTTATAAGCAGTGCTTCTAAATCAACATGCAGGAATAAACATTCATTTAAACATTTTTAACATGCATATATATAAAATCACAGATTAATGCATTTCACACATATTATTGATTTTCCACATTAAAACATCAGAGTCCATTTGCTTTTCATAGTCCTGAAAAGAAGGGAAGATTTAGAATTGAGTTTGTAATAATGTACTTTAAAGTTCACTGGTTAAATCCAGCATGTCCCAGAGTTTAAGGAAATTAACTGAGTTGTGGATCTGTGTAGGCCATGAGGGCTCCTCAGGTCTGTTCCATGTCTCCATGTTTATGGGGGCAATAAAAAGAGTCAAAACAGGAAATGCATTAGTTGAATTCTTTAGACTGGTTTTAACAAAGGAATGGGATTTCAGCTGTGGTCTGGGGGAGAAAATCAGTTCTTGACCGCCTTACTCCTGGGTGAAACAAAATGTCTTTAAGCAGAAGAATAATTATTGCCGAGCCAAAGTGAGATGATGCTACAACCTCTTCCTGAACGTTGGAAAAACCAAGGAGATTGTGGTCGACTTCAGGACACACACACACACAGCACCCCCCTCTGATCATTGATGGTGCAGCTGTGGAGAGGGTGAGCAACACCAAGTTCCTGGGGGTGCACATCTCTGAGGACCTCACCTGGTCCAGCAACACCACATCACTGATCAAGAAGGCCCAAGCTCACCTCCATTTCCTCCGCAAACTGAGGAAAACACGAGTCCCACCACCATCATGCAGTCTTTGTACTGAGGCACCATTGAGAGCATCCTCACCAACTGCATCACGGAGTGGTATGGAAGCTGCACCACCGCCTGCTTGAAGACACTACAACGCATAGTGGAAGCGGCCAACAAGATTATCAGTACCCCCTGGACCTACTCCTGCACCCCCTCTCAGACATCTACCCTACCCGCAGAGCCATCAGCATCACAGGCGACACTTCCCACCCTCTACACTCCCTCTTCAGCCCCCTACCCTTGGGGAAAATGTACCGAAGCCTCCAGGCCCACTCCACAAGACTGCTGAACAGCTTCATTCATCAGGCCATCAGGACCCTGAACTCTGTTCACCCCCCCACCCCCATCCCCGAATGGTAACACAATCACCCGCACAATAACTACCTCAGCTGTTGACACAGAAAGACTGGCACACCAACAGTAATACTGTTGTTTCTTGTACTTTTGCTGCTGTATGTCTCTGCACATTAACCGCAACCATTTGCACAAATGCCATATCTGCTGCTGTCTGTCTGTCACTGCAATACTGACCACGTGCAATCATATCTGTCACTATCTGAACCTACACTACCGCACTGAAATGCAACTACGGGTATTCATCTCAAGCTGTCTCTATATAGGATTGCTGGGTTTGTTATTTATTATAGCTAATCGTTTATCTCTGTGGAGCTCATGGTCCTTCTGGCTGCCATTGGCACCATGGGTTGCATTACTGTACATACACTGTACATAGACTGCTGCTGTTGCAGTTTTTCTTTTTCTTTTTCCCAGCCTTATTCCTTTTCTTTTTTATAAAATGCACAGCAATGAAGCGAGAGAGAAACACCATTTCAATTCTCCTGTATGTCCTGCATGTACAGTAGTATTGACAATAAAATCTTTGAATCTTGAATCTTGAATGAACACTGACCTTAACTGAGACAAGTGAGGCCTGCAGTTCTTTGGATGATGTTGTGGGGTCTATTGTTACCTCTTGGATGAGTTGTCGCTGCGTTCTTGGGGTAATTTTGGTTGGCCGGCCACTCTTAGGAAGATTCATCACTGTTCCATGTTTTCCCAATTTGTGGATAATGGCTCTCACTGTGGTTCACTGGAGTCCCAAAGCTTTAGAAATGGCTTTACAACCTTTTCCAGACTGATAGATCTCAATTACTTTGTTTCTCATTTGTTCCTGAATTTCTTTGGATCGCAGAATGATGTCTAGCTTTTGAGGATCTTTTGGTCTTTTTTGCTTTGTCAGGCAGGTCCTGTTTAAGTGATTTCTTGATTGAGAACAGGTGTGGCAGTCATCAGGCCTGGGTGTGGCTAGAGAAATTGAACTCAGCTTTCCAAAGATGTGATAAACCACAGTTAATTTATGTTTTAATGGTGGGGGGGGGGGGGTCATTTTTTCACACAGGACCATGTAGGTTTGGATTTTTTTTTTTTTTACCCTTAATAATAAACACCTTCATTTAAAAAGTGCATTTTGTGTTTACTTTTGTTATTTTTGTTTAAAATTTAAATTTGTTTGATGATCTGAAACATTTTGTGATGATCGGGCGCGCGCGCTCCCCGTCCCTTTCTGTGGGAGGTTCTCCATCTGTTTCCCGGCTCTGCAGGTCATCAGTGCACCTGCGTGAGTAGACGCACCTGCTGCCTCTTTGCCGCCAGCGCTTAAAAGGATTTGTTTGTGGACACTTCAGCGCTGGCTCACTAATGCCCCGCCGTCTTCCAACGTATGATCAACGACATCCTCCGAGACATGGTTAATCAGTTTGTCTTCATTTATCTCGATGACATTTTGATTTTTTCCCTCACGTCGAAGGAACACGCTGTCCATGCTGTGTTACAACGGCTCCTGGAGAACCAACTTTTCGTGAAGGCTGAAAAATGTGTTTTCTACCCACTCCACTTCCTTATTGGGGTTCATTGTTACCGAAGGTGAGCTGAGGGCCAACCTGTCCAAGGTGAAGGCTGTGCTTGATTGGCCAACTCCACAATCGCACAAGCAGCTCCAGCGCTTCTTGGGCTTTGCTAACTTCTACCGGAAATTCATCCAAAACTACAGCCGGGTTGCTCTACCTCTCATCCAGCTGACCTCGACCAAGACTTCCTTTAAGTGGTCTGAGGCAGCGGAGCAAGCGTTCACTGAACTAAAAGCTCTATTCTCCGACACACCCATCTTGGCCCAGGTCGACCCTCAGCTCCAGTTCATAGTAGAGGTGGACGCTTCTGACTCAGGGGTGAGCGCTGTCCTCTCACACTGCCTCACTACCAGAAGTTCCATCCAGGCGCGTATTTCTCTCAGCGGCTTACGCCAGCTGAGAGGAATTACAACATCGGAGACAGAGAGCTGTTAGCCATCAGGTTAGCCCTTGAGGAATGGAGACACTGGCTGGAAGGAGCTGTTCACCCCATCATTGTGTGGACTGACCACAAAAATCTAGAGTGTTGAAAGTCAGCCCACAGGCTAAATTCCAGGCAGGCCCACTGGGCCCTATTTTCCCTCAGATTCAATCTCGTGATCACCCATCGGCCCGGGTCTCAGAACGTCAAGCCTGACACCCTCTCCTGCCAGTTCGCCTCCGATCTGTCATCATCCTCTTCTCCCTCTGAGCCCATAGTATCATCCTCCTGTGTTCGTGGTGCTCTTGGGAGATTGAGCAGAGGGTCTGGCAGGCCCATTCCACTGAGGTCAAGCCCGAGGGAGGCCCGGGCGACCGCCTGTTTGTCCCTTCCAACTTATGCAGTGATGTCATCCGGTGGGGGCAAACCAGTCACATCACCTGTCATCCTGGGATCTCCTGAACCATCCATCTAATACAGCAAGTATTTTGGTGGCTTATGCTTCGGACTGATATTTGGGACTATGTTAATACCTGCCAGGTGTGTGCCATGAATAAATCGGACTCCTCACCACCAGCCGGACTACTGCATTCCCTGCCGGTCCCCAGTCACCCGTGGTCTCATATTGCTATGGACTTCGTCACGGGCCTCCCTCTTTCGCAGGGTAACACAGTCATCCTCACCATCGTCGACCGCTTTTCCAAAGCTGTCCATTTGGTGCCACTCCCCAAGCTGCCTTCCACTTCCAAAACTGCCAACCTCCTCACCAACCATGTTATCCGCCTTCACGGCATTCCCTTGGATATTGTGTCTGACCGAGGTCCACAATTCACGTCCCTTGTCTGGAAGTCCTTCTGCTGTTCTATGGGCACCACAGTCAGTCTTACCTCCAGTTGTCATCCTCAGAGTAACGGACAGGCTGAGCGTGCTAACCAATCCTTGGAGGCCACCCTGAGATTTGTGGCTTCCTGTAACCTGTCCACCTGGAGCACTCATCTGACATGGGTGGAGTATGCCCACAACTCCGCCGTCTCCTCTGCCACCGGGTTAACACCTTTTGAGGCGTCGATGTTGTATACTCTCCCCCCGTTGCCTATGGTGGAGAGGGAAGTGGCCGTACCATCTGTGGGGGCTCACGCTCGCCACTGCTGCCGCCTTCGGAGATCCACCCGGGCCACCCTCCTCCACTCAGCTGAGCGGAATCGTCAGTATGCAGACCGTAGGTGGGTACCAGCACCCAAATATGTGGTGGGTCAGTGTGTGTGGTTGTCAGTGGACCAGGTCCCTTTGAAGACGGAATCAAAGAAGCTGTCACCTCGCTTCATCGGTCCCTATCCCATCTCCAGGATCATCAACGATGTGATGATCCATCTGGAATTGCCACAGACACTCCATATCCACCTTACGTTCCACATTTCGAAGATCAAGCCCCTCTCCACCAGCCCCCTCTGCCTCCCCACCGAAGCCGCCTCCTCCCATGCAGATCCTCGATGGGCAGACCACCTACACTGTCCAAAGGATCCTAGACGTCCGCCGCCGGGGCCGAGGTTTACAGAATCTGGTTCAGTAGAAAGGCTATGGACCAGAGAAAAGGTCTTGGATCCCTGGCTCCTATTTCTTCGACAAGGGGTGGTCCGAGCCTTTCGCTGGGCTCACCCCAGCAAGCCTGGTGGGTCACCAGGTCCCGCCCCTTGAGGGGGGGTGCACTGTGATGATCGGGCGAGCGTGCTCCCCCTCCCTTTCTGTGGGAGGTTCTCCATCTGTTTCCCGGCTCCACAGGTCATCAATGCACCTGCGTGAGTAGACACACCTGCTGCCTCTTCGCCGCCAGCGCTTAAAAGGATTTGCTTGTGGACACTTCGGCGCTGGATCATTGGGTACTGCCAGTTGAAATCTAGGCTGGAAGAATTTATTTGTTGGGAACCCAGCTTAACTCTCCTTTTCCTCTTCTCTCCCCAGGTTGCTGCTAGCTCAGCGGTGAGTCTCCGGGATTGTGGTGCGCTCACCTGCTTCCTCTTCATCTCCACCTTGGACTGTCTTTCATCCGGTCAGAACCCCCAGCCCCTCTCCTCTTGACTCTCCCCGCCAGCTCAAACCCTACTGGCTCCTCCACCTACTTGCTGGGTTCCCCTGCTGGGCTCTCTGCTCACATGCAGTAAGACAATCTCCACCCTGAATTATTATCCCCAGTCTCTTTTTCCCTTACTCATCTGCTCTTGTCTCTCTTTTCCTACAGGCTGTGTGTTCCCTTGGTGTGAGCCGTTTTCTCTCCTACTGCGTGGGTTGTTCAATAAAGTTGTGATAAACATTTTCCTCTGTGTCTGTGCATTCTCTCTAGTGTTAGCTACCTAGCACATGAGCTTCCCTTTTATCAGTCATGACACATTTAAGTGTGGCAAACATACAAAAAATGAGAAATCAGGAAGGGGGCAAACACTTTTTCACGCCACTGTAGGTGATTCATGCTAGAGCATAAGACCAGTGGAGAAAAGCTGCGGAAGATTTCAAAGAATAGAATGATGAATTTTGAGTATCGGCCCAGCATCCTTAAGACAAGATGCAAAAATGTAAAACTGATTATTATAGCTCTACGTGTAAGCACAGTACATGGATTTTGGGTCTCTGAGTAGTGGGAAGAACTCCTAACCCTACTGTAAAATTTCATGTTTCTACTCTTTACAAGGTGAAACAATTTCTTTCTCCTCCTTTGCCCTCAGTTTATTCCCAGCTTGGACCCCGGGCCCACGCTGAAGAACGGCTGCTCCAGAATCTGTTTGCAAATTACAACAAGCTCTCGCGACCTGTGAGAAACTCCACAGACACAGTGCTGGTTCACTTTGGCCTGTCGATAGCCCAGCTTATTGATGTGGTGAGTAAAAATATCAAGATCATAAATGGTATGCAGAAGAGGGGTGTCATTATTAAAGTGCAGTTGGAATTATGCTCCTTTTTTCTCAAGTTTGTTCAGTCACAAATTTATAATAATAATACTAAATTTTATTTATAAAGCAATTCCCAAGGCACTCAAAGACGCTTCACATACAGGTAAAAATCAAACAGTCACAATCACACTATTAAAATTAAAGATTAAAAGCAAGTCTGAACAGGTGGGTTTTGAGTAATGACTTTTTTCCCCTTCTCCTGTCAAGCAGCTAGGTAAGCAGAACAGAAATCTGCTTCCCTTATTGTGCCAAACAGATTTACTTTGCTAAAAGGAGCTTTATACAGTACATACAGTTAGGCCCAGAAATATTTGGACAGTGACACAATCTTCATGATTTGGGCTCTGCATGCCGCCACATTGGATTTGAAATGAAACAACTACAATGGAATTGAAGTGCAGACTTTAAGGTTTAATTCAAGGGGTTGAACAAAAATATATGATTAAACATGTAGGAATTGTAGCTGTTTTTATACAAACGCTCCTCATTTCAGGGGCTCAAAATTAATTGGACAAATAAACATAACCTTAAGTAATATGTTACTTTTCAATATTTTGTTGAGAATCCTTTGCAGGCAATGACTGCCTGAAGTCTGGAACCCATGGACATCACCAAACACTGGGTTTCCTCCTTTGTGATGCTTTTCCAGGCCTTTACTGCAGCTGTCTTCAGTTGTTGCTTGTTTGTGGGTCTTTCTGCCTTAAGTTTTGTCTTGAGCAAGTGAAATGCATGCTCGATTGGGTTGAGATCTGGTGATTGACTCGGCCATTGCAGAATATTCCACTTCTTTGCTTTAAAAAACTCCTGGGTTGCTTTTGCAGTATGTTTTGGATCATTGTCCATCTGTACTGTGAAGCGCCGTCCAATCAACTTTGCTGCATTTGGCTGAATCTGAGCAGAAAGTATATCCCTATACACTTCAGAATTCATCCGGCTGCTTCTGTCTTTTGTCACATCATCAATAAACACAAGTGACCCAGTGCCATTGGAAGCCATGCATGCCCATGCCATCACACTGCTTCCACCATGTTTTACAGAAGATGTGGTGTGCTTTGGATCATGAGCTGTTCCAATTCTTCTCCAAACTTTCTTCTTCCCATCATTCTGGTACAGGTTGATCTTAGTCTCATCTGTCCAAAGAATGCTGTTCCAGAACTTGGCTGGCTTCTTCAGGTGTTTTTTAGCAAAGTCAATTCTGGCCTTTCTATTTTTGAGGCTGATTAATGGTTTGCACCTTTTGGTGAATCCTTTGTATTGACTCTCATGAAGTCTTCTCTTTATGGTAGACTTAGATACTGATACACCTACTTCCTGGAGAGTGTTCTTCACTTGAGTGGATGTTGTGAAGGGGTTGTTCTTCACCATGGAAAGGCTGTCTTCCGTGGACGTCCAGGCCTTTTTGAGTTCCCAAGCTCACCAGTGCACTCTTTTTTTCTCAGAATGTACCAAACTGTTGATTTGGCCACTCCTAACATTTCTGCTATCTCTCTGATGGATTTCTTCTTTTTTTCAGCCTCAGGATGGTCTGTTTCACCTCCACTGAGAGCTCCTTTGACCGCATGTTGTGTGTTCACAGCAAGAGCTTCCAAATGCAAACGCCACACCTGGAATCAACTCCAGACCTTTTAACTGCTTAATTGATGACAGGTTAACGAGGGAAGAGCCCATGAAGCCTTGTTATTTTTTTTTTGCAGCCTTCTGAGTCAACTGTCCAATTACTTTTGGTCCCTTGAAAAAGAGGCGGCTACGTATTAAAGAGCTGTAATTCCTAAACCCTTGCTCCAATTTGGATGTGAATACTCTCAAATTACTGCTGAGAGTCTGCACTTTCACCTCTTGCACTCCGGTGTACCGCGGGCTGACAAGTCTCTGCATCCTAGAGCGCACTGAAGGAAAAAAAAGCTGCATTTCCATTCTTCCACTACAGACACAGCCGCGAACAGAAAGCCAAAGGAGTGCTTTGATTGGTTTAGATGTGATTGACCTCTCATTCAACTAATAAGAGCCTTGAATTGGGTTTCTGAAACCTTGAAGAACCAATGACTGAAAACCTAGCAAGAAGGACCCGCCTACCAACGGCTGCGAATACAGCCAGCCAATTGAAGCACAGAAGTTCGAAAGCTGTTTTGTGTAAGGCTGGGTGACACACAGGTGTTCGCCAGTCTTTTTTTCTTACTACTGTTCTTATTTGTTTTGAAAAATCGTTCGCCAAAACCGCAATCATGGAAGCGCAAAACCGCAATAATGGAATTATGGTTTGACTGGGTCACGTGACCAGAACCACGGGTCCGTAACAAGCGGACCAGCGTCATGTTCGTCTGACAGTGAGGAAGAGAAGTTCGCCAGCGACACTGCTGTTGTGGACAGGTAAGTGTTATAAGCTAAATTATTCTTTATCCCTGAAAATTGTAATTCAAATGACTTTTGACCGATCGGTAAATTACAACTGTGCATTATCGCAACATGACGGACCTGGACCGCTCCGGTCCGGGTCCGTCATGTTGCGAACGGCACCCCCGTCATGTTGTGAATGTGCCCCCCCCCCCGCTACTCTTCTGTAGCGGATTGCAGATATATTGCAGATATTTTAGTCCAACTGTGCATAGTAGACCGCGGCGCACCTTCACAGCTTTCTGTCATGTAGCGATGGGCGATGTCCGTCCTCTGTAGCGGGGAGGTGGGGTGGGAGTTGTTAGCTTCTACATTACAGATATTTTAGTTTAATTTTTAGTGCACTGTATGTTATTTTTTCTTGTAAAAAAAAAGCCACACATTTTTTATGTGGCATGCTTCTTTGTGTGTGGGGGCTTGTTTGTTCATTCATTCATTCATTCATGAATAAACAACCCCACCCACACACACACACACACACACAGCCCTTTACCTTTCATTAGAGCCCAAGATGAAGCTTCTATATTGAATCATTCAAAACTTACAGACGTTTTTCCAAACTGTGCCATTTGGCACAATTTGGCACAGTTCAAAAACGCCTGGGAACAACCTAAGAAAAAAGTTGTGTAATATATTCATTTTTTGTGGTATTGTTACAGAATTTTGACCTCAGCTGGATAACACTTGGTTCTACATTTCTGTTGCATTTTCCAGCCAGTATCTGAAGCTGTGTGTTATTTGCAAGCATTTGTATCTAAAAAAACACCCAGGCGAAATTTATTTTCTTCAAGTTCAGTATGTTTAGATGACTGTTACTCAGTGACAGGAGCACTTGGAGAGATTATGACTGTTTTGCCAAAAAATTCAAAGGGTTTTCTTTTAAATGAGACCAACCTCATGAAGATGCTGCAAAGGGTTGAAGAACAGCTTTTGATTTACTTTGGGTACGTTATTTTTTGGCGTTTTTAGGGAAATTGACCAGAGTGCAAGGGGTTAAGCCCATATTGATTACATAATTGTATCCTGAATATGTTTTCGTAAACAGCTAAAATAACAAAACTTGTGTCACTGTCCAAATATTTTTGGGCCTGTATGTACTGTATATTATTTATCGACTCCTCTTGTAATAACCTTTAATACTTTACTTAAATTGTTCTACCCATGACAGACCCGACGGGGGAGGGGGGAACAAACAGAAAAAACAAATAAACTGACAACTGAAACAAACAGAAAACAAATTGTTTCTTCTTCTGAAAAGGTCTCATCATGAGTCTGGTATCTGCACCTGTAAAAGAACAGAGAGACATGTGTGTGTATGCATGTGTATGACAGCATGCACAAAGTGAGTGTGTGCATGTGAGTGGTTTGCCAGAAAACATACAAAGAGGGTGGCAGGTCACAGCAAACCCCTCTTTCCCGCCTCCTGGAAACGCTAAGCAAGCAAGACAGTGCCACCAACCCCCACAAAGCACAAATGTCCCAAAGCCAGCAAGCCCCAGGACAGCCAGGCAATCACTCCAGGAGGGATGGCTGAGAGAGAGGCCAGACCGCTAAGCGGCCGGTGTGGCGCACCTCTGCCCCCAAACCAGCCTGCCCCGCTCTCACCAGCGGGTCAACGCCAGTCTCTTGGTGCGGGCCCCCCAGACCCCCCACCCCCACCCTAGCTCCCCGAACCCACGCCCCGGGAGCCTCAAGGCATGGGGTGCGCCACGGGGTGCCAGCCCCCCTGGGCCTGGTGCACATGACAGTGTTTTCGTTTAGACCCAGAAGGAAGCATTTGCGTGCACACAACTCCTCACAGAAGCAACTGCACGTGCACACGGATCCACCGACAGTGTGAAATATGCTGTTGGAACTAGCAGATGACAAGTAGAAGTTACTGGGGACTTTGGATTATTACTATAAATGCTTGATTCCATCTGCAATAAATATTTATATTCATTTTCTTTAAGTTGAAAGAATGAGGGAGTAATAAATAAATAAATAGCGCATTGAGATGATGTTTGTTGTGATTAGGTGGCGGATTGAGCCTTGTTCTCCGCCAGTCCTACAGCCACGCCTCCTCACCAGATATTCACCAGCTGTATGGTTCACCACATACACACTCACACACTTATGCACGCACACACACTCACACATGCACACACACACTGATTACTATCATTCATGCACCTGCTTGACACACGGCTGTGTCCACTCACCGTCGTTAGGGTTTTTGTTCAAATAGTGAGGCAGTGCGACCAGTCGGCGTGGCAGCTTAAAGAATGTCAACGTGGGATAACCTGACTCTCCGGATTATGGGCTTCCTTTCCCTGGACGATGTATGTTGTTACCTTGAGCCTTTCCGCTCCAACGTATGTGTAAGTCCTTATTTTTTGTGCCTTTTTCCCCCGCTCCTGACTGTTTGGAGCACGTGAGGCATTCCCCTCTAAGCCTACGAGGGTTGTAGCGGGTTGTCTACCCTCATTCTCTGTGACAGTTATTTGGACATTCCCTGTACATTTTTCCACTGTAAATAAAACACGTTACTTACACTGCGTTTTGGGCTCGTTGCCAATTTCATATGTTTGCTGCGAAATTACGCAGCGGACATGACAATAAGCTGCCACCAAAAAGAACCCAAGCAGTAAGTAACATGTTACTTATTTTTTGTGGGGGGGGTTTCGGCCAACCTGTTCAGAGCGTGATGTCCTTGGCTAGCCGTTCCCACACTGGCTTTAGTGGATGGGCAGCAGGACAGCCCAGTTTGGAGTAGCAGCGGGCGGTTTGGCGAATCTGGGAGCTCCCAGAGGACGCTTACGACTCCATCGTACCCGGAGAGTGTTTAGCCTGCCTCGACGGAGTAATATCGATCCTGAGGGCTCACCGGGACCTCTGGGATTACCCCGAGTACTCCGAGCTGCTGTCTGGAGTCTACGCACTTGAGCAGGCTTTCCCCGACCTGAAGAGAAGGGCTTTCCGGACAAAACCGAAGCAGAGATGCTCTTCTCCGCTGGTGGCCATCTTCTCCTCTCCTCCATCACCCGTTCCAAGATGGTAGCCACCAGGTCGGCGGCGTCAGCGTCACCCGGAATCCCGGAAGAACAATCCAGCCCCACGAACTGCTCCTACTCCGACACCAAGCCCTGTTACCCCCGCAGCGGATCATCTCCAGTCCCGAGCAGTCCCGTCTGCAGGATCTCCCTCCGTATCTGCTGCAAGGTTTTCCTCCTCGATTTGTTCGCCGGCAGCAGTGGGGCGCTTGCTTTTTTCACCGAGGTCTCCCGTTCCTGTGGCGAGAGGGGCGGCTCCCATATCTCCTACAGAGGAGCCTAGCACCACCTTTCCCAGACGGACGGGTGGTGACGTCCAAACAGCAGCTACCAACATCTTAATCTGGGAAAACAGGCAAGTTATTTTTCATTTGACTCCCATTAACCCCTTGCACTCTGGGAAATTTTCCTAAAAATGCCAAAAATAACGTCCATCCATCCATCCATCTTCTACCGCTTAATCCTTTCGGGTCGCGGGGGGGCTGGAGCCTATTCCAGCATCTTTGTGGGCAAGAGGCAGGGTACACCCTGGACAGATCGCCAGTCCATCGCAGGGCCAACACAGAGAGACAGACAACCATTCACTCTCACATCCATACCTAAGGACAATTTAGAATCCCCAGTTTTGATGCCAATTAACCTAACTTGCATGTTTTTGGCATGTGGGAGGAAACCGGAGTGCCCGGAGTAAACCCACGCAGACACGGGGAGAACATGCAAACTCCACACAGAAGGGTCACCGATGGTGTGGGGGTGGGTTCGAACCCACGATGGTCAAGGGTGGAATCGATCCCATGACCTTCTTGCTGTGCTGCCACTGTGCTAACCACTGCACCACCGTGCTGCAAAAAAAAATAAAATAACATGCCCAAAGTAAATCGAAAGCTGTTATCACTAGAAGACCCAGAGAGGGGCCATTTGGCCTTTTTGGCTAGAAAACCCATAGGGGGACCATCAAGTGGCCACAAGAGGGCTAATGTCTGGGTCTTCTAGTGTTAATCAACCCTTTGCAGCATCTTCATGGGGTTGGTCTCATTTAAAAGAAAACACTTTGAATTTTTTGGCAAAAAAAACATAATCTCTCTACGTGCTCCGGCCACTGAGTTACAGTCATCTAAACATACTGATCTTGAAGAAAATAAATTTGGACACTGTTTTTTTGGATACAAATGCTTGCAAATAACACACAGCTGTCCGATCCGGCTGGAAAATGCAGCAGAAATGTAGAACCAAGTGTTATCAAACTGAGATCCAAATTTGGTAACAATACCACAAAAAATGAATATTTTACACAGCTTTGTTCTCAGGTAGTTCCCAGGCATTTTGGAACTGTGCCAAATTGTGCCAAATGGCACAGTTTGGAAAAACATCTGTAACTTTTGAATAATTCAATGTAGAATCTTCATTTTGGGCTCTAATGAAAGGTCACACTCAGGGCTGTGTCTGTGTGTGTGTGGGGGGGGGGGACCCCCCGCTAAAAAAGACGGAGTTCGGCCCTCGCTACATGATGGATTACACTCCTTGCATGTTTTCACAGCGCCCTCCCCCTCGCTACTGTGTGTGTGTGTGGGGGGGGGGGGTTGTCCCCCCCCCCCGCTGCAGAAGACGGCCATCGCTACATGAAGGAATAGACTCATATGCTTCCCCCCGCGGACCGGGGGGCGTTCCGACCGTGAACGCCCCCCCCCCCCGCTCCTCTTCTGCAGCGGGGGGGGGGGGGGGCGTTCACGGTCCGAACACGGCAAATGAACCGTTTATCGCGGCGCACACACTTCGTACTTCGTGTGCAGTACAGTTGTAATTTACCGATCGGTCAAAAGTCATTTTTGGATTACAGTTTTCAGGGATAAATAATAATTTAGCTTATAACACCTTACCTCTTCACAGCAGCAGAGTCGTGGCGAACTTCTCTTCCCCATTGTAAGACGAACGCGACGCTGCTCGGCTTGTGGATCCCGATCAAAACATAATTCCAATATTGCGGTTTTGGTGAATGATTTACGACCTTTGTCGTCGGCCTCCGTCGGTCTATGATGACGGAAGAGAATCCTAAACGTCTATTCTGCTGGAATGAGTGCAGGTCCCACTTGTGGGTGGTCTCCATGCTGCGGGGTCTGTAGCAGATTCGTCCAGCGTCCTTTGTTTTCATCTGCTGCAGCAGTAAATCTCTCTTCACCCAGCCTGAATTTCTGTGCTTCAATTGGCTCCTGCATTCACAGTAGGCAGGTCCTCCTTCCTAGGTTTTCATTCATTGGCTCTTCAAGGTTTCAAGAAACCCAATTCAAGGCTCTTATTAGTCGAATGAGAGGTCAATCAGATGAAATAATCTGTTTGCGGCTGTCTCTGCAGTTTTTTTTTTAGTGGCGCTTGGACGCCACTACATCACCATCACCACCTACATCACCACAATCTGGTCTATGCGTCCGAGTGCGCACGAGGGCGCAGGAGTGCGCCCTCGTGCGTCCTAGGACGCAGAGACTTGTCCGCCCGCGGAACAACGGAGCTCAAGTGGTTAATAATGAAATGTCTTGCCTGATTCCCAGTAGGGAGGCTCAGGAACAGCAGTCCCCTGAACTCTCCCCACCTGCTGCTGTTAAAAACTGTTCACTAGCCCTTTCTCCCCTCTCCTTTGTTTTCCTGCCGGAGCCGGAGCCAAGTAGTCAGGATCAGGAGGAGCCAGAGGTCCGGGAGGGGTGTCCTCCCGCAGCAATGGTGAACTGGATCCCAGCCACCACGCCGGAGGAGTCACCAGCGTGGCTCATGGCAGCTGGAGAAAATGAGACTGCAGTGATCATCACGCCTGCTGTGGAGGCCGCTACAGCAGAGTCAGCACCCGAGCGGAACCTTTTGGAGGCCGAACCTGAGGAGACATCGCCCGGATCGCCGAAGTCCTGGATGGCGGTAGAGCTTGAGCTAAGGCAAGTGCTCTCTTTTGTCTCTTTTCCATAATAGAGCATTTTTGCCTAGCTTTAGGTGAGGAGAGCCAGCTGCAGCCAAACGCTGCACCTGAGCTCGCCTCGCCGAGCTCTGCCGCTGCCGGCGACTCTGATCCTTCCTCTCTGAGTCCTTTTCCAGAGTCGCCAGAGAGAGTCCTCCATCGCCGGACAAGTCCATGGATCCAGGTTCGCAACCGGAGGTCACGGAGATTCCGGCTGAGGAGGTTGTCAGGGGCACCCAGTACCAGTCCAGGATGCCCGTGATTGATCGTCTCCTCGCTTGGGTGCTCAAACGGGTCGGCTGGCCCATGGCCAAGATGGCGGAGTCAACAGTGGTCCAGCCGGGTCCCACAGCGGGTGCAGCAGGGGTCCAGCTGGACTCCCATCGTGGGTGCAACCATGGCTCAGTCGGGATCCACCATGGGTGCAACATTGTCCCAGGTTGGGACCACCATGGAAGCAGCCATGGCCCAGCCCGGGTCTACTAAGTCCCAGTCCTACATCGGGACCACCGGGGGTGCCCCAGGACAGTTTGGGGACACCAGAGTCTTCCTTTCCCTTTTGGAGGCCCTGTGGGTGTTCCTCCTCCCTCTACTGGGCACCGTTGGGGTTCTTTTTAATTCCGCCGCCGGTGACCGCAGGGGTTCCTCTTCCTCTGCCCGGCCACCCACCTCTCAGTTTTCCAGTGTGTAGGCCACCGCCTCATTTGCCCTTCCAGTCCTGGTGGCCTAATCGTGTGGGCAGGCCGCCCAAAAGACAGGGTTCCCTTGCCGGGTGGCCCGTATGCCCTGGCAGGCCGCCTAATACTGTTTTGCAGGCTGCCTGCTGGCCCTGGGATTTTGGCCAGTCCCCTGAACTTACGGCAACCTGCTGGGCCTTGAACTCTGGCCGGCCCCCTGAACTGTGGGACTCTTGGGGTGGGATGGGTTAGTCTAGTTTTGGGGTTGGGAAAAGTGTCATTGTGTTGTATTGTGGTGTTTATTTCTTCTTGATTGATCCCTCCTAACCTGTTTTCCCCCACCTCCCGCCCTGGTTTGTTGTATTGGCCTTTTTTTTTTGGGGGGGGGGGGGGGTTGTATTTTCGGTTTTTGATGGTATGGTGGGTGTCCGGTCTCCACCCCTTGAGGGGGGGGGGGCTGTCATGTTCGTGGTCGTTCACCCCATCCATGACTTGTGGCTGGAGGTTTTGATTATTGTTTATTAATTCCAACTGGCGGATTGGGCCTTGCTCTCCACCAGTCCTACAGCCATGCATCCTCCTCTCACCAGACATTCACCAGCTGTATTGTTCACCACATACACACTCACACACTTGTGCACACACACTCACTCACACATGCACACACACACTGATTACTATCATTCATGCACCTGCTTGCCACACGGCTGTGTCCACTCGCCGTCATTAGGGTTTTTGTTCAAATAGCGAGGCAGTGCGACCAGTCAGCATGGCAGCTTAAAGAATGTCCACGTGGGACAACCTGAGTCCCCGGGTTATGGGCTTCCTTTCCCTGGACAATGTATGTTGTTACCTTGAGCCTTTCTGCTCCAACGTACGTGTAAGTCCTTATTTTTTTGTATCTTTTTCCCTCGCTCCTGACTGTTTGGAGCACATGAGGCATTCCCCTCTAAGCCTACGAGAGTTGTAGCAGGTTGTCTACCCTCATTCTCTGTGACTGTTATTAGGACATTTCCTGTACATTTTTCCATTGTAAATAAAACATGTTACTTACACTGCATTTTGGGCTCGTTGCCAATTTCATATGTTCGCTGAGAAATTACGCAGCGGACATGACATAGGTGCTATACAAATAAAGTTGAATTAAATAAATAAACCATATAATTGCAGGCAATAAAAAAAATCTGACTTACTGACAGCTGGTTTGAATATTTGATAAGTAGTCTTCATTCAAAACTTTTACAAAAACATTACAAGTAAAATAGTGATATGATGAGATGTCAGACTGCAGCAGACATCTCATCATTTGCACTGCACAAAAGTGGATTTGAATCATCGGCAGCTCCATTGTGATTTGTTCATCATTCGACAAAGGTAGGCATCCTCCTTGGTTATTATTTTGAGGATTATTTTTCAATATACCTGAAAGCACTTCTGAACAAATAGAAGAGAGCTTTTAGGGCTGGTGACAAGGAGAAACTGAGGGGAGTGCAGCATGAGCTGAGAGAGATGCTGAGGAGGTGCAAGGGCAATTATAGGAGGAAGTTGGAAGACAAACTCAGGCAAAACAATGCTAAAGATGTGTGGGTGGGAATGAAACAAATAACTGGGTGCAAGGGGAGAATCAATCAGACATCTGGGAGCCAAGAGAGAGCTGATGAACTGAATCTGTTTTTTAATACGTTCAATTCACAGTCTGTCACCCCAACAACACAGCCAGACCCCCACACACCCCTCCACACCCACCCTCCTGTGCAGCACCTCTCTACATCTCCCCCCTCATCCCCCTCCTCCTCCTCGGGGGACACCAGGACCCTCCCTCACATCACGGTGACTACAGACCAGGTTAAGAAACAGCTGGAGAGACTCCGTCAGCGGAAGGCGGTGGGCCCTGATGGCATCACTGCCAGGATCCTAAGGACCTGTGCCAACTAGCTAGCTGTGGTACTGAAACACCTGTACAACCTGAGCCTGAGTTTGGAGAGAGTACCAGTGCTGTGGAAGACATCCTGCCTGGTTCCTGTCCCCAAGAAGTCATCTCCATCAGACCTGAATGACTATCAACTAGTTGCCTTCACATCTCATGTGATGAAGGTCCTGGAGAGACTGGTCTTAGCCCACCTGAGGCCGCAGGTGAAGACGTGGCTGGACTCTCTGCAGTTTGCATATCAGCCCCATTTAGGAGTTGAAGATGCTGTCATCTACCTGCTGCAACGCACCCATCTGCACCTGGATGGCGGAGGAGACACTGTGAGAATCACTTTTTTTGATTTCTCCAGTGCCTTTAACACCATCCAGCCACTTCTGCTGGGTGAGAAGCTGCGAGTGATGGGGGTCAACAGCTCTGTGATCTCCTGGATTACTGACTACCTGACAGGCAGCCCACAGTTTGTTTGGCTGGGCAGTGCCTTGTCTGGTGTGGTGGTTAGTGATACGGGAGCTCCACAGGGGACTGTGCTCTCTCCTTTTCTCTTTACCTTATACACCACTGACTTTCAGTACAATACTGAGTCATGCCACCTGCAGAAATTCTCTGATGACTCAGCTGTTGTGGGGTGTATAAGAGGGGGAAAGGAGGGGGAGTACAGTGCACTGGTAGACAGATTTGTGGAGTGGACAGAGGAGAATCACCTGAGGTTGAATGTCAGCAAGACCAGAGAGATGGTGATTGACTTCAGGAAGAAGAGGATGCCTTCTCAGCCATTTCAGATCAGGGGGGAGGATGTGGGAGTGGTTGAGGACTACAAATATCTGGGTGTCAGGATCAGCAACGGGTTGGACTGGAGATCCAACACTGATGCTGCACACAAGAAGGGGCAGACTAATGAGCTAATGAGCAGACTCTACTTCTTGAGGAAGCTGAGATCCTTCAACATGTGTAGCAGGATGCTGGAGCTTTTCTACCAGACCATTGTCGCCAGCGCCATCTTCTTTGCTGCTGTCTGTTGGGGTAGCAGTATCAGGGCCAGTGACACCAACAGACAACAAGATTATCAAGAGGGCTGGCTTTCTAATTGTTCTCAGACCTGAGCCCTTTGAGACAGTGGTGGAGAGGCGAACACTAAATAAACTGTGATCTATCATGGACAGTCCTGATCACCCTCTCCACCACACACTGGACAGACAGCGGAGCACTTTCTCCAGTAGACTACTACAGCTTCGCTGTCGAACGGCCAGGTACAGGAAATCTTTCCTGCCGCATGCCATTTCACTGTACAATAACTCACTATGATGTTGTATTCTGGTCATAACTATGCTGCCATACTGCACCTTACAGTCTAACTGGTACCTCACATTTCACTCTGCTCCTGATAGTCCTGCATTGTACAGCGGGTATGATTCATGTGTCTATTCGGGTCATCATATATTAAGCTATGATGTATATAGGTTTTTATAGTAGTGTTAGTTTTACTTTCCATGGGTAATCCCTTTGTCTGTCATGCTTGTGTTTCTGTTGTTTGGTTATCTACTGTCATGCTGCTGTTACACTCTAATTTCCCAGTTTGGGATCAATAAAGTACATCTATCTATCAATCTGTCTGTCTGTCTATCTATATAAGGCTGCATCTATTGTGTACAAAAGCAGTTTACAGATACCGTTAAGAGCCCATTTTTAACCTGATCATAACTATTAACACATCAGGCTTAAAGTTTAATCACAGAGCTTGTATTTCTGTGAGAAATACAGAAAGCTCCTTATTTGTATTTCTCTGAGAAATAAATGCTCCTTGGTGTATGGATTGGCTGAAATCTGTTGTAAACTGGGGCCGTAGCTCTTTATTTCTGTAGATACGGATGCACTTAAACAGCACAGAGAAAACCTCTCCACTCTGGAGGCTGGTTTCAAGTCTACATTTTCACATCTTCAAATACCCAGTGTAGTATGCAAGGACATTTAAACTGGAGACCAACTTCCACGGTTTGGGGTAAAAACGTTGTCATGTGAACGGGCCCTTAGTCCAAGGGAGCCCACTAGGCCAGGAGGTACCAGGTGTCATCCCCTCGGTCTAGCACCCCCCATCAGCATACACTCACTCTCACACACTCACACCCTCATGCTGTCACACACACTCCCTCGCACCCGCATACTTACTCACACACTCACTCACTCACCCTCTCCTTCACACAATCTTACACTCGCACTGCCACACTCAGACTCACCCACTCCCATACTTGTTCAGTCTCGATCCCATTCCCGCTCATCCTCACAGTCACTCACACTCACACATGCTTTCTTCCACTCACACCCACTCATATATACACTCTCATTCGCACTCTGACTCAGTCACATTTACTCGTGCTCTCTCTTCCACACACTTATTCACCCTTAACACTTGGGGCGGCCGTGGCGCAACTGCAGTGGGCACAGGTGTGCACCAATGCCCGGCAGCGGCCGGGGAGGCCGCCGGTATGGCCCAGCAGCCATGCCCCCCGCCCACCTGCCCCAGGGCAGCTGCGGCCACAGAAGCAGCCCACCGCCACCAATGTCCGCCCGGAGCGAACGATCAATGGATCCACCCCAAATGCTCCAAGATGCCACCCGACATGCAAAACACCACACAAATCTGACTCACCACCACCATCACCATCACTACTCATCACTCCCTCACTCTCATTTATTCACTTGCTCTCACTCACTCACTCCCTTGCTCGCACCTAATGATTTGAAAGAGTTTAAGTCTGTACAGTCATGGACATGTTGGAGAAGAGAGTTCCAGAGGGATGGGGCAGCGATGCAAAAGGCTTTGTCCCCCACGTTCTGTGCTTGGTTCTGTGTGGTGGAGAGAGGAGGTTTGCATCAGAGGAATGGAGAGTGCAGGCGGGGGGGGGGGGGGGGTTGACGGTGTAGTAGGTCGGTAAGATAGGACGGGGCCTGGTGATGTAGGGTTTTAAAGGTGTGGAGAAGAACTTTGAACTGTATGCGCTGTGAGACTGGGAGCCAGTGGAGGTTCTGGAGGATGGGGGTGATGTGGTCACAGGAGCAGGACTGGGTGAGGAGATGGGCAGCTGAGTTCTGAATGCATTGAAGTTTCTGGTGGACTTAGGATGATAAGCCATATAGAATGTTATTACAATAGTCAAGTCTGGATGTGATAAATGTGTGTATGAGGAGTTTCTGCAGTGAAGAAGATGAGTAAGGGATTTTTTTTTTTATTACTTATTTTGTACCCGTAGGTAGATTTGTTTTTGCAGTCTGGTGACAAACCACCAGCTGCCGGTCGCTGCGTGCGCAAGCGCCCCTTAACTCCCTAACCTGCATGTTTTTGGCATGTGGGAGGAAACCGGAGAAATCCCGGAGTAAACCCACGCAAACACGGGGAGAACATGCAAACTCCACACAGATCACTGTTGGCCGGGGGCAGGGATCGAACCCATGATCTCACGGTCCCCGCGATCCCCCGGCCGAGGGTAAAACTGTGCTGCCACAGTGCTAACCACTGCGCCACCGTGCAGCCCAGGGATGGGGTTGGGCTTTGTTTTTTAGGTGAAAGAAGGCAGTTTTGGTGACATGACTGATGTGTAGTTCAAAAGTGAGGTGACTCTCAAAAATGACTTCGAGGTTTCATTGCCGTGGGGATGCTGAAACTGTGGAGTTGGCAACAGTGAGGTTGAAGGTGTGCGTGGTTTGATGAGGGATTCCGGGCCGATGATCACCATGTCAGACTTGTAGTTGAGTTGAAGAATGTTCTTTTGCATCCAGGACTTTATTTCAGAAACAGTTGTCCAGTAAGGAGCAGGTTGCTGTGGTTATGCACTTGGTGACAGTGTAGATCTGAATGTCGTCGGAGTAACAATGGAAGTTAAGGCCATGTCGGCAGATGATGTTACCAAGCGGGAGTATAGAGGGTATCTGTATGATGTCACCGAACGAAACTCATGTCAGTTAAAAAAACACACTGAGTGGCAAAAATGAGTGGCAGCTTCTATCTAGATTAATTGGCAAAATAAATTAAGAAATAAATAAAGGCTCTGAATCAGTTCTTCACTTACCATGTGCTCCTTGGTCTTTAACCCACACATCACTACAGTCAAGTGAATGGTGTGATATTAACATCTAAAGTGAAAAAAAAAGTACTCTGTGCATTGCTGTGACTAAATATTTTGTGATTTTTATGTTTTGCTGCATACAAAATAAAGCTGTCTCATGTGATTGCCACGTAGTGCTGTGTTGCTGTGGTAATTGTCCTATAACTGCCAAGAATTCTGTTCCAATGCATCCGCTCTATATAGAGGATGAAAATGAGAGGACCAAGCACAGAACCCTGTGGGACACCATGGGAGAGGAGGGCTGCAGGGAGGTGCAGTTGTTGACGTGGATGAATTGCTGTCTGTCGGTAAGATATGAGTGGTACCAGGAGAGAGCTGTATCAGTGATGTTGAGGCAGGTTTCCAGATGGGAGAGGAGAATGGAGTGGTTGACTGTATGGAAGGCAGTTGTGAGGTCAAGCATGATGAGAATGTTCAGAAGTCCAGAGTCAGCTGAGGGGAGGTGACATGGTCTGAGCGCTGATATCGTCCGCGCTTGGGTCATGCAGTATTTTCCTCCCATTCTGTATTAGTTCCTTGTGGCCCTCCGAGCTTTTATTCTGACAGCGTCTCGGAGGGGCTTCCGGTTGTCAGAGCAGAGCTCCGCTGTGACAGCTGGATTGCATTCAGCTGATCATCAGCTGATCAATCCCTTAGCCCTATTTAAGGGAGCAGCTTAGGTTACTCCGGGCTGCGACCTCAAACACACTACACTGGACATCCTTCAACGTCGGGCTGGAATCCCTAACCCCAATTCCAGTCTTCCTCCCTCTTCATTTTCCAGTGAGGTTATTCCTTAGTCTGTGTATATCATCATTGTGTCTAGTCATAGTCTTAGCTGTGCTTTTGCCCCACGTGGCTCATTATTTTGCACTTTTACTAGTCTTTTAATAAATACGCAAACTCACTGATTGCCTACAGCATCTCATTAGTGGTCCGCAAGGACCACGCCATGACAGTAGGTCACAGCCCAAACGAGACGCCAGTGACTGTGAGTTTGCTTAGTTTTGGGCTTGTAGTTTTCCCTTTTGTTCCACGTACCAGTGTGCTGGGAGATGGCGTCGTCACCCAAGGGCTACGCCATGAGCCTGGGCTATGAGCTATGAGCTGGTAATGGCCCTTATCGAAATTGACGGGATCATTTCCAGCACTCGCCATTGCACTGTCCCCAGCACCTCACGCTGGTACCTGGACCTCGCTGAGACGATGATCAACCGTCGTCCCCGCTACACTGACCACCCCGAAATCACGGCAAGGATGGCGGAAATCTCTGCTCACCGGGAGAAGCTCCGTGGTCTGGAGGGAAACTCCGGCAGGAAGCTGAAGAGGAGGCATCCTCGCTCCTTGCCTCAGGATACCATTCCTATCGCCTGTCCAGTCCAGGTGTTCACACCATCCAGGAGTCATTCCCAGTGGAGAAAGACGTCAGCCGAGATTTCCTCGGCGAATCCTCAGCGAGAACCCCGTCCAGACCCAGTTCCGGGTAGCCACATGAACTCTGACTCCCAGCCAGCTGTAGCCTCTGCATCTCATCGGAGGGATAAGACAGCCGCCACTGCCTCTGGGTTGTATGTCCCTTGTCCCCGGCCCGTCTCGGCTGTTCCACCCCCTTCCTTGAAGCTCTCTCCAGCTGCTGAGAACTCCACGAGTCCTGCTCAGGCTGTGCCCGTCATCGATCCTGTGTGAGCGGGAAAGGGAAGAACCAAGCCCACTGCAGCAGGTTCCATCGGTCCTCAGCGGATCAGGCAAGTGTCTCTTCATTCTTTTCCTTCACTGGGTGAATTGCCTTGTTTGATCCCCGGGGATGGAGTTCGAGGTTCACAGCCCCCCGAGCTCCCTCCATCTGCTGCAATTATTAATTGTGAGCCTGCTACCTCTGTGTCTCCTTCCCCTGAGTGTTCCCCGATGCCAGGACTACACCACCGGACGAGGAAGGAGCCTGCGGCCCTGAAGAGCTTGGTTCCAGCCCCGCAGCCACGTCACGGGCAGAGGAGAAGGGCGGATTGCCATTTGGAGCCTGCGCCGACGACTAAACATCCCTGGGTCTCCACGGAGGAACAGTCCGACCCGGCAGGTCACAGATTCCCTGCCACCACGCCGTGCGGGCCTTCAGCATAGACGTCAGCGTCAGGGAATCCCCAGACTGTGAAGACCATCATGCCGGCTGTGGAGCCCGCTGCAGTCGAGTGGGAACCAGAACTGGACTTTCAGCGCGCTGAAACTGGATTGTCGAAGTCCTGGGCTGCGGTAGAGCCCGAGATCAGGCAAGTGCTCTATTTTGTCTTCCTTTCTTCTATTCTGGAGCATTTTTGCCTGTCTCTCGGGGAGACGAGCCGGGCGCAGCCATCCGCTGCGTCCGAGCTTGTCTCGCTGGGCTCTGCCGCTGCCGGTGATTCTGATCCTGGTTCTCTTTTCTCCTCTGAGCCTTCTCCCAGGGTAACCAGTGACGAGCCTGCTCCGGCCGTCGCCTTGGAGGTTCTGGGTTTGGGTCTAAAGGTCAACCCTGGTGCTGCGCCGGCCCAGTCGGGGTCCGTCGTGGGTGCTACTTTGACCCAATCGGGCTCCGATGTGGATGCAATGTGGACCCAACGGGTTCCGTCATAGACGCTGTTCTGGCCCAGTCGGAGTCCGTCGTGGGTGCAGCATGGTCCCGCCTGGGAACCAACGAGAGCGCAGCGCCAGTCCGTGTGGGGTTTGGAGAAGGAGCTGCAGATCCTCCGCCGATCGACGCCAGACTGCTCCCTCATCGTTTCCTCGATCCCTTTTTCCCTCCACCTGGTGCCACTGGGATTTCCCTTATCCAACACGGCTCTCCCTCATTTATTCCTCTCAATAGGGAGGCCGCCTCCGAGTTCTCCCCTACGGTCCTGGTGGCTGGATGGCGCGGGTCGGCTGCCTGGGAGACTGCTTCCCCGTTTGGCATTCTGGGTCGGCCACCTGACAAACAGGACTTTTTGTTCGGTGACCTGGTCCGGACGCCAGAGGTACTGGTTTTCCGGGCCTGGGACTGGGGTAGAGCGCCCGAACTTATCTTTTTCCCCCTGCCAGCGATCTGGACGCTAGACGCAGGTAGACCTCCTGAACGTATTGTTTTTTTGTGTCATTGTGCTCTGCCTGCCGTCATCCCTGTAGTTTTTTTTTTCCTCCCCTGTAGTTCTGGGATGCCCTTGTGTTTTTTTTTCCATGAACTATACTGTACTGGTTGTTATCGCCGCTCTTTAGCATGTTTTTCTTTGCCCCTTTTTGTCTAGTATTATTAGGGTACGTTGTATTTTTATATGTGCCTGTATTTCAGTTTCTCCCTCCTCTATTGTTCGAGAGTTATGCTCTTTTTGTTACCTTTGCCCGTGTATTGGGAGTTTATCTGAACTGTTTGTATTTCGCCGCTATTTAGCATGATATATTTTTTTCCTCCTTCCTCTGTTTGAGAGATACTATGTGGTTGCCTTTTGTTTCTTTTGGCCTGTGTTTTCTGGTCTGTAGGCATAGTATTTCTGTTATTTGTGGCCTGTAGGCATAGTATTTCTGTTATTTGCATTTATTGTCCTGTCTGTTTTCCTCCTGTGCATTATGGAGTATATTTGTGGTTTGGTTTTGTTTTTTTTCCCCATGCTCTGTAGTTGCACCATGTTATGTTTTTTGAATTCGACCTTGTCACTGTTTGTCCCGGTTCCTTGTCTTGATGGGGTTTTTTTTTCTGGTTCTCGCCCTCCTGGCCTTTTTCCCCCTCCTCCCACCCTGGGTGGGCCTTCTTAGCCTTTTGGGTGGGTGGGAGGCTTGGATGTCACGCGACGCCCAGAGTGCACCATTCGGGGGGAAGTACTGTCATGGTCTGAGCGCCAATATCGTCCGCGCTCGGGTCATGCAGTATTTTCCTCCCATTCTGTGTTAGTTCCTTGTGGCCCTCCGAGCTTTTATTCTGACAATGTCTCGGACGGGCTTCCGGCTGTCAGAGCGGAGCTCCGCTGTGACAGCTGGATTGCATTCAGCTGATGACTGCCTCATCAGCTGATCAATCCCTTAGCCCTATTTAAGGGAGCAACTTAGGTTACTCCGGGCTGCGACCTCAAACACACTACGTTGGACATCCTTCAACGTCGGGCTGGAATCCCTAACCCCAATTCCAGTCTTCCTCCCTCTTCATTTTCCAGTAAGTTTATTCCTTAGTCTGTGTATATCGTCATTGTGTCTAGTCATAGTTTTAGTTGTGCTTTTGTCCCACATGGCTCATTATTTTGCACCTTTACCAGTCTTTTAATAAATATGCAAACTCATTGATTGCCTATAGCGTCTCATTAGTGGTCCGTGAGAACCACGCCATGACAGGAGGAGGTCATTTGTTACTTTGAGCAGGGCTGTTTGGGTGCTATGTTGTGAACAGAATCTAGATTGAAATGTCTCAAAGATGTCGTTGAAGGTGAGGCAGGTTTTGAGGTGAGTGGCAACAACACATTTTAGGATTTTGGACAGGAAGGGCAGGTTGGAGATGGAACAGAAGTTATTTATAATGTCATAGTTTAGACCAGGTTTTGTTGAGGATTGGAGTAACGGCAGCAAGTTTCAGGGGTCAGGGACTAAGCCGGAGCTGAGGGAGACATTGATGATGCTGGAGATGAGTGGGGAGAGAGATGGGAGGCAGGACTTGATAAGTGCGGAAGGGATGGGGTCCAGTATGGATGTGGGGCTTCTCATGCCTGCAGCCATTTTAGTGAGTTCCACAGGGGTCAGTGGGGGAAAATGAGACAGTGGCTGAATAGAGGTGGGGAGAGGAGCTGATGGAGGGGTCAGGATTGGAGGAGAGGTGGTCAGGTTGCTGTAGATGGTGTTGATCTTTGTTTGGAAAAAAGACAGTAATGAGTTGCACTTTTCAGCAGTAAATGATGAGGAGGTGTTGTTGATGGGTTTGAGAAATGTCTTTATTGTGGAGAAGAATGTTTTGGGGTTGTTGGAGCCAGCGCATATGAGATGTGTCACGAACCCTCGTGCGCCATTACACGGTGCACAAGGGAGGAAATGAGAAACCCAAAAGCGAGAGTCGATGGTGCACTTTATTAACAAACCAGGAGAAAATAACAAGTCCAATACTGTCCACTATACAGAGAATGAATATGCAGAGTAAGGGCCACCAGACATACAGGGGGCTACCTGGATGTTCTACAGCTGGGGAGGGGAATGCCTAGTGCTACCAAACTGCGATGCGCTCAACAGGAAAAGGCGACCAGCCTAGTGCTGACGCAGCGATAGCATAACAGGAAAGGCAAATAAGCATTCACGGCTGGAACCACTCAAAGCTGTCCGAGAAGTCTGGTGGATGAGGATAGGAGGCTGAGTCAGCCGCGAACACCCAGGAATTGATCGTCTGCAGATGTCGGGCAGAATGCGTGAAGGGAGTGAAACAACATTTATGGAGAGCTGGTTGCCATGAATGAGGGTGAATGCCCCGACAATCTCTTTCCTCTGAAGCGGCGAACAAATGCTCCTGAAGCTAACGAGGAAAGTGATTGCCGGTGCGGGAATGCGTGGGCAGGACTGATTGGCACCAGGTGTGTGAGAGAGCGTGTGAATGAGAGTGAATGGAGCGTGTGCATGTGTGTGTGTGTGTGTGTGTGTGTGTGTGTGTGTGTGTGTGTGTGTGTGTGTGTGTGTGTGTGCGTGTGGTTGTGTGTATGTGTGTGAACACCCGTGACAGTGTAGCTGATGGCACCTGACAGGAGGAGGGGGCGTGCCAGAGCTGTCAGGAGGAAACTAGGGCAAAGCATAACAATAAGTCAGAACTGGGTTCGGCTTCCAAACCCAGATTCATGACAAGATGAGAGTAGAAGTTGGAGCGGGCTGTGTTGAGGGCAGTCTTGTATTGTTGGAGGTGGTCTGTGTAGGGTTGGAGGTGAGCTGTTAGGTTTGTTTTCTTAAGAGAGTCTTTCCAGCTGTTGCTTACAGGATTTCATGACGTGGAGTTTGGGAGTGTACCAGGGAGCAGAGTGAGTGAAGGAAACTGTTTTAGTTTTGATAGGAGCTAACTGGTTCAGGCAGGATGAGAAAGTGGTGTTGTAATAGCGCACAAGATCCGTGGGGTTGTCAGAGAGCAGGGGAGGGGAGGCAGATATGCTGGTGAGTGAGGCTGAGAGGACTGGGGGAGTGCTGGTTTTGATATTTCTGAAGGATATTGTGTGCCTTTCTTTAGGGGAGAGTATGGGAATGTTGATGTCCATGGCAGGACTGATTGGCACACAATCAGTCCAGGTGATCAGAAATATGGAGGTTGATGCTGCTGAGTTGAAGTATTGTTAAACCAGTTGAGCAGACCAGATCCAGAGAGTGTCCATGTGCGTGAGTGGGGAAGTCAACATGTTGAGTGAAGCTGAAGCACTGTAGAAGTTCCAGGAAGTCGGTGGCAGGTTTGCAGTCAGTGGCATCAAAGTGGAGATTAAAATCGCTGAGGAGGAGAACAGAGGGTGAAATGGTGGAGAGCTGGGTCAACTGATCAGAGAGTTCAGACAGAAAGGAGGGGTTTGGCTTGGGGGGGGGGGGTAGATAACGGCAGTGATCAGGGGAGTGGGACCAGAGAGTTTGAAGGCCAGATGTTCAAATAAGTGGACTGCAGATGTGGAAATGTTGGCTATTTTGATGTGTTTCTGATGAATGACAGCAACACCGCATCCCTGGCCATCAGGACTGGGTTTGTGAATGTAAGTGAATCAGGAAGGTGTGGTTTCACTGAGCGAAAAATAGTCCAGGGCTTTGTGCCATGTTTCAGTGATGCAAAGAAAATCCAGGTTATTGACAGTAATGATTTTTTTCAGGATGAGGCTCTTATTGTTCAGTGAGCGTGTGTTAAGTAGAGCCAGTTTCAGGTGACATTGCTTTGGGGCAGGTTGAGAGGACGGGGGAATAAGGCAGAGATTGGATGGATTTACATGCGATTTATTGTGATGGTGTGGTGAGGATCTGACTGTGACTATGGGTTGAATGGGAAAAGCAGTGACAGGAGGGAGCAGTGGTGGCTGAAGGCTGTAGGGGGAGCTGTGGTGGGAGGTGGAACACTGAGGTGAGGCCGTAGAGGGAAAGGTAGTGGGCTAAGGGCAGAATGTAAATAGTCAGTGAGCTACAAGTTAGCTACTAAGATACGGCTGCCTAGGTTACTGGAGTGGAGGCTGTGCGGTTTTAAAAATGCTTTATGGACCCAAAAGAGGTTAAAGTTGTCAATGAAGCCCATGTTGTGGATTTTGCAGGCAGAGAGAAGCCAGGTGTGAAGGGAAAGGATTCGACTGAAGAGTCTGTATCTGTGGCCATGAGGAGAAATTGGCCCACTAATAAAAACTGATTTATCACAAGTGTGAAGGAAGTGAAAAAGTTCAATGAACTGTGCTTTGATGATTTCTGACTGTCGACGGGATGCATCCACACAGCCAATGTGGATGATAATTCTCTGGATAGATGAGGGGAGTGTTTGGAGGATGCCAGGGAGTTCAGAAAGGATGACAGGAATGGTGGCTCCAGGGAAACAGTGCATTATTGCATTGAAGAAGTGAATGTTTGTTGTGATGGAATCTCCAGTTATCAGAGTGGTGGGTGGAAAAGGGGGCAAGGAGAAGGAAGAGGTGGGTCCACCATGTCGGAAGATGGAAGCGGAGATTCTGAGGGGGATTTCGCCACCGATGATGAAGCGGACAGAGAGGGACAAGGACAGGTGGGGGAGTGCAGCACGAGCACACTATGAAGCCAGTGTGAACTGTGGTATGGAGAGATGGGGAGATGGCTCCAGGGAGATTGGGGCATTTAAGATAACGTGGAGAAGGGGTCTGAGGAGGCAATGGATTTTTGAACAGCTGGGAGGGTGACGGTGGAGTTTGGGATTCACCTGCTAGGGGAGGAAAGTCGTGAAGGTCAAGGACGTCATATTTGTTGTTCAGCTGGATGCGATGGAGGGGTGCCTGAGGAGATTGTTTGTTTCTCCAGTAACAAGGAGTGACCAGGGACCAGGACTCAGGGTCGCGTGGACTGGAGGTTGCGAGTTTCTTGGGCTTGGTCCCGTGCTGAGTCCAGGTGACATCCGGCTCGGTGATCAGCGGATGGGTGGCGGCCTGACTGGGTGCAGAGATGTCAGACGCCACTGGAGAGGCTGCTTCAGCGGGGGAGGGATCAGTGACGGGACTGGTGGACGATGTGAAGTCTGGTTGAGTGGAACGGATGATGATGGTGTCCAGTTGAAGTTCAGCTTCATGGATCTGGTGGAGTATGGAAATTCTTTGTTCCACCTCAGAGACCTTCTCTGTGAGAATGATGCAGTTGACGCAGCCAGATGGAGAAGTGAGTGGAGCCATAATTGAGCATGATAGCAGCACAGGCCCAGCAGTTGGGCGGGTTGTGGAGTTGAACGTAGTGATCCGGGCTGGTTTAGATGGCAAATGAGTCCCGGTAGCTTCTGCAGTTCCTGCGAAACGTAGCACTAATGCTAAAACAAAACTAGCTGGCTAGCAGCGAGTTGCATCTGGCTCGAGGCAGGAAAGCATGATAAAAACTTAAGATCGGCAGACCTGACTGTCAAAAGTACAGGCACTAGATAAACAGGCGTGATGGATAAAAACAGTCTCCCAGAAGTGTGCCAATTGACAGTGACTGAAAAAATGTTAAAAAAGGCAGATTTTGGGGGCCGATCAGACCAAGGTTACAGGATACTACGCATGCACATTCATGCACATGCATTCATGTACATGCACTACAAAGTACTAACAAGTGCACTTACGAGAAAAGCTGCAGATGCAGAAGAGCTTTATGAACAAAATAACACAAATTTGCCAAAGAGATAGTTGCACAAATGGGGGACAGTGTATAACAATGTCCATCTATCCATCCATCCATCTTCTACCATTTTTCCGGAGGTCCGGGTCGCGGAGACAGCAGTTCAAGCAGAGAAGCCCAGACTTCCCTCTCCCCAGCCACCTGCTCCAGCTATTCAGAGAGGATACCAAGGCGTTCCCAGACCAGCAGGGAGACATAGTCTTTCCAACGAGTCCTGGGTCTGCCCTGTGGCCTCCTCCCAGTGGGACATGCCCAAAACACCTCAAGTGAGAGGCGTCCAGGAGGCATCCTGATCAGATGCCCAAACCACCTCAACTGGCTGCTTTTAATGTGGACGAGCAGTGGTTCTACTCTGAGCCTCTGCCAGATGACTGAGCTCCTCACCCCGTCTTTAAGGTTGAGTCCAGCAATCCTATGAAGAAAGCTCATTTCAGCCGCTTGTATCCGCGATCTCATTCTTTCAGTCATTACCCAAAGCTCATGACCATAGGTGAGGGTAAGAATGCAGATTTACCGGTAAACTGACAGCTTTGTTTTAAAGCAAAGAATATAGATTTACAAAAGTCACAAATTTGTGGGAAAAAGTTATATATTTTAGAGGAAAATATTCTATTTTTCTTTATTCTTTTCCCCCAGTTGTTTTACTTTCATTCTAAGGCTCCGTAGAGATTTTTTTCTAAAAAAAATTTTAAAATGGAGTTTTCGTTAATTGAGGTTGCTGACCCCTGGTCTAAAGGATACTCAGAAAATGAAAACTGAAAAAATTACAGATCAGGATAGTAGTGAGAGTTAAACCTCAAGGCATGAATCCCTTTTTTAGTGATTTACAAATGTGAACATAATGCCTTGTCTTGACAAACCTCCAAAATAAGGCCTCCCTCAATAATTATCTGGTCAGCTGCTTCACATCAAACAGCATTTTTACCTAATTATACTGAGTGGTATGTCACAGTGATGTCTGTCGGTGTATCTGCATAAATGATTAGTTTTCTATCGTACCCCTTTTGGTCTCATGTGTATTCATCACAGGCTACACAAAACTGGGGGAGATAAATTTGAACCCAGATCACTTATCAGCGGAAATGAAACCCCCCAAAAAAGATAAACATTGGTTTAATTTTTTCCTAAATTAAATTCAGTTGTCAAATGTGCTCACCCTGTCTGTAAATATTCAAAGCTTTCTCTCTGTGTGACAATCAAGACATGGCTGATCTTGGGGGGGGGGGGGGGGGGGCATTTGTATTATCTTTTTGCTCCTGTGATGTCTCTGCATTCCAGACAAACTGTGGTTTTAAACACTGTAAGACCACTGCTCTGTTATTTGGAGCTGCTGCAGCTGCATTGTGGATTCTGCAGTGCTACGAGGTTGACTCCCCCAACTTTTTGACACACAATTAGTTGGCAGTACTTGCTCCCCCATGCTTGTAGTTGGAGTCAGCCCTGGGTGAAGTTGTCTCCTGCACAGTGCACTCGCTGAAGGCGGAGTCTTAGGTGTTTCTGGAAAAAAAAAAAAAGCTGAAGCTCGCAGGCAAAGCAAGAAGGGTTTTTGTTTTTATTTTTCGCCTTAATTTCCAGTCTGACAATTTTTTACTGTTGTAATGCACAATTAAGGGTTATATGTGCTGACTGGGGAGTCAACTGATTTAGTCTATATGTAGATAAGAAAGTATAAAAGTAAGGGGAGTTTAAATGAAAATGCTACTCAGAACACTTTTAAAAACACCCCCAGTACTTGAGGCTCAGTGGTGTCATACAAGCGTAATTTGGCAGCAAGTCAATGGAAGGTAGGGCACTAGCTGAAAAAAACTGATGAAGGTAGGAACCCAAACTCTGCACACTACAAGGCCTAGTGATTAGTACCTGTGAATATGCTTTGGTGGATGTGAAGGTCAAAGGTCAAGGTCACAGGGTCTTAAAAGCTCAAAATTAGTTTTGGCCTGTAGTTGCTTTATTGTAAGTGTTTCTTCTTTTTTCGGGTGTTCCCTTTAGGGGTCGCCACAACGGATCATCTGCCTCCATCTAACCTTATCCCTTTATCCTCTTGTGTCACACCAGTCCTCTCCATGTCCTCCTTTACTACATTCATGAATCTTCTCTGTGGTCTTCCTCTTTTCTTCCTGCCTGGCAGCTCCTTCAGCATCCTTTGTCCAATATATCCATTATCCCTTCTCTGCACATTTCAGTCTTATTTCTCTTACTTTGTCTCCAAACCGCTCAACCTGACCTGTCCCTCTGATATACTCATTTGTAATCCTGGCCCTCCTAGTGACTCCCACTGAGAATCTTAGCATCTTCACCTCTGCCACCTCCAGCTCTAACTCCTGTCTTTTTGTCAGTTCCACCTTCTCCAAACCATACATCATAGCAGGTCTCACTTGCGTCTTGTAAACCTTCCTTTACATGCTTACTTCTATCCTTCTGTCACAAATAACCCCTGATGCTTGTCTCCACCCGCTCCACCCTTCCTGCCCTCTCTTCTTTACCTCTCTTGTGCGCTGTCCATTATATTGGATCATTGACCCCAGGTATTTAAACTCATTTACCTTCACTACTTCACTCCTTGCATCTTCACCATTACACCTGCCTTCCTCTCATTCACACACGTATTCTGCCTTAGGTCTACTGACTTTCATTCCTCTTCTCTCCAGCACATAGCTCCACCTATATAGGTCTCTTCCACCTGCTCCCTACTCTCACTACAGATCAGAATGTCATCTGTGAACATCAACTACGGTCACCAAATTCTCACCTTAAATGTTCAATGTCAAGATCACGAGGTCATCCACACTTTAACTCATGATATTTTTAAAACATGCTGTATTTTACAAGTGCATCAACAAATAAATAAATACAGACATGGACAAATTTATTGGTAACCTTCTGTGAAAAAAACAACAACACAGTGGTCACTGAATTTTCCAAACATTTTTTATTTGTTATTACTTTTGTCAGTTTCAAGTTATTTTAGTGACCATTGTGGGATTTTCTTTTTTTAATGGAAGGTTACCAACAAATTTATCCACATCTGTAAATCCCTTTAAATCCCTTGAAAACCATGCATGTTAATATGAATAATTTGGGAGAAGAACCTATAGATCACTCAAAGATGTTCATTAGTCATTTTAGTGAGAGCCGGAGGCTACATTTAATTTATTATGGTAGTGTTATTCATCACTTTGCAACAAGCTTCTTAGGTTTACCCTAGAAGGTCAGCCCCAATCTTTATATCTGGTGTCCCTCAGGCAAAAAGATTGTCATGGAATTCCCCAGGCATCTAGCAATATATGTAATACATATTTAGAGGACAAGAAATTGCGCAAACATATGGATGTATGCATGTATTCTGCCCATGATTGATTTCAATTAATAATAATCTTTGGTTCTTCTTTTAACAGGACGAGAAGAACCAGATGATGACCACAAATGTCTGGATCAAGCAAGTATGACACGATTGGACAAGGCACTCACTGAAGGTACACTTCTGAGCACAGCTACTGTATTAATATGATTAATGTTTCCCCACAGGAATGGAACGATTACAAACTCCGCTGGAACCCCGAGGAATATGAGAATGTCACCTCTATCCGCATCCCCTCAGAGATTATCTGGAGGCCCGACATCGTCCTCTACAACAAGTGAGGCTCTCTGTCACTACCTTGTATGATATATTAAACTGAGGCCCTTCTCAGTCAGATATATACAAGATTCTTGGGCTCAGGTAAAAAGAAAATGTAGCAAATGACATCCACATTTTGATGATCTAACTCCCGACAGATGGCATGACTGGAGGGAAAACACGAAGAATCTGTTCTTATGCCAAACGTCTCGTCCTGTGCCAATGTCATAAAGTAATTTAGCTGAAATAAATGTGAACAAGGTCAGCCTAAATGGATGTGGTTACAAACAAAGCTTGTCGGCACAGACAGTAATACATTAGACAGGGAATTAGAAGATGAAATGTAACTGGACGTGTTTCAGACGGACGCAGATAAAAGGCAGTCCAGGGGAATTGCCTCGGGTAGACTCGTTTTAATTTGATCCTATTAAAATATGCAGAAATTGGCATGACAGAACTTGCTCAATAACTGTCAGATGCAAATGTGGTTCTGCTTTCTAGTGATTATTCAGCTGCGGTTTCGTTACATAGCTGTAATAACTAATAAGCAGAAGGGGATTCGAAAGGGGCAAGTAGGGATGCCATTTCCCTTGTTAGCAAAATGACCCAAACACATCCCTTGTTAACCTGCCATCTCCCCATCTCCATCCTCATAGGTATAAATTGGGGGGGGGGATAAAATGTATCTCATTACAATTTGCTATATAGTTTCAGAAACAGCATAAAATGCTACTCTCATGCAACCTGGAAAAAGACAGAATTGTCTCCCAATATCGTCATAATACTTTCTATATCATGTTGCAGAAACGCACAAAAAATCTTTCAGTTTTTTCTCGCAACTTTTTCCTTATTTTTTCCCTCATAAAATTTATAAAATTCGTAAAATTTGCTAATTTAATTAGCAAAAAAAAAACTTTTCCTGTAAATTTGTGATTCTTCTTCTCCTTCTTCTCTTCTCCTCTTCCTTCTCCTTCTTCTCTTGTCCTTCTCCTCCTCCTTCTCCTTCTTCTCTTCTCCCTTCTCCTTCTCCTGCTTCTTCTCCTTCTTCTTTCAGCTGCTCCCTTCAGGGGTCGTCACAGTGGATCATCTGCCTCCTTCTCACCCTATCCCTTGCATCTTCCTCTGTAACACCAATCCTCTCCATTTCCTCCTTCACTACATCCATGAATCTTCTCTGTGGTCTTCCTCTTTTCCTCCTACCTGGCAGCTCCATCCTTTGTCCAATATATCCACTATCCCTCCTCTGCACATGTCCAAATCATCTCAGCCTTGCCTCTCTTACTTTGTCTCCAAACCGTTCAACCTCAGCTGTCCCTCTGATATAATCATTTCTAATCTTGTCCCTCCTTGTCACTCCCAATGAGAATTTTAGTATCTTCAGCTCTGCCACCTCCAGCTCTGTCTCTTGTCTCTTTGTCAGTGCCACCATCTCCAAACCATACATCACAGCAGGTCTCACTACCATCTTATAAATCTTCCCTTTCACTCTTGCTGTTCTCGTTCACAAATCATCCCTGACACTTGTCTACACCCACTCCACCCTGCCTGCACTCTCTTCTTCACCTCTCTTTTGCATTTTCCATTGCTTTGAATGGTTGACCTCAGGTATTTAAACTCATCTACTTTCACTACCTCTACTCCTTCCATCTTCACCGTTACACCTGCCTCCCTCTCATACACACTAATGTATTCTGTCTTGCTTCTACTGACTTTCATTCCTCTTCTCTCCAGAGCTTACCTCCAATTCTCCAGGCTCTCGTCCACCTGCTCCCTACTCTCACTACAGATCACAATGTCGTCTGCAAACATCATCTTCCACAGAGACTCCTGCCTGACCTCATCTGTCATGATCCGAGAACGCATACCTCCACCGAGGCATCAGCACCTTGGTGCTTTCATTATTTTGTGTAATTAAATTGAAATCTGCAACTTTTTAAATAGGCATCTTTTATCCTATTTTTGCACCTTTATTTTTTTGCAAATTTGTACCTAATTTACATTTATACATTTATACCTCATGCTAAATTGGTGAATACCCCCATCCCCCTTGTTAAAAAAAATGACATATTGCCTACTGCTAATAAGGGAATTCAGTGCAGTGTTTCCAGACTCTTACTAAAACAACAACAAGAATAGGCTTCACTTATTAGCTTCTCAGATTCTGTATGTAAAATCAGTGGCTGCCTTTGTGTTCATAGACTTGAGTCTGATTGAGCCATCTGATCTCTTCACCTTCTCAGAGATATAAACAAGATCCCCAGCTCAGAAGGAGAAAAAAGGAGTAGCAGTTGGAGCGCAGGTGTTTAAAAGCAGGCCTGCAATGATGGGAAAGGTTTAGCGTGCACAAGAAATATATCAGTCAAATGGACTAGAGGCACATGATGAAAGAAAGGGTGGAGCGGCTGCTGCTACGACACATTCTTCATCGATTTCAGAGATGGAGATAAAGCTGTGCACAAAAACAGCTTGATAATAAAAGTATAGAAAGTGCCAGAGAGACAGAATGTCCCTAGAAAGTGTTAAATTGTCTTAAACATGTCACCTTGTGCATAGTGTAAATGCAGAGCATCCAGTAATTGGGCCAGTAACTATTCATGAGGTAAAAGCATTAGGCTGAAAATGAAACTTCTTCCTTGTTCTTGTACAATTTCATCATTTCTCCAGAATATGTTAAAATATAAAGGAAACCATGAGTCAGAGACCTTAAGCCTGTATCTCACAGAATGGTGACTGCTAATGAATGCTGCGATTTTTCAGCTTCATCAGGGTTCATAAAAGGTTGAAAAACAGTTTTCAAACAGTTTTTAAGGTCACAAACAGATTTTTTTGAAACATTTTTCTGCAAACCATTGCAAATGGTTATAACATGTCACTAAAGTTCTTTTTGGTTTTCCAAGTAGTGAACACTAGCAATTACAAACCATTGAAATCTGAATGCTGGGGAGGATTTGCTTACCCTTTTTATAGGGTTGGGTCCAAGATTCGCTTGATATTCACCTGGTATTTTACCTGGAGTTGGCAAAAAGGTCCTAAACATTCCCAAACAGTCACAAAAGAGTGGCAAATTGTTACTAATAACTGGAAACACTGTCGCTAACATTTGCTAACAGTCGCTAATGTTTGCCAACTGTCATTCACAAACACTTTAGCAAACATTCACGGGAATGTTGCACATTCTCGCTAAATGCTGCTAAAAGTCACTAATGACAGAGGTGAACCCTGATTTTCCCAGAAATGTGCCAGAAAAGTTGGCAAATCCAAAAATCACAACGTCTGTCAGCATTTGCCACTCCGTGATATACTAGCTTTACGGTGGCGCAGTGGTTAGCACTGCAGCAGCACAGTTTACCCTTGGCCGGGGGATTGTGGGGATCGTGGGATCGTGGGTTTGATCCCAGCCCCCGACCAACAGTGATCTGTGTGGAGTTTGCATGTTCTCCCCGTGTTGCGTGGGTTTACTCCGGGATTTCTCCGGTTTCCTCCCACATGCCAAAAACATGCATGTTAGGTTAATTGGCTGTTCTAAATTGTCCCTAGATATCTGTTTCCTATAGGCCCTTAGAATAGAGGGTTAGTATTAATGAAAGCGCTTTGAGTGGTCTTTGTGACTTGAAAAGCGCTATATAAGTGCAGGTTAGTTAGTTAGTTAGTTAGTTAGCTTTAGAAATAATTGGAGTGAATATGGCTGCAATTCACCTAGCAACCAATAGGAGTCAGTAAAACCAAATTTTTCAGTTTCATATACAATAATAAATTTAGTCTGGTTTTGCCCCTGAATATCTTGAGCTTCATCCAAAAGCAATATGACCACTAGACAGCTGCTCCCTTTAGGGGTCGCCACAGCGGATCATCTGGCTCCATCTCACCCTATCCCTTGCATCTTTCTCTGTAACACCAACCCTCTCCATGTCCTCCTTCACTACATCCATGAATCTTCTCTGTGGTCTTCCTCTTTTCCTCCTGCCTGGCAGCTCCATCTTCAACATCCTTTGTCCAGTATATCTGCTATCCCTCCTCATCTCCAAACCATCTCAGGCTTGCCTCTCTTACTTTGTCTCCAAACCACTAAACCTGAACTGTCCCTCTGATATACTCATTTCTAATCTTGTCCCTCCTATTCACCCCCAGTGGAAATCTTAGCATCTTCAACTCTGCCACCTCCAGCTCCATCTCCTGTCATTTTGTAGTACCACCATCTCCAAACCATACATCATAGCAGGACTCACTACCGTCTTGTACCATCTTCCCTTTCACTCTTGCTGCTACCTTTCTCTCACAAATCACCGCTGACACTTGTCTACACCCACTCCACCCTGCCTGCACTCTCTTCTTCACCTCTCTTGTGCATTTTCCATTGTTTTGGATGGTTGACCCCAGGTATTTAAACTCACCTACTTTCACTACCACTACTCCTTCCATTGTCACTGTTGCACCTGCCTCCCTCTCATACACACTCATGTATTCTGTCTTGCTTCTACTGACTTTAATTCCTCTTTTCTCCAGAGCATATCTCCACCTTTTCAGGTTCTCTTCCACCTGCTCCCTACTCTCACTACAGATCACAATGTCGTCTGCAAACATCATGGTCCACGGAGACTCCTGCCTGACCTCGTCTGTCAGCCTGTCCATCACCATGGCAAACAAGAAGGGGCTCAGAACTGATCCCTGATGTAATCCTACCCCCACCTTGAATCCATCCGTCACTCCGACAGCACACTTTACCACTGTCTCACTGTCATCATACATGTCCTGCACCACCCTCACATACTTCTCTGCCATTCCTGACTTTCTCATACAGTACCACACTTCCTCTCTTGACATCCTATCATATTCTTTCTCTAGCTCCACAAAAGACACAGTGCAACTCCTTCTGACCTTCTCTATACTTCTCCATCAGCAGTCTTACAGCAAAAATTCCATCTGTAGTACTTTTTCTTGGCATGAAACCATACTGTTGCTCACTGATTGTCACGTCTCCTCTTAACCTGGCTTCAACAACTCTTTCCCATATCTTCATCATGTGGCTGATCATCTTTATGTCTCTGTAGTTACTACAGCTCTGAGCATCACCTTTGTTCTTGAAAACTGGTACCAAAACACTTCTTCTCCACTCCTCAGGCATCCTCTCACTCTCCAAGATTGTGTTAAACAATCTAGTTAAAAATTCCACTGCCATCTCTCCTAAACATCTCCATACCGCCACAGGTATGTCATCTGGACCAACCGCCTTTCCATTCTTCAGCCTCTTCAGCATGTTCATTAATATAGTCGATAATATATCTCACGTCATTCTGGCCTATAATTTGTTATTTTTTCCCCGGCATGACATGGTATTAGCATGGCTTAGTGCAAATTAGTGCTACCAGCGATTATGTGGCTTTTTTTTAAACTCTAATATTCAGCCATTATATGTTAGTATGTTACTTAGTCCAACAACCAAAGCTAAAATCCAACACTTGCCTCAAACATGGAGTTACCATCAAAACAGAACTCAGAGAAATGAGGAAACAAGGAGGTTAAGATGAGTTGGGGCTCACTGGCATTAAAAGCAATATGCCATAAAACAGCCCATTTTGAGGAGAGTGATTAAAATAACACTGCAATAACTACATCCTGCAGTGTTTTGACCAAAGCATGTCACAGACATTTCATTAGCACCTCTGGGAGCTGTGTCAACATGTGGAAAAAGAATTATAGGTGCTTTTTAAGGCATGGTTCAAACTAAATCAGAGCTGTAGCCACGTACATGTGTGTGTTTATCTATGTATATTTCTACATTCAAATATCCCCTTAGAATTTCAGCCTATGCTTAAAGATATTCCACACCTAAAGATGGCATACGCAAAGTAAATCAATTTCTTTCTTCAGTGAGTGGCAGTAGAAAATTTGAAACATCCCACTGGTGGAACTCCATAATTTCAAGAGGTTAATGTATAAGAAACCTAATAGTAATAACTCAATGAAAGATAAACACTTAAAGTAAATTGTGCTTTAGGTCATTAAAAAGAGAATGCCCAGACAGTCTCTATGGAAACTGAGCAAATCCTGTCTCTTGATTAAAATGAATAGAGTTGGCCTTGACTAACTTTAAAGTATTGCTTGAAGAAATTACCCAGAATGCAAGCCTCACAACACAACTTTTTACAGTGAAGATGAATGTCAACTGTATCTGAAGAATTTGTTTCTTCTTTATCTGTAGTGCTGATGGTGACTTTGCCATAACTCACCTCACAAAGGCACATCTGTTCTATGACGGTCACATCAAGTGGATGCCACCAGCCATTTACAAATCATCCTGCAGCATCGACGTCACGTTTTTCCCTTTCGACCAGCAGAGCTGTAAGATGAAGTTCGGCTCTTGGACTTACGACCGTGCCAAGATTGATCTGATCAGCATGGCTGGCAACGTGGACCAGATGGACTACTGGGAGAGTGGAGAGTGGGTCATTGTCAATGCCGTGGGGAAGTACAACACAAAGAAATATGAGTGCTGCGCTGAGATCTATGCGGACATCACTTACTACTTCATCATTCGGAGGCTGCCATTGTTCTACACAATCAACCTCATCATCCCCTGTCTGCTCATCTCCTGTCTGACCGTGCTGGTGTTTTACCTGCCATCTCAGTGCGGCGAGAAGATCACCCTGTGCATCTCTGTGCTGCTGTCCCTAACTGTGTTTCTCCTGCTCATCACAGAGATAATACCGTCCACGTCGCTGGTGATTCCTCTGATTGGCGAATACCTGCTGTTCACTATGGTATTTGTCACACTCTCCATCATAATTACTGTCTTTGTGTTGAATGTCCATCATCGGTCGCCACAAACACATGGCATGCCCCACTGGGTTAGGAGGGTGTTCTTGGATCTGGTACCTCGGGTGCTCTTCATGAAGCGCCCCCCAGGCACAGCAAAGCAGCACTGCAAGAAGCTCATCGAGATGATGCACTGTCCAACGATGATATCTACAATGGATCATTCGCACACCTTCTGGTCAGGGTTGGAGACAGGGTTGAGACAGATGACCCAAGTCAAGAATACCACCCCAAAAACTCGGTGTGACAGTCCAAGGATCCTTGTCTGCTCACCCTCTCCACCCTCTTCCCCTCTTAAAGACCGCAGTGAAGAAAATTCCCCACCAAAAGCAAATGTTTTGTGCCGACCAACATCCGGTCAGTATTCAGTTCTCTCAGAGAAGCATCCCCTACGTCGACAAAATTCAGCAGCTTCGTCTTCTTCCCAACAGTCCCTCCCTCCAGCTCTGCCACTGACCCCCATTCTCAACCAGAATCGGAAGGCCCCGAATGGTCGCTCCCACAGTGAGGAGCAGATGAGTGACCAGCAGACGCAGACTCCTCAGAGAAGTGGACATCGGTGTCGCTCCCGCAGCTTCCAGTACTGCTGCCTGCACGATGATGGGGTCATCAGAAACCCAAGGCCCGTGCAGAAAACTTCCCCTACGATTCAATTAGCCGAAACCCAGAAAGCAGATTCCACTAAAGATGCGAGCACCCAACAAGTTACCGTCACTCCAACTATTTCCCCAGCTATGCAGCAGGCCATCGAGGGGGTCCAGTACATCGCTGATCATCTCAGGGCAATGGATGCAGACTTTTCAGTGAGTTAGCACATCTTTTTTCTATAGAAACAATAGCCCAGTAATATCATTTCTAAACAGTGAAATCTTGAAGTTGACTTGAAGTGAAAAGAACAAAAAGTGCTTACTTCAACAGAGGATAAGCCAAACCCAGCTTGAAATAAATAAGGATTGTTTTTTGACTCACACAAAGCTACTTCCAATTACATAACTATTCTGGATGTGACAGAAATGAAATTAATTTTTAGCTGTAATGCACATAATTGTAATTGTGGTCAAAGGATCAAAAGTTCTCCTGATTCTGAATCTCTCAACAGTTTTACTTTGTTACAAACTGGCTCAGAGTTAGTGGCATGAAATTGAGTCCAAGAAATTAACAAAAAAGACTAAATTTATTAAACAATAAATAAATCCCAGAAGGTGTTTAGATGGAAGTGGAAGAAAGTGGCTCTAATACCTTAGAAGGCCGAAGTCAATGGCATTGGCTGATGGCCCATCCTGTGAGAGGACCAAGATTGCCTCCAAGATGGTGGAAGGCATGGCACAACATAGCTATGAACACTAGATGTCACATCCAGCTTCTCAGCATGCGTCAGTACTGCCACTATATGAGTAAGGAGCTCCAAGCTCAAACTGGTCATTTAGATCAATGAAGATGCCGGATGTTTGTACTGAATACGACTGTTGTAACAAATGGACAAAGAAAACTAAAGACCAAGACATGATATTTCATAGGTGAGATGTTACTATTGTAAAAATTAATTAGGCCTATATTAAGATTTATATGTGAAAATATGGCTCCTTTAACTGTTTGCTCGGTACAGATGCTCTGTAATAGGAGCCAGGGGCTGTTATAATCACACCGTATGATTATGATAGCAAGCTTGCTATTGCATAAAATGCACTGTCATATGTGAGCTCCCATCTTATTACACAATAGTTTGCTACCTTTCAAAGTAAAAACAATTTAAAGATTTAAACACCTTAAAAATTCCAAGCACAGAAATTTTTCACATTAGAGCAGCAAGAAGAAACACAATTTTTTTTTAAAAAAAAGAGAGAAATACAGTATACTTAAATAGTAAAAAATTGCACCCACCCAAAAATACTATATAAAAATGGGTTAACAGAGCATAAGCTGCAGTATATTACTTTAACCTGGATGGAATAAATATATTTTCTCAAGGTGTGTGGATTTATTCAATGAGTTACACAGAGGTAAAAAGAAGAAAAAACTACACCAGTAACACAAATATAAGATTACAAAACAGGGGAAATAACTACACAATACCTCCTTAGCCTAGGAAAAAAAATCTGTTTTTTTGACTGACCTGTACAGTAGTTCCAGTTTTGCTGCATCTGTGGTAAGGGCTTTTCTCCTTTTAATTCACTCCCTCTCTGCTCCTTCTTTCTTTTTCTTTTGAGCACAACCATGACCTTCCATTTTGCCAATGATGGGAGACTGATGTCCATTTTTAACAGCAAACAATAAGTTTCGTTTTTCTTAACCAGCAGCTGAGGAAGTTTGGATCGAGTGCCAATGATAAAATAAGTAAAACAGTATTTGACCTACTAATTAGCAGTTAATTTATTCAGCAGCCATATATTTCACAGCTGACTGAGTGCAGTGTTGTTGCATCCTTCAATAATAATAATAATATTAGAGTGTATTTGAAAAGGAGCTTCATTATTAGTGCAAAGAAGTAGTATTATGTGGAGTCTGAGCAATGCAGATTGTAAAGTCTGACAGCAGCAGGGAAGAAGAGACCACTTGCACAATGTAGAATGACATACTTCCACTTTCCAGTACTTCCGCAACTACAGTTCTATATTTGCCCATTCCCTGGTGCTTTCTCGTCAATAAATCAATTGTTCACTTTCACTTATCATACATATCAGAAACAGTGTACGGGCAGATCATTTTTTTCTTTATAAAGTTCATGTTTCACATTTTGATCATTTTTTCTAACCATACTGAGTCGTTTAATAGTTCACACAGTTAGCTTAGCATAGTGCAGCTATTGTATTGTTTATATCTTTTCCATTCCAAATACCACTGCATGGGCAGTAATAGACCTGTGGCCTGTGAAACATATGTCGGACTCACAGTTGTTACCTGACTTCTTTTAATATTACTTTGTGTATGTAGAATCCCTCAGATATTGCTGGTACCATTACTGTTATTGATATTATCTTAATTAGCCTCCAGTTGCTTGTGTGTTATTTATTCTCGTAATAAACAGGACTGAATGGTGAAGATGCTCCCATGAGTGAATCAGTCTCCTTAGAAAATCAAGTGCTTCAGTTCCTTAATAATAGAGACATTAAGGTAGAAGCCAATGCAATTTCAGCCTGTTATGCTCTACCGAAGAAAGATCCCAAAACAAAGAAATCAATTGTGATGCGCTTTGTGAACAGAAGGGTAAAGAATGACATACTGAGGCAGGCCAAAAAGCTACAGGGAACTCAAGTTTACCTAAATGAACACCTGACAAAAAAAAACGCTGAATTAGCACGGCAGGCACGGATGCTGAAAAAACAAAATAAGATACAGGCAACCTGGACAAGAAATTGTAGAATTTGGATTAAACTAAATGGAACACCAGAGCAAGCAAGGAGTATAATGATCAGAGATGCTACTGACTTAAATAAATACAGATGAACACCGATTAAAAAAATTATGAGTCAATGATAATCCATATTCATACACATGACAAGAATAGTTCTTTTGATACTCCATGCCAAAGTACTTTAAAAAAAAAATAAGCAAAATAAACAAAAACTTATGATCGACTTGAGTAGACATCAATTATCCCCAGCTGGAGGAAGTCATCTGACACAGAGTGAGGAAACTCAAACTCTGAAAATATGCCACTATGCTGAACATAAACCACAAGAGATGGAGAATGATATTGATCCTGATAACCACTTCTTCAATAATATTCATAACCACTGTGAATATTACACTGAAAAGCAATTCAAAAGTCAAGTGCAATTAGATGGTAAACTGTCAATAATACACTTCAATAGCAGAAGTCTTAACAAAAACTTTCCACAGATTCAGGACTATTTAAAACAGCTAGACAGAAAATTCACAGCTATTGCAGTCTCTGAAACCTGGCTTAATGAAGAACAGGCTCCCCTGATGGCAATAGAGGGATATCAGATGTTTTATACTAACAGAACTCAAAAAAAGGGTGGTGGTGTTGCACTGTATATTGATGACCTGTATAGGTGTAAGCTTGTAAATGAAATGTCCTTTGCACTACCAGGGATCTTGGAATGTGTTACTGTTGAGATTGACCTAGACAAAACAAAAAATCTAATCATAAGCTGCATATATAGAACACCGGGAACTTGCATTGAGACATTCAGAGATAAATTAGTCGAGCTGTACAATAATATTACTAGTAAGAAAATGGTAGCAATTTGTGGAGATTTCAATATTGATTTACTGAATCCACATCAACAAAATGTAGTTACAGAGCTCATGAACTCTATGTACAGCATGAGTCTATATCCCACAATAACACATCCCAGTAGAATCACAGTTCACTCTGCTACACTTATTGACAACCTGTTTGTCAATGTTATCGATAAGAAAATAGAAAGTGGATTATTGATAAATGATATAAGTGACCACTTGCCAACCTTTGCACTTATCCATGGCCACACGGGGCCCAACGCAGAAAAAATTTCAAAATCGTTCAGATACAAATCACCAAATGCAATCAATTCCTTAAAAGAGGACTTGCTGAAGCAAGACTGGACAGAAGTCTATGTATCAGATGTAAATGAAGCCTATGACACATTTATAAACATTGTAACCACTCTTTATGAAAAAAACTGCCCATTAGTAAAAAAAAAAGCTTAAACACAAATTTGCTGATAAGCCATGGTTAACCAAAGGACTACAAAAGGCATGTAAAAAGAAAAATTTATTATATAAAGCTTTCCTAAAGAAAAGGACAAAAGAAGCAGAGCAGCGGTATAAAACATACAAAAATAAGTTAACATATACTGTATAATAAGATGTAGTAAAAGAGACTATTACAGTAAAGAACTGGAGAAAAACAAAGACAGTATTAAAAATACATGGACAATACTCAACAGTATCCTTGGAAATAAAAGCAGAAATACAAGCAACCCAACTAATATTCCAAAAAATAATAAAACGACTCAGAGTGTGAATATAGCTTCACCTGCAGATGAATTTAAGAATTTTTTTGTTAACATTGGACCTAATCTGGCCCGAGAAATACCCACTACGGTGCCTACGGGTGATACAATATGCAATAACACTGCTGTAAAAGACTCCATCTTCATAAAGAACACAGACGAAAGAGAGGTCATTGAAATTGTTAAATCGTTCAAAAGTAAAACATCTACGGACTGTGATGGTATTGACATGCTATTAGTCAAAACTGTTATCGAATGCATAGTAAAACCACTGACGTATATCTGTAACCTGTCTCTCCAATCAGGTATATTTCCCAATGCAATGAAAATAGCTAAAGTAATTCCGATATACAAGACGGGCGACAGAGGGGAACTCTCAAACTATAGACCAATTTCACTATTACCGCAATTTTCCAAGATACTTGAAAAAATATTCTATGAGAGAATTGACAACTTCATACTGAAGAATGATTTATTGTGTGAGCAGCAATATGGGTTCAGACACAAGAGGACAACTGCATATGCCCTAATGGAATTTACAGAAAAAATATCAACAGCCATTGAAAATAAAGAGTATTCAGTTGGAGTATTCCTAGATCTTAAAAAAGCATTTGATACAGTAGATCACAATTTATTATTAAAGAAGCTACAAAATTGTGGTATTAGAGGGGTAGCACTGTCCTGGTTAAGTAGTTACTTAAAGAATAGATATCAGTATGTATGTGTTAGCAACAAAAACTCAGAGTTACTGAAGGTCACCTGTGGAGTCCCACAGGGTTCAGTTTTGGGACCATTATTATTCAATATGTATATAAATGATATATGTAAAGTTTCAGAAAAAAATGGACTTAATATTGTTTGCCGATGACACTAATCTGCTATGCAGTGGAAACAATTTGGAACAACTTCTGGATACACTCGGAAAGGAATTAGGAAAGCTTAAACTGTGGTTTGATTCAAACAAATTAACGCTCAATTTAAGTAAGACAAAATTTATAGTCTTTAACAACCATCACAACAACCTAGTACCCAAACTCAGTGTAAATGGTGTAGAGATTGAAAGGGTATCTGAAACTAAATTTCTTGGAGTAATAATTGATAACAAACTGTGTTGGAAGTCACATATTAATTATATTAAAGGTAAAGTATCCAAATCAATTGCAATATTACACAGAGTGAAATATTTGCTGAATCAACCCACACTATACACCTTGTATCATTCATTAATACTCCCATACATGACATATTGTAATGAAGTATGGGGAAATACATATAAAACAAACATATATATTTTTTTTTTTTCTTGCCTTCTGATTGTTGCTCTGAGTGTTGCTATCCCTGTGCTGTTGCAATCCTGGAATTTCCCCGTTGTGGGACTAATAAAGGCTTATCTTATCTTATCTTATCTTATATCCACTCTTTATGCTTCAAAAGAGAGCTATTAGAATAATAAACAAAGCAGCTTACAGGGAACCAACAAACCCACTTTTTCTTAAACAAAAAACTCTCAAGTTGAAAGATCTTGTTGACTTTAAAACCGCAATAATAATGTTCAAAGTGAAGAATTTATCACTGCCCGCAAATATCCAAAAGTTGTTCCAAACAAGGGAGAAACGATATCACCTCAGAGGAACATGTATATTTCAAAAGCCTACAGTGAAAACAACCACCAAGCAACACTGTATTTCAGTGCAAGGAGTCAGATTATGGAACGATTTTGGACCTGAATTAAAATCATGTACAACGCTTGGACAATTTAAACAAAAACTAAAGGAAGAAATACTCCAAACATATTTACAAGACGACATGTAAACTCACATAAGGATTGACATATCCAGCCTGTGTTGTGTTGTAGCTTAGTTTTTTTTTTGTTTTGTTTTTTTTCTTTTTTTCTCTGTGACATTTTGTCTTAGATTTGTTTTTGAATAGTAACCGCTTAACTTAGCCTAGCTTAGTTTTCTTTTTTCTCTCAGTCACATTTTGTCTTAGCTTTGTTTTAAATTGTAATCGCTCGTGTCTTGTTTTCTCTTTTTTCTCTTTTGAATTCTTGGATGGAATATGGGTGGGCAATATAAGCTGCGGCTTCAGCCATCACCCATTTCGGATAACTTACGTGGAATTGTATAGTAGGAGGAGTCTTTGTCTAATTTGACCTTGTTGTTATATTATTCAGTTTCTTTTAACCTGTACTGTACTAGCCGAAATAGGACTCAAACAAAAGTGAATGAGCTTGTGCAAAGACTTTGCACAATACATGTCTATTACAGCCCATACAGTGGTATTTGGAATGGAAAAGATATAAATAACATGATAGCTGTTAGCTGCTAAGCTAACTGTGCAAACTATTAAACAGCTCAGCATGGTTACTAAAATGGTCAAAACGTGAAACAAACTTTTTAAAGAAAAAACGATCTGTCTACACACTATTTCTGATATATGTATACAATGATAAGTGAAAGTGATAAAATTGATTTATTGACGAAAAAGCACCAAGGACTGGGCAAATATAATGAAAGCAGAACTGGAGCTGCAGGAGGATCGGAATGCGGAAGTGTGTCACTCTACATTGTGCAAGAGGTCCAGTAAGATAGATTAACATAAAATGCTTTCTTTAATGTTACTCATGACTCGATCATAACCAAGAAATTAAAAAAAGCTCGTAAATTTGGTGATTTATGATAATTGAATTCTGGGTAGACCATGGACCTGATTGACGTTCATGCATTTACAGGAGTGACAATCCGTACCAAGATGGTGGCTCCATTGAAACATTCACTCCAATGCACAGGAATTCCAGGAGACATCTAGTCTTCATATCTGTGATGGTACAAAAACTGTACAGCTAAAACAGCAATTTAGCCAAATTTAAAGCAACACTTTGTTCTCCGAGTCCCCCTACGATTCTGAAGAGTAACTGTCTGTTACCATGGTTGTAAATGCTCACCGCATGTGAGCCATGTACATTTGTTTACAAGTTGTTGGATAAGGAACCAGCAAATTCAGGAAGACTGTGGCTCATTGGGAAACAGCCAAAACACAGAGGGTAAGGAAAAAACAAATATGTCTTACAATTCTATTCCAACAGCAACAAAGTCAAGTTGCTAGCAGTTATTTATATCCCTTTACCTCTTTTTGCTCTCACTAACAACTGTAAGCTGCTCCAATATTCACTGTTCTTCGGGGCTGTTGTTCAGTCACTCTCCCGTTCATTCTGAAAAGCCTAAGCTAGATAGCTTCAAAGATTAAAGATTCAAAGACTGTATTTGTCAATACTTCTCTGTGTACAGGACATACAGGAGAATCGAAATGTCGTTTCATCTGGCAGTTAGCGGCTGACTAACACTGCATCCTATGAATAACTATTGGGATGCAGGCCATACAGCATGCCAGCTGTAGTCTTTTCAGTGTTCCTACCCAAACAGCAAACTATTGTAGGTGATGTCATCTACTCAAGTAACATGGTGGTGTTGTAGCACACTCTGTCGCCTTGCAGTAAGAAGGTTGTGGGTTCAAATCCATCACCAGCAGCTGTGTGGAGTTTGCATGATAGATAGATAGATAGATAGATAGATAGATAGATGCACTTTATTGATCCCAAACTGGAAAATTACAGTGTAACAGCAGCATGACAGTAAGATGACCAACAGAAATACACACGGCATAATAGAAAAGGAGTTACCCATGGAAGTAAAAATGCTTAGATAACTTTATATACTAGATAGGCTACTACTAGTTTGAATAGATGATGATCCTTATGAATCTATGGATAGCACCGACTGTACAAAGAAGGATTATGAAGCACAGGGTGAAATGTGAGGTATCAATTAGACTGCAAGGTGCCATTGGCAGCACTGTTATGACCAAAATTCAACATTAGAGTAAGTTATTGTTTAGTGAAATGGCATGGCAATTTCATCGCCAACAAAATGGATGAGCTACAATCGGAGATCGCTTACAATCACTACATCCGGGACTGTTGTATTCTGATTATGACTGAGTCTTGGCTTCACCCACTCATCCCAGATGCTACTGTGGAATTACCCAGCTGAACTACACTCCGTTTCAACCACAGCACTGATTCTGGTAAGGGCAGAGGTGGTGGGCTCTGTGTTTATGTGCTTCAGACTTGGTGTAATAACAGTACAATAATTTAAAGCCACTGTTCACCGGACTTAGAGGCCATGTCTTTTCTGTGTAGGCCCTTCTATCTACCCCGTGAGCTAATGGCAGTAATTGTAACAGCTGTTTACGTTCCTCCAGACACTAGTGTTAGCTTAGCACTTAGCCACCTCCAGCACATCATTAGCAGGCAACAGAAACCCCAACACAGTCCACATTATTGCAGGGGATTACACATTATTCCTATCATCCAGCTTGGTCCTCAGCAATAATGGAATGGAGGAGGGAAATGTGGGTGGCAGTGGCTCAGGAGGTAGAGCGGGTCGTCCAATAACCAGAGGGTTGGCAGTTCGAATCCCGCTCTCCCCAGCCATCCTGCCATTGTCCCTGGGCAAGACACTTTACCCACCTTGCCTTCAGTATCCATGACACTGGGTGTGAATGTGTATAAATATTTGGAAGTGATCGGAGAGGTCGTTGGTGTGGATTGGCAGCCACGTTTCTGTCAGTCTGCCCCAGGGCAGCTGTGGGTACAGTAGTAGCTTACCACTATCAATGTCTGTCTGGAGTGAATGAATAATGGACTTATTGTAAGCGCTCTGAGATGTCACTTGACATGTAAAGTGCCATATAAATCAAATCCATTATTATTGTTATTTTAATAAAGCATGCTTAAAGACTGTACTCCCCAAATTCCATCAACATGTTAAGTGTTACCACAAGAGGGGAAAGAACACTGGATCATGTTTACAGCAACATTAAGCACGCCTACAGAGCCACCCCCCTCCCTCACCTTGTACAGTCAGACCATCTCTCCCTGCTTCTAATACCTGCTTACACCCCCCTCAGGAAGTGTTCCCCTCCAACCAAACAAACAATTAAAACATGGCTTGAAAATGCTCTCCTCCAGCTACAGGAGTGCTTTAGCTGCACAGACTGGAACATCTTTGAACAGCAGGACCTGGACTCCTACACCAAGTCTGTCCTCTTCTAGATTAAATGCTGTATAGAAAATGTGACAGTCACCAAACACATCCAGGTCTTTCCAAACCAGAAACCCAGGATGACCAATGAGGTCGAAGCTCTGATCAGAGCTCGCAACTCAGTCTTCAGGCAGAAGAACAGCTCTCTGTACAGCAGTGCCAGAGCCAACCTGAGAAAAGGCATAAAACACACTAAGAACACCTACAGGAGGAACGTGGAGGGCTTCCTCACAGACAACAACCCCAGACAGAGGTGGAGAGGCATCCAGGCCCTCACCAACTACAGTGGCAGGGCCCCCCAACATCGAACAGCAGCCTCACTCCAGCAGAGGAGCTTAACAGCTTTTTTGCCCAGTTTGAGCTCACCCCCCAACTCATTCCCCCCTCACCTCTCTCTCTGCAGGTGTATGAGGTGAGGAGGCAACTGAGAGCAGTGAACCCCCACAGAGCTGCTGGTCTTGACGGCACTCCAGGAGCAGTAGTCAAAGCATGTGCAGACCAGCTGGCAGAGATCCTCACCAAGCTGTTCAACCTCTCCTTGACACAATAACAGCCTTCCCCTCCTGCCTCAAGGCCTCCACTATCATCTCCATCCCCAAAAAGTCCACATTGACAGCCTGAATGATTATAGACCCATAGCACTCACACCTGTAGTCATGAAGTGTTTTGAGCGACTGGTGTCCCAGCACATCAGGGACTGTCTTCCCACCTCCTTCGACCTCCACCAGTTTATCTACAGGGAGAACCGGTCTACGGAAGACGCCATCTCCTACCACACTCCACAGAGTGCTGAGCCACCTGGAGAACCCAAGGAACTATGTGAGGATGCTTTTTGTGGACTACAGCTCAGCTTTCAACACCATCATCCCGGACATCCTGATCAACAAACTGTACCTCCCCCCCTCGCTCGTTGATAAAAAACTTTCTCACCAACTGCCTACAAACAGTCAGACTCAGCTCCCACCACTCCTCCACGCTGTCTCTCAGCACTAGATCCTCCAGTCTCAGAACGATTAAGGTCATCACAGGAGACCCCTCACATCCTGCCCACCACCTGTTTGACCTGCTCCAGTCTGGACGACGGTTCAGATCAGCCAGGTCCCACACCTTCAGACTAACAAACAGTTTCTTCCCCTGGGCCATCCAAACTGCAAACAGTCAGAGGCTCCACCCCCTCCCTCTGAACGCTCACATGCACAGAACTGAGGACCTTTTTAATGTATGTATATTTTCCATAACCCTTGGGCCGTTTTACTCAATTGTGTGTTCAATTGTGTGTTCTGCACTCTGCACTCTTATGTACATAGTTCCAAATGTGAAGCCACTACCATAGCTGTGTATATTTACATAATTCTGGGCTATTTTTATTTCAGTTGTATGTTTAATCATGTATTCTCTGTGTTTTATCTGATCCTTCTCTCTTACTTTATTGCGCAGTATCCTGGTGGAGCACCCACAATTTTGCTGTACTGTACAACTGTACAATGACAATAAAGCTTATTCTATTCTAGTCTATGTGGCAGAAAAGATTTCTGGTATCTTACCGTTCGGCAGCGGAGTTGTAGCAGTCTGCTGGAGAAAGTGCTCTGCTGTTTGTCCAGTGTGTGGTAGAGGGGGTGATCAAGGTTGTCTATGATGGATAACAGTTTGTTCAGTGTCCTCCTCTCCACCACAGTTTCAAAGGTCTCCGGCCTGAGTCCAATTACAGAGCCAGCCTTCTTGATAATCTTGTCAAGTCTGTTGGTGTTGCTGGCTGTGGTGCTGCTATCCCAAAAAACAGCAGCAAAGAAGATGGTGCTGGCAGTGATGGTCTGATGGAAAAGCTCCAGCATCTCTCTGCACACATTGAAGGACATGTTCTCCCCATGCTTGTGTGGGTTTACTCCGTGTGCTCCAGTCCCCCACCCCCACCCCAATTCTGAAAACATGCAAGTTAGGTTAAATGGAGACGGTAACGTGGCCCTAGGTGTGAATGGTGAAGGGACTGGCACAGCACAGTGGATGCCTTTGAATTTCCCTTTGGGATTGATAAAATATAACAAAGACGTTACAGTGGAAGTGATGTTTCTGTGCCCAAAGGTTGGTGCATCATAAAATGATTTTGGAAACATTTTATGGTGAAACTCTTCCATTATGTTGCTTTAACATTTGGTAGTACAAAAGCTGAGGTGATCATTAACAATAACACAAGCTGAAACCTTACAAATGGCTCCCAGACAAGCCCCCAATAATCACTAAATGGCTTAGGGTTAGTGACAAGAGAGTGACACTAAATATCTAGTCAAATAAGACTTAATTTAATAAGATTTCATTTAACAAGTCAATTTTGGACTTTGTTTAATAAATGTGGACCTTTTTTGGACTACGTTTTTTTAGTTTTGGCCTCCTTTTTGATTTAGTTTGTCTCCCTTGAGCTAGAAACTGAAAAGCCTTTTCAAGTTTTCAAGTCCTGATTGGGCTAAGATTTTAAAAAGTGATACGAGCAACACTTAACACAAGCCATTGTATCTTTTAACCACATTTAAGCAAAATTAAAAAGTGATGCAGCTGTGACACCACCCAAATAGTATCCAAATACTGGCTTTAAAAAAAAAATGTGTTAGTAGGTTTGCACTCAGCACAACCTAGAAGAACTCTTCATAATGCAAAAGGCCTATGTAAGTATTTCCTGAAGTAAAATAAAAATAAAAAAGTTAATCTGACCGGTCAGGTTGTTAGTCACATTGATGTTGGTCCATTCTTCACAGAATTAAATGTGTGGTGCTGTTTAACACAACTGCAGCCATACTGTATATTGGGATAGGTCATGTGGGAGAGTTAGATGATATGTTTGCTGCCTTATTTGTGTATCTTTTTTAATCTTTTGCTTTGCCTACGGTCTCCTCCATGTTTCTCATATTTCTTCAGATACAAGTACATCTCAAAAAATTAGAATATGATAAAAAAGTTCAAGATTTTTTGTCATTCATTTCAGAAAGTGAAACCCATATATTATATAGAGTCATTAGACAGAGAGTGATATATTTGAAGTGTTTATTTATTTTAATTTTGATGATTATGGCTTACAGCTTATGAAAACCCCAAATTCAGTTTCTCAAAAAATTAGAATATTACATAAAATTAATTTTAAAAAATAGTTTTTAAATAGAAATGTTGGCCGACTGAAAAGTATGTCCATGCACACACTCAATACTTTATCGGGGATCCTTTTGGATTAATTACTGTATCAATGTGGCGTGGCATGGAGGTGATCAGCCTGTGGCACTGCTGAGGTGTTATGAAGGTCCAGGTTGCTTTGATAGTGACCTTCAGCTCGTCTGCATTGTTGGGTCTGGTGTCTCTCATCTTCCTCTTGACAATACTCCATAGATTCTCTATGGGGTTTAGGTTAGGAGAGTTTGCTAGACAATCAAACACAGTGATGCCATGGTCATTAAACCAGGTTTTGATACTTTTGGCAGAGTGGGGGGTGCCAAGTCCTGCTGGAAAATGAAATCAGGTTCTCCATAAAGCTTGTCAGCAGAGGGAAGCAGGAAGTGCTCTAAAATTTCCTGGTAGATAACTGCGCTGACTTTGATCTTGATAAAACACAGTGGACCAACACCAGCAGATGACATGGTTCCTCAAATCATCACTGACTGTGGAAACTTCACACTAAATCTCAAGCAACTTAGATTCTGTGCCTCTCCACTCTTTTTCCAGATTCTGGGACTTTGATTTTCAAATCAAATGCAAAATTTACTTTTATCTGAACAGAGGTCATCTGCTGGTGTTTGTCCACTGTGTCTTATCAAGACCAAAGTCAGCGCAGTTGTCTACCAGGAAATTTTAGAGCACTTCATGCTTTCCTCTGCTGACAAGCTTTATGGAAAAGCTGATTTCATTTTCCAGCAGGACTTGGCACCCCCACACATTGCCAAAAGTATCAAAACCTGGTTTAATGACCATGGCATCACTGTGTTTGATTAGCCAGCAAACTCTCCTGACCTAAACCCCATAGAGAATCTATGGAGTATTGTCAAGAGGAAAATGAGACACCAGACCCAACAATGCAGACGAGCTGAAAGTCACTATCAAGGCAACCTGGACCTTCATAACACCTCAGCAGTGCCACAGGCTGATCACCTCCATGCCACACCACATTGATACAGTAATTAATCCAAAAGGAGCCCCGACCAAGTATTGAGTGTGTACATGGACATACTTTTCAGTCAGCCAACATTTCCATTAAAAAAAACTACTTTTTTAAATTAATTTTATGTAATATTCTAATTTTATGAGCAACTGAATTTGGGTTTTTCATGGGCTGTAAGCCATAATCATCAAAATTAAAATAAATAAACACTTGAAATATATCACACTCTGTGTACTGAATCTATATAATGGGTTTCACTTTCTGAAATGAGTGACAAAAATATTGAACTTTTTCATGATATTCTAATTTTTTGAGATGTATCTGTATATCATGTGGTTCAGTATGCTTTCCTGTGTACAATGTTCAGCTGAAGGCTCAGACCAGGACCACATCACTTTGACCATCACTGGGATCTTTTGTGAAAACTAAACTTTGTAGACTGTAAAATGTATGACATACTGCAAAACTTTTAGCAGGTGGGTTTATTTTCAAGACTTATTTTGTGTGTGTGTGTGTTTCACTGAAGCTGCTATTTTTTTAACATTTATTTGCACCTTGCAGAAATCTGTAAGAAGTGGAAAACCAAAACTGATGCAAGATAGGCAGGGTAGCTATTATACAAATGTACAAAAACTTTTCTTTATTAAAAACAACAACAATATACTAAATGTAAATGGGCGGAGATTACAGTCATGAGGGCCAGGGCCCTTTCTGGCTTTCTAGAGGTCATACTTTTTGTGTTTGGGACCTCCTGCTTTTGTAATGGGGAAGAATTTAGACCCTTTTAAAATTAAAACTAAAAGAATAAACTTTGGTCATCGTCTGCATCAACAGAAATAAATAAACCATTATACAAAAATTTAATCAGCATCCATATGAACATTGCAAATTCATAAAGTAAAAGTTGAAAATTTACAAGAAATAAACAGTCACCAAATTACAAGAAATAAGTTGAAAATTATCAGGAAAAAATGTTGCAAATTTATGATGAAAGGTGTGGTGGTTTAGACAGGACTGCAGTTCCCTGTCCACACTTTGTTTCTTCTCTGAACTCATTGTCATTGTCAGTATTCTTATTATCATTGTTCCTACTTGACATAACGCACGGCTCAGGAGACACGCACACACAGGCTTAGAGTAGTTCAAAGAGTTTATTAACAGCAGGGGTGAATGAGTGTGTGTCTGCGGGATGCAGATGTGTTGGTGGTGGCGTCTGCTTCAGGCACAGAGGCAGATGACCGTTCGGCCGAGCAACCCTATGGAGAGAGCACAGGGAGAGGGTGACGGGCATACACCAACACAGGATGAATTATGGCAAGAGAGGATCTTACTTGAGTTGTCAGGATAGCTGGCACAGCAAGGGGAACGTAGCCCGGGAGACAGCCACCTGGAGAGCTCCGTGCAGCGGCGAAGGATGGGCGATGGAACGGAGATGTCCGCCGCCGGGGAATCCACCTGTGCACAGGGGAGCAGACTGGAGAAGGAGGTAAGGGTTCTTACCCAAAATAGCGATGCTGAAGAAAGGTATGCTCACGGCGGTGAGGAAACGAAGTCTGACGGCTTCAGGCCGAGCCTCCGGGCGAGGCGGCTTTTATCCCTCGCCGCTGATGAGGATCAGGTGTGTGAGCAGGTGGCGCCGCTGATGAACGGCGCGGCGTGACAGTACTCCCCCCTCTAGCAGCGCCTCCTGGCGATGGCTTATCCGGGTGCGCTCGGTGGAAGTCCGCGATGAGCGATGGGTCCAACACAAACGACGGGGGCACCCATTGTCGATGCTCGGGCCCATAGCCCTCCCAGTCCACCAAGTATTGCAACCCACGACCCCGGCGCCGGGAGTCCAGGATGGAGGAGACGGACCAGGCCGGGTGGCCACCAATCATCCGGGGCGCGGGTTGTGCTGCAGGAGGAGGGCAAAGGGGGTCGGTGACTGCCAGCTTCACCTTTGATACGTGGAAGGTGGAATGGATGCGGAGGGAGGGGGGAATAGCCACGCGCACAGCCACCGGGTTGATGATCCGGGTGATGGGGAAGGGACCCATGAAGCGCTGTGCCAGCTTCCTCCTCTCGCCTTTTAGGGTGACGTCCTGGGTGGAAACGTAGACAAGTTGCCCAACTCTGTACGCCGGGGCAGGTCTTCTACGCCGGTCCGCCACGGTCTTGTTGCGCTCCGCTGTGCGTAAAAGCGCATGACGCGCGGCGGCCCAGGTGGAGCGGAACTGCCTCACGTGCGCCCTAACTGACGGAATAGTTACCTCGCTCTCCTGCGCTGGAAGCAGCGGGGGGTCGTAACCCAGGGACGCCTTGAAGGGGGACATCCCCGTTGCAGAAGAGCGGGCGGTGTTGTGGGCGTACTCCACCCAGGCGAGATGGTTGCTCCATGATGCCGGCTTGGATCTTGCAACACAGCGGAGCGCAGCCTCCAGCTCCTGATTGGTCCTCTCACACTGCCCGTTAGACTGGGGGTGATGGCCGGAGGAGAGGCTCACCTTGGCTCCGATGGCGTTACAAAAGGATTTCCAAACCTCGGATGAAAATTGGGGACCCCGGTCCGAGACCACATCCACCGGGATCCCATGCAGCCTGACCACGTGTTGGACGAGGAGGCCCGCCGTCTCCAGGGCGGTAGGGAGACCTCGCAGGGGGATGAAGTGTGCCGCCTTGGAGAAACGGTCCACGATGGTCAGGATGGTGTCGAACGAGTTGGAAGCTGGGAGCCCGGTGACGAAATCCAGTGCGATATGCGACCATGGCCTGCCAGGGACGGGCAGAGGCTGGAGCAGACCCGCTGGAGGGGCGTTTCCCGACTTGCTGGTGGCACAAATTGGACAAGCCCGGGCGTAGCGGGCTGCATCCCTCCGCAGGCCCGGCCACCAAAAGGACCGTTGGAGGAGGCTGATCATCCGAGAGGTGCCGGGATGACAGGTGAGCCGGGAGGTGTGGAGCCAGTGGATGACCTCTCCTCGGACCGCAGACGGAACGAACAGTCTTCCCTCCGGTCCGCCGCCAGGATCAGGTTCCACCTCCTATGCCTTCCGGATCTTGTCCACAATGTCCCAAGAGATAGCTCCCACGACGCACGACCTGGGCAGGATAGTGTGGGGCGTCTCCTCAGCCCCCGCGGGGGTGAACTGTCTAGAGAGGGCGTCAGGCAGGCCGTTCTTGGAGCCTGGCCTGAAGGTGATAGAAAACCGGAACCTGGCGAAGAATAGAGACCAGCGCGCCTGGCGGGCATTCAGGCGCTTGGCAGATCGTAGATACTCTAAATTCTTATGGTCCGTCAAGACCACAAACGGCAGGTCCGCCCCCTCTAACCAGTGGCGCCACTCCTGTAGGGCGAGTTTAATGGCCAGGAGCTCTCTGTCCCCCACATCATAGTTCCTCTCCGCCGGGGACAGGCGCCGGGAGAAGAAGGCGCACGGTCGCTTGGCGCCATCGTCCGGTGATTGCTGGGATAACACTGCTCCCACTCCCGTGTCCGATGCGTCCACCTCCACAATGCACTGCAGCGCGGGGTCGACCTGGCGAAGGACCCGGGGGGAGGAGAACTCCGCCTTCAGCGCCTTAAAGGCAGCATCGACCTCTTCGGTCCACCGGAACGGGACCTTCGGGGACGTGAGGCGGGTCAGTGGTCCGACGATCCCGCTGAAATTCGGGACAAAACGGCGGTAAAAATTGGCGAAGCCAACAAACTGTTGCACCTGCTTCCGAGATGCGGGAGTAGGCCACTCCACCACCGCCTTCACCTTCTCTGGATCCGGGAGCACCTGGTCTTGGGCGATGATGAATCCCAGGAAGGATGTGGTCCTAGCGTAAAACTCGCACTTCTCAGCCTTCACGTACAAACGATTCTCCAGCAGTCTTTGAAGGACCCGCCTCACATGGATCCGGTGCTCGTCTCTGGACTGAGAGAAGATCAGAATGTCGTCCAGGTAGACGAACACGAAGAGGCCGATGAAATCCCGGAGGACGTCATTGATGAGGCGCTGAAAGACGGCAGGAGCGTTGGTCAGCCCGAACGGCATGACGAGATACTCAAAGTGGCCGTTCGGGGTACGGAAAGCTGTTTTCCATTCATCTCCCTCCCGGATCCGGACGAGGTGGTAAGCGCTGCGGAGGTCCAGCTTGGTAAACCAGGTCGCCCCCTGGAGGGAGTGGAAGGCAGTGTCCATGAGGGGCAGGGTGTAACGGTCCCTCTCAGTGATGTCATTAAGAGCTCGGTAGTCAATACAGGGACGGAGGGAACCGTCCTTTTTCCCTACAAAGAAAAACCCCGCCCCCACGGGTGATGACGATGGGCGAATAATCCCAGCGCTCAGTGATTCCTTCAGGTACGTATTCATAGTCTCCTTCTCCGGCGCCGACAGGCTGTAGAGCCGACCAGATGGCAGGGGAGCCCCCTGGCAGAGATTGATGGCACAGTCATATGGTCTATGCGGGGGAAGAGACATAGCTTTTGACTTGCTGAATACCATACCCAGGTCGTGAAAATCTGGGGGCACCAGTGACAGGTCCGGGGGTGCTGTATCCGCCACAGGAGGAGCCGCGGACGGGAAGCAGGCAGCGGACTGAAGACAGGTGCCCATGCAGAAGGTACTCCACGCCGACACCCCAGCTGACCTCCAGTCCAGGACAGGATTGTGGAGGCGTAGCCAGGGATACCCCAGGATGACGGGCGACACAGAGTTGGGCAAGACGTAGAAAACCATTTCCTCCCGGTGGTTCCCTGAGATGATGACTGGGACAGGAATGGTTTGATGGGTAACTCTCCCAAGGGAGGCACGGGAGAGATGGACCAGGGAGATGGGGTGTTTGAGCGCCTGACAGCGGATGCCCAATCGGGTTGCCAGGCCTTGTGAAATGAAGCTGCCCTCTGCGCCCGAATCCACCAGTGCGTGGGTGAGGTGCCCAGTGGAATTGTGGCAAAAACGGATGGGCAGCTTTAATTGAGTGAGGGGACTTTGCCGATTGACATCCGCGAGGCCCCCTACAGTGACTCGCGGACCCCACCGTTTGGCTTTTGTGGGCAAAGCTCTACCGTGTGTTGATTGTCTCCGCAATACATGCAGGGACCCAACTCACGGCGGCGCTGTCTCTCTGCCAAGGAGAGCTTTGCCCAGCCCGTCACCATAGGCTCCGACTCCTCGGGGCACGATGGTGGCGGCGCCGCCAGGGGGCGAGCTTGGGGCAGGCGTAGCGGAACTCCTCGAGGGTGAGAAGCAGACGGCTTCCGTCCTGAGGAGCGCTCGCGCAGCCTGTTGTCCAAGCTGATTGCTAATGAGGTTAGCTCCGCTAACGTTCCGGGAATATCCCGTCCAGCCAGTTCATCCCTCAGATCACTATTGAGGCTGCGGAGAAACAGGCCGCAGAGGGAGCGCTCCTCCCAGCCCAGTTCCTCCACCGCTACCCGGTATTCGATGGCATAATCCGCGGCCGACCGGCTCCCCTGCTGGAGAGCGAGAAGCCGATCGACCTGGACCGCCTCGGAACGGGAGTGATCAAACACCTCCAGGAAGCGCCTCACGAACTCGGCATAGGTGAGGGTGGCATAACTGGGTCTCGCCATAATAGTGTAGGCCCAAGTTAAAGCACGCCCCTCCAGGAGGTTCCCTATGTAGCCGATCCGGCTGTGATCTGAGGGAAAGTCTCCGGGCACACGATCAAACACGGACTCGCACTGCATCACAAACCCCCGCGCTCCGCCGAGCTTTCCGCTAAAGCGGGCGGGGGTCGGAATTGGTGTGAGTCGGGCCGGTGCCACTGGAGCTGGCTGGACGGCCACCGGAACAGCAGGAGCTGCGCCACCCTGAGGAGCCGGGGGGAACGGCTGCTGGGGGTCCAGGCGGTCCAATCGGCCAGTGATAATTATCAATTGATTTAGGATCACCTGCTGTTGATAAGCTATTTGATCCACTCTAGCCTCGAGAGTGGTAAGCCGGTGTGCGAGCCCGCCGTCCGCCGAGCCGCTCTGCTGAAGCCGTACTGACATAACGCACGGCTCAGGAGACACGCACACACAGGCTTAGAGTAGTTCAAAGAGTTTATTAACAGCAGGGGTGAATGAGTGTGTGTCTGCGGGATGCAGATGTGTTGGTGGTGGCGTCTGCTTCGGGCACAGAGGCAGATGACCGTTCGGCCGAGCAACCCTATGGAGAGAGCACAGGGAGAGGGTGACGGGCATACACCAACACAGGATGAATTATGGCAAGAGAGGATCTTACTTGAGTTGTCAGGATAGCTGGCACAGCAAGGGGAACGTAGCCCGGGAGACAGCCACCTGGAGAGCTCCGTGCAGCGGCGAAGGATGGGCGATGGAACGGAGATGTCCGCCGCCGGGGAATCCACCTGTGCACAGGGGAGCAGACTGGAGAAGGAGGTAAGGGTTCTTACCCAAAATAGCGATGCTGAAGAAAGGTATGCTCACGGCGGTGAGGAAACGAAGTCTGACGGCTTCAGGCCGAGCCTCCGGGCGAGACGGCCTTTATCCCTCGCCGCTGATGATTGTCAGGTGCGTGAGCAGGTGGCGCCGCTGATGAACGGCGCGGCGTGACACTACTTCTCTCTGCATTTCGGGTTTATTTGTGGTAACAGCACTTTCAGTTACTCTGCTCCTCAGTAGTTGCCTTTTCTGTTGTTAATTATTGACAGCTGTCTCTGATTATGTTAATCACCACCTGCCCTTTATATTGCTGCACTCATCTCACTTTCGGTCTGGCGATCTACTGTTAAGTTCAAGAGCAAGAAGTCTGTTAGTTTTTTTACTCACTTATTGGTACTTTTTCTCACGCACAGCTTGGCGCGGTTTAGATTTTTGTTCTTGTCATCCTGCCGTGCAGCGTTCATTATTCTTCCAGCCTTGTGCCCTGTTTTGTGTTTTTTCATAATAAATTATGTTCCCTTTTTACCTGGCGAGTGGGTCCTGTCCTTCCTCCGAAGGGGGCACCATGACAGTGTGAAATTAACTAAAAAGTAGCAAATTTACAAGAAAAAAGTTGCAACTTTATGAGAAAAAAAATTTTTTTTTTTTTTCTTGCCTTCTGATTGTTGCTCTGAGTGTTGCTATCCCTGTGCTGTTGCAATCCTGGAATTTCCCCGTTGTGGGACTAATAAAGGCTTATCTTATCTTATCTTATCTTATATACAAGTTTCAAATTCACAAGAATTTTTTGAAAAAAATAGTAAAATTGCAAAAAAAAAAAAAAAAAGAAAAGAAAAAAAGAAAAAAGAAACAGCCACAAATTTACAAGAAAAAAGTTTTTTTTAAAAATTGGGGGGGGGGTTGCAACTTTATGATAAAAAGAATTGTCACCAATTTATGAGAAAAAGTTGGAATTTTTGGGGGGGTTGCAAAGCTGCAAATAAAAATTTGCAAATTTTAAAAAAAAGTTACAAATTTACAAGTAAAAAAATGAAAATTTAAAAGAAAAAATCATCACCAATTTAGGAGGAAAAAAACTTGAAAATTTTCAGGAAAAATGCTGCAAATTTACAAAAAAAAGTGGCAACTTTTTTGTAATTTTTTTGTAAAGTTGCAAATTTATGAGAAAAAATGCTAATTTACAAAAACATCACAAATTCACAAGAAAAAAGTCAAAATTTATAAGAAAAAATATAATAAAATTACAAAAAAAGTTGCAAATTTCCAAGTAAAATTGGAAATTTACTACACACACACACACACACACAAATTCACAAGAAAAATACCACAAATTTACCCCACAAAACTGTTGCAAATTTATGAGAAAAAGTTGGAATTTTTGGGGGGGGGGAGTTGCAAAGCTGCAAATAAAAATTTGCAAATTTAAAAAAAAAGTTACGCACTTCCGGTCTGGACACCATGGTGATAGCAGCTTAACGCTGAAGCTCCCAGACCCAATCCAGGAAAATATCTTGAAAATCAGATTTAACGGATTTTTGGAAGAGTGAAAATCAAAAGACAAAGTCATCATGCTTAAAGGAAAACAGAAGAAATCGACATTTACAAGGCCAGGACACGCATCGGCCGAAGAATCTGATCCGGAAGATTTCCATTCAGAAGACGAGGAGCTGAATGAAGCTAGCAAAAAGGTTAGCTTAAAAATGGTACTTAAAGAATTAAGACGATTTCGCCGAGAGTGTTGGGCCAAATTTCGTGAAATCAAAGAAGAATTAAAAAGGACAAACAGCAGAGTGGACCAGGCCGAGGACCGAATCTTGGAAGCAGAAGAAAGAATAAAAGGGCTGGAAGATACCGTGCTGGATCTTCACAAAAGACAGTCAAGACTGGAGGCTAAGCTAACCGACCAAGAAGGAAGACTGAGAAGAGACAACATAAGAATTCATGGTCTGAAAGAAGGAGTCGAGGATGGTTTCACCACAATGGCGGCATGCGTGGAATCCGTACTGAGAGAGAAGTTGGATATTCCCCAATCCACCGACTTGAAGGCAGAAAGGGCGCACCGTACATTAGCCCCTAGGCCAGCGGCGGAAGCGCCTCCACGATCGGTGGTCGTGAAGTTTTCCAACTCCAAAATAAAAGAAGAGGTTGTAAGACTGGCTTGGCAGAAAAAAGGATTTATGCACCAAGAGAGAAAAGTTTTTGTGGAGCACGACTACGCCCCGGAGGTCCTTAAAAAGCGTCGGGAATACAACGACGCTAAAAAGGTATTACGAGAGAAAAAACTGCGCTTCCAGACACCATTTCCGGCGAAGCTGAGGGTTTTCTACGAGGAAGAGACATGTCTCTACAACTCGGCGGAAGAAGCAACCACGGATATGGCGAGGAGAGGGCTCCCGGTAACGGTGTATAAACCCGCAGCAGACCCGATCGAAAGAATCAAGGCTCAAACGTGGTCCACTCAGAGACCCTCAAAATCCACGGGCCAGCAGCGGGAAACCCAGCGCCAGAGCTACAAGGAAAAACTGGCCGTTTACAGGAGGGAATAACGATATTTTTAGTCAATCTGTGCATCCAACCCCCCTCCTACAAGGTGACAAACATTAAAAGAGATGCAGAATCAGCATGTGGTAAAACATTTCATGGAACAGTCATAATATTAGAAACAAATAAGTCTTTAAAAAAAAAAAAACTTGTTAAAATAGAAATGTGACAACGAACCACATGATCTCTCCACACTAACAAATACTGTATTAACGTGAATGTTTGCTGTGATGGGGGTGGGAGGGTGCACACAATTTCTTAGGGTATAGGCATAAAAAAAAAAAATCATTACAAGTTCGGATTGGGATCTGAAATTCACGTTAAAAACATGGGACAACTTACAGGGGTAAGAGAGGTCCCTCAGCACGTAACGGAATCTGAGGAATCTCCCTCAGAGCCTACATACCATCAAGGCTTTTCTAAGGTCACTAAAAAGACCTCAGCTCAGGAAGTTCTTTTGTCAGTTTTTTGTTTTAAAGTTTTATATACTATGTTCTTAATGTTTTTTTATGTTCTTAATGTTCTTTCAGTTTCTGAGTAGCATAAAAGAGGGCCACCACACTGTTATACTAAATAAGACAACACAATGGAGAAACAGGGTGTAACCAAAATAATCTCATATAATGTAAAAGGGATCCTGAATCCAGTTAAAAGATCCAAGATTCTAGGCAAAATGAAAAAAGACAAAGCAGGAATAATATTTTTACAAGAAACCCACCTAACAGAAGTGGAGCACACTAAACTCAATAGACAAGGGTTTAAAATGATCTCTTCATCTTCATATAAGTCAGGGAGGAGGAGGGGAGTAGCGACATTGATCTCAACCAAAATTACATTTGAAAAAAAATCAGAACACAAAGATAAAGAAGGGAGATACAGTTTGGTACTTGGGTGGCTAGAGGGAGAAGATATCACCCTGCTGAATGTATATGCACCTCCAGGGGCTAACTGGAAATTTTATAAAAATGTATTTGACCTAATGATAACTAAAGCCCAAGGTTTAGTGATATGTGGGGGAGACTTCAATCTAAGACTGAATCCATACTGGGATGCATCAGGTAATTCTCCACATCAAAATAACACTCAAAGTAGGAAAACTCAGATGCTACTACAAGAAATGGGAATCTGTGATGTGTGGAGGGAATTCAGCCCCAGTGTAAAAGATTATACATTTTACTCAGCACCACATTCATCATACTCAAGGATTGACTATTTTTTTTATGTTTAATAGAGACATTGGAAGAGTAAAAACATGTAAAATAGGACTGATAGATCTCTCTGACCACAATCCGATTTATATGGACTTAAGTATCCAAAAATACACAAATAATACATTTTCTTGGAGGTTAAATTCAAATGTCCTGAAAGGACCAGTGAAAGATGAATTGGAATCAGATATTCTCAGATATTTGGAAGAAAATGATAATGGAGAAGTATCCCCTTTAATACTGTGGGACGCATGCAAAGCTGTAATAAGGGGAAAGATTATTGCAAAACTGGCAATCCAAAAGAAACTGAGACAAGAAAAACTAACCACATTAGAGTCAGAACTTAAAAATCTAGAAAAAGAGCACAAAGACAACACTCATTCTAATGACTCGCTCAAAATTAAGGAAATTAAAAAACAAATAAATGAGATCTACACAATAGAAATCCAGAAGAAACTTGCATTTCTGAAACAAAAATACTATGAAGCAGGCAGCAAATCGGCAAAATTACTAGCCTATAAATTGAGGAAACAACAAACGGAGAGAGCAATCTACAAAATCAGAGACCCAGTATCAAAGGAAATAAAATTTAGAATTCAGGATATTCTTAAAAGCTTCGAGAACTACTACAAGAACTTGTACTCCCTCAAAAAACATAAAAACGCATCCGAAGCATTCCTAAACACATTAAATCTTCCCCAACTTACTGAGTCACAAAATAAAACACTACTATCAGAAATACAACCTAAAGAATTAGAAAAAGCAATTATGAAACTTAAAGCTAACAAATCCCCAGGAGCAGATGGCTATACAGCAGAGTGGTACAAAACCTTTAAACAGCAACTATCTCCTCTCCTCCTGAAAACATTTAACTATGTCCTCCACACAGGGGAAATCCCCCCCTTCCTGGAGAGAAGGGGTCATTGCAGTCATACCTAAACCTGAAAAGGATAAACTAGACTGCTCCAACTACAGACCAATCAGTGTGTTAAATCAGGACTATAAGCTTTTTACCACTATCCTTGACAAAAGGTTAGAAAATATACTGACAGACTTAATTCATTTAGACCAAACAGGTTTTATAAGACAAAGACAGACACAAGACAACATTAGACGCACTTTACACATAATTCATCATATAAAAAAATATAACTTAAATGCAGCCATATTGGGATTAGATGCTGAAAAAGCATTTGATTCGGTTGACTGGTCTTTCCTATATAGAATCATATCCAGTTTCAATTTTCATAACAACTTCATTAGAACTATCCAAGCATTATATAAAAAACCAACAGCTAAAATAAGGATTAACGGTAAATTATCATCATCTTTTGAGCTGGAAAGAGGATGTTGTCAGGGCTGCCCCTTGTCTCCACTGCGCTTTGCAATCTTCATAGAACCTCTGAGCCAATGGATAAGACAGAATCAAAAAATTCAAGGTATTACACTTGGTCAGAAGGAACATAAAATAGCACTCTTTGCTGATGACATTTTAATATACCTGGGGCAGCCGGACACCTCTTTTCCAGAACTAATCTCAGTTTTTTCAGAGTATGGAGATTTATCTGGGTATGAATTAAACATGCATAAAACCCAAGTTTTAACATTCAACTATGACCCAAATCAATATTTACTAAGCAAACTCAAAACTAACTGGGAGATGGAATCTATGAAATATCTGGGGGTCAATATCCCGAAACAACTCAACAAAATTATAACACTAAACTATGATCCACTGGTGGCAAAAATAAAATCTGATCTAGCAAGATGGAATATGATACCATTCTTGGGTACTGCACAAAGAACTGAAGCAGTCAAAATGAACATACTTCCACGTCTTCTATACCTTTTCCAAACAATACCGGTAGAACCTCCCAAAAAAACATGGCAAGAACTGGACAGAAGGATCTCAAGATTCATATGGCAGGGCAAGAGACCTAGAATCAGATATAGAACCCTACAGCTAAACAAAGACAAAGGTGGGCTCACGCTGCCAAATATCAGGGACTATTTTAAAGCCGCACAAATTAAAACTTTAGTAGGGATATGTAACCCAGTCTACACTGCACAATGGAAGGAGATGGAATGCCAAATAACAAGTGACATCCCCCTACAGGCGATAATAGGGAACAATATCTTACCTAAACTTTTGAATAACACTAACCCGTGGATAGAGACCCCGCTAAAAATTTGGTTTAAGATAGTCAGAGAGAATCAAACTAAAGAACCCTATCGATTTCTGCAATGGATTGCCTATGATCAAGACTTTACTCCTAATAAAACAGACACTAGATTTAAAAAGTGGAAAGAGAACGGACTGATAAAATATTACGATTTTTTTAAAGGGCAAATTTTTAAGAAGTTTTGAAGATTTGAAAAAACAAGGTCTAATAAATCAAGATCTTTACAGGTTCTTTCAGCTTAGACACCACATAAACAATATACTTAAAAAGGAGGATTTGGAAAGGGCCCAGTAAGGTGTTCTGAAGGTCTTCTTAATGGCATATAAAGGGATCCCAGGGATCAGATACATTTCTAAAATATACCAAGGTCTTCAAGACTTAAAAGGAGACAACACATCATATATAAAAGAGAGATGGGAAAAAGAGGGGAATTTCACTTTACAACTGGAAATATGGGAAAAGCTAAATAAACAACAATGGAAAAGTACCTCATCCCTGCAGTGGAGAGAATTTGGATGGAAAAATTTGGTAAGATTTTTCAGAACACCTGCACAAAACAAATTTACTCGTAAAGGGTTGAATTGTTGGCGCTTGTGTGGTGAAAAGACTGCAAATCATTTTCATGTGTTTTGGTCATGCCCAGTTATCCACCAATATTGGACCAATGTACAGACAATATTGGGGAAAATATTCAAAATAACAGTCCCCTTTTCTTTTGTAACTTTGTATTTGGGTTTACTACCGGACTCACTGGAAAGACGAGGAGAAAAATACTTATTCACTGTTTTAACATTGGCAAGTAAAAAAGCCCCAACTAAAAAATGGATGTTGAAGGACTGTCCTACACCTGAAGATTGGATTAACGTGATCCAAGACATCTACTCGATGGAAAAGTTGACATTCGCACTGAGACAGGACATGGATGGGTTCTTGAACTTTTGGCAACCCTGGATCGCATATGTGTCTTCCATTAGATCTAATCTTTGACAAATACCATTTCAATAATGGCACCTCTCTTTGTTCCAATGCTACTCAGATGCTCTTTTATTTTAATGTATTTATTTTTATTCTTTTTGGTTTTTTGGGGTTTTTTTTGTTTTTTTTTTCTTGTTTTGTTTTTTCTTTAATTTCTCTAAAAAAGGGGTGTTGTAATAATTATTCTTCCAATGTTGTCAAAAAACAAAAAAAAAGGGAACATGTGATGAAAATGTAAACAAAGCAATGCTGTAATGATGTGTATACCCTTTACAAAAACTTAAATTTAAAAAAAAAAAGTTATAAATTTACAAGTAAAAAAGTGAAAATTTAAAAGAAAAAAAATCATCACCAATTTATGAGGAAAAAAACTTGAAAATTTTCGGGAAAAATGCTGCAAATTTCCCCCCCAAAAAAGTGGCAACTTTTTTGTAATTTTTTTGTAAAGTTGCAAATTTATGACAAAAAATGCTAATTTACAAAAACATCACAAATTCTCAAAAAAAAAGTCAAAATTTATAAGAAAAAATATAATAAAATTACAAAAAAAGTTGCAAATTTCCAAGTAAAATTGGAAATTTACTACACACACACACATACACACACTCTCTCACAAATTCACAAGAAAAATGCCACAAATTTACCCCCCAAAACTGTTGCAAATTTATGAGGAAAAAGTTGGAATTTTATTTTTTTTTTGGGGGGGGGGGGAGTTGCAAAGCTGCAAATAAAAATTTGCAAATTTTAAAAAAAAGTTACAAATTTACAAGTAAAAAAATGAAAATTTAAAAGAAAAAAAATCATCACCAATTTATGAGGGAAAAAAACTTGAAAATTTTTGGGAAAAATGCTGCAAATTTCAAAAAAAAAAAAGTAGCAACTTTTTTGTAATTTTTTTGTAAAGTTGCAAATTTATGAGAAAAAAATGTTAATTTACAAAAACATCACAAATTCACAAGAAAAAGTCAAAATTTATAAGAAAAAATATAATAAAATTACAAAAAAAGCTGCAAATTTCCAAGTAAAATTGGAAATTTACTACAGACACACACACACACACACACACACACACACACACACACACACACAAATTCACAAGAAAAATGCCACAAATTTACCCCAAAACTGTTGCAAATTTATGAGGAAAAAGTTTCAGGTTTAAGGGAAAAAAAGGAAATTTTTCATGTAAAAAAAATTTGAAGGTAAATTTAACTTTTCTGCCCCCCCCCCAAAAAAAAATGTTGAGGCTGAACTTGTAGCTTGGTTGTGGTTTTGAGGGTTTTTGATGAAAAAAGAGCCGTCTTTCGCAGTTGCTTCTTTAACATACGGTGGATCAGGAAATATTCACAGTGCTTCACTTTTTCCACATTTTGTTATGTTTTATATAGCCTTATTCCAAAATGGGTTTAATTTATTTTGTCCTCAAAATTCTACAAACAATACACCATAATGACAATGAAAAAGTTTGAGATTTATGCAAATCTATTAAAAATCAAAAACTAAGAAATCACATGTACATAAGTATTAACAGCCTTTGCCATGAAGCTCAAAATTGAGCTCAGGTGCATCCTGTTCCCACTGATCATCCTTGAGATGTTTCTACAACTTAATTGGAGTCCACCTGTGGTACATTCAGTTGATTGTCAGAGCACAAACCAAGCATGAATTCAAAAGAATTGTCTGTAGACCTCCGAGACAGGATTGTCTCGAGGCACGAATCTGGGGAAGGGTACAAAAAAATTTCTGCTGCTTTGAAGGTCCCAATGAGCACAGTGGGCTCCATCATCCATAAATGGAAGAAGTTCTGAACCACCAGGACTCTTCCTAGAGCTGGCCAGCCATCTAAACTGAGCGATCGGGGGAGAAGGGCCTTAGTCAGGGAGGTGACCAAGAACCCGATGGTCACTCTGTTAGAGCTCCAGCATTCCTCTGTGGCGAGAGGAGAACCTTCCAGAAGGACAACCATCTCTGCAGCAATCCACCAATCAGGCCTGTATGGTAGAGTGGCCAGACGGAAGCCACTCCTTAGTAAAAGACACATGGCAGCCCACCTGGAGTTTGCCAAAAGGCACCTGAAGGACTTGCAGACCACGAGAAACAAAATTCTCTGGTCTGATGAGACAAAGATTGAACTCTTTGGCGTGAATGCCAGGCGTCATGTTTGGAGGAAACCAGGCACCGCTCATCACCATGCCAATGGGGGTGGCAGCAGCATTCTGTGGGGATATTTTTTAGCTGCAGGAACTGGGAGACTAGTCAAGATAGAGGGAAAGATGAATGCAGCAATGTACAGAGACATCCTGGATGAAAACCTGCTCCGGAGCACTCTTGACCTCAGACTGGGGCAACATTTCATCTTTCAGCAGGACAATGACCCTAAGCACACAGCCAAGATATCAAAGGAGTGGCTTCAGGACAACTCTGTGAATGTCCTTGAGTGGCCCAGCCAGAGCCCAGACTTGAATCCAATTGAACATCTCTGGAGAGATCTGAAAATGGCTGTGCACCGACGCTTCCCATCCAACCTGATGGAGCTTGAGAGGTGCTGCAAAGAGGAATGGGTGAAACTGCCCAACGATAGGTGTACCAAGCTGTGGCATCATATTCAAAAAGAGTTGAGGCTGTAATTGCTGCCAAAGGTGCATCAACAAAGTATTGAGCAAAGGCTGTGAATACTTATGTACATGTGATTCCTTAGTTTTTTATTTTTAATAAATTTGCAAAAATCTCAAACTTTTTTCACATTGTCAGTATGGGCTATTGTGTGTAGTATTTTGAAGAAAAAAATGAATTTAATCCCTTTTGGAATAAGGCTGTAACATAAAATGTGGAAAAAGTGAAGCACCGTGAATACTTTCCAGATGCACTATATGTTTACCATCAGACACGTGACATTTTGGTGAGTCAGTTTCTTTTTTACTTGTCTAAAATATGGCTGACAATTTTTTCACACGGGGAACTGCTAAGCCTCAATTAGTTTCATACACATCAATGACACTGTCAACTGCAGAGCTTCTAAAAGGGGGAGAAAAGCAGGAAGCAGGAAGAAAGAGGAATGGGGAGATGACGTTAAAAAATATATAAAGGTATTGTATTCATTGACAGCAGTTCCTTCCAATACAACACTACTCTCTCTCTTTAAAACGGTTGGGCCTCACCAATTTGACCTTGAATTTTTCATAAGAGATGCGAGCAGAGATTGAGTGACATTTAAGAGACAGCATGCTCCTAATGAAAAAAATCAACCATTCGAGAGAAATCAATCAAGAGTGAAAACTGGCAGCTGGTAGAAGTGAAAGTAGGTGGTGTTGTGGAGCAAAATCTGAAAAAAAAAAAAAAAATGTCCCTCTGTGCCGCTTTTTCTCCTCCCAGGTGAAGGAGGATTGGAAGTACGTGGCCATGGTCATCGACAGGATATTCCTCTGGATGTTCATACTGGTGTGCATACTGGGATCTGTGGGACTCTTCCTCCCTCCGTGGCTGGCTGGAATGATCTAGAAGTTTTCCACCGCGGAATGGGGGCAAAAAAGGATACCAGCAGGAGAATGTTCTGTCTTGTGTTGTATTCATCATTTCAATTTTTATTTTCTATTTTTTAAAGGAAATTGTAGCTTACCTTCGTCTTTTTTTCGAGACATCAGGAAATTTCTATGGAGAGACCAGATGAGATATCTATCATCGATTCCAGTGGGCACATAAATTCTTTACGAGGGCAAAAGGCCAACAGTGAAAGCATCCTTGCATTCTCTCCATTTTGACATTGAGCTTCATCGAGCTGTCACCTTTATAACAAAACTATGAAACAAACCTTGACTCATAAACTTCTACAGCTGCACTGGAAGACTGGAGGCTTTGTGGGTTGTTAGTACTGTAGTACTGTGCAAGGATCGCCTGTCACTTTTAACATTTCTACATCACTGTCGGTGTCACTGAGTCTTCAGCTGACAGATTACTGCTCTGTTCTGAAAATATATTCATAAAATGATCATATTTCTGCAAAACCGAGGCATCAGTTTTATCTTTGGTGGGATGGGTTGTAGAAAGAATATGAAATACTGTCTGTTAAGGTCATTTGAATTAAAGGAAACACAAAAGGCTATTAGGACTGCTAGAGAAACTAGAAATTTTTAGAAAATTTAGAAAAAGAACTGCAAATTTGAATGATTAAACTTGCACCTTTGTGATAAAAATATGTACAAAAGATTCAAATTAACAATAGGACAAATGATGGCACAAAAGCCTGCATATTTATGAGAAAAATGCCATTTACAAGAAAAAGATCACAAACCAAAAAAAAAGCTTTAAAAAAAAAACCTTACAAGTCCAGAACACAAATCTATGGAGAAAACGTCCTAATTTACAAGAAAAAAGGCAGTCTCGTGCAGCAGTTTTGAGTTGACATTCAGTTCTCTTTTTTTTTTTTACTTTCGTCATAGTCTTTAGTTTCAATTTCACTCGCTCATTATTTTAGGTATTAAACTTACAGCACATTCAGAGAGCGCATACGTCCCCCAAGGCTTTGTCCCTCCCACCATCTGTTCTTCTATGCCACCGTCCTTCTACCCTTCCGTACATTGTGAGACAGGGCCTTGGTGGAGGTATCCACTCATGGCTCACCTCCAAAATCTTTTGGCTTCATTCATGGCCCGAGGGCCACCTCCAGTGACAATGTCATCAAAATCCATTGAAAAGTTTTTCAATCAATCAAGCAGAACTTTTTTTATATAGCACTTTTCATACAAAAGGGTGTAACACAAGCACATGCTTTCATGTGAGACATGGCTGAGCACCGAGGATCCTCTAGGGAGCCATCAACACCAGGGAGTGCCAAATCCACAGCTACAGGAACACCACCGCTGTAAATGCCCAAGTCCAGGATTTTGTGTAATTATGCTAACATGAGATGATAGGGCCTTGGTGGAGGTATATGCTCTCAGATCAACTCCAAAATCTGACTGGTTCATCCTTAGGCCAAAGGCAACCACTGGTGAAGGTGTCATCAAAATCTGTTGAGTAGTTTTTGCGTAATCCTGCTAACTGGCAGGCAAGCAAAGCATCCTGATTACAGTGACCATGTTTACATGCACATGAATAAACCGGTTATGATTGGATTCCTGGAGTTATCTGGTGTTTCAAGTGGACATAAGAATAATCCGATAAAGGCCATTTAACCGGGGTCTTTAACTCAAGTGGTTTACCCTCCAATAATCTGTTTATTCAGTGCATGTAAACATGACAAAACTGATTATTGTCATTATTGGTTTAGTCCCAGCAATTGGCTTATTGTGACCATGTAATGGGGTCATTGTCTCCTTGGCATAGGTAATAAATATTTTCAGGTTAGGCACTAAACTACATGGTTAAGGTTGAGATAAAGCTGTACACTACTCACAAAAAATTAGGGATATTCAGCTTTCGGGTGAAATTTCAGGATGCACCTAAAATGCATTATAACCTTTACAGGTGAACTTAATTTGACCTTCTCTTACCTTTTAAATGCACATGTTCAACTGTTCAGTGTTTCAATACTGCATAACTTGCTGGTCTCTAACGAGGTGCTTAATGGCAAAATTCACAACAGGTGTTTGATCCATGAATCGACCAATAAATTTTCTGTTTCAATTAGAATTGGTATTTAAACAGTCCTCTTCATCACGCTGTTCACATTTTGACATCATGAGACCAAGACGACACCTAACAATTGATCAGCATTACCTCGCCATTGCGAGGCTTCAAACAGGATGTTGTCAGACAGAAGTGGCCACTGAGCTTAGAGTGTCACAGAGTATCATCAGCAGGTTGCAACAAAGATACAGAGAGACTGGAAAAGTCACAGAAAGGCATAGAAGTGGACATCCTTTGGCCACATCTGATGCTGATGACCGCTTCATTGTGAACAGTGGCCTGTAGAACCAGATGATGAATGCCACTCAACTCCAGGCACAATTAAAGGAGGTGAGAGGTATCCAAGTGTCATGTCAGATGATTTGAAACAGTTTACCTCAGCATGGTCTGCGTGCTAGATGACCTGCAAGGGTACTTGACCATACCACCAGGCACAGGTGCCATCATCTTGCATGGACCATGGAGCATTTACACTGGACAAGGGACCAGTGGGTCTCAGTGCTGTTCTCTGATGAAAGCCGATTCACGCTGGGCAGAAATGATGGCTGCCAATGATGTTGGAGTTGTCAAGGAGAGCACTATGCATCAGCCACTGTTATCACCAGACGAGCCTTTGGTGGTAGTGTTACAGTCTGGGGAGGTGTGTCTAGTCAATACAAAACTTCCCTACACCTTGTAAATGGTGCAGTGACAAGCTGATACTACCTGAATAACATCATTAATCCAGTCATTGTGCCCCTGCATGAACAAGACAGGCCTAATGTTATCTTCATGGACGACAATGCTCCAGCTTATCAAGGTCGAATCATTAGGGAATAGCTTCTAGAGGCTGGAGTACCTCAAATGGAGTGGCCTGCACTTTCTCCAGACCTGAATCCCATAGAAAACCTATGGGATCAGCTGAGTCGCGGTGTAGAAGCTCATAACCCTGCAACCCACAACCTCAGTGACCTGAGGGCCGCCCTTCAAAAGAGTAGAATGCCATGCCTCAGCAGACAATAAGTCAACTTGTGAACAGCATGAGATGTTGTCGAGCTGTAATTGATGCTCAAGGGCACACGACAAGTTATTGAGACATTGACACTTTTTGTTGGGGTATACTCACCACTGTTGTTGGCTTTTGTTTCAATAAAGTGTTTGAGATGAGGAAATCACCATTGCACACGTCTACTTAAATGCCTACTTGGCATTTGTTTGGAGAGCAGAGTAAGAATTTCACTGCTCAGGAAATGTTGCATTTCTTAACTGCACATGATAATGAAACCTTTGAATCTTGAATCTTTCATATTATATCACTAGTGTGAACTTTTTATATTTTCCATAAATTTCACTCAAAAGCCAAATATCCCTAACATTTTGTGAGTAGTGTATGTTCACAGAGAGGTTTTTTTTCGTGCTGAAAGTGCTGTAGACCTTTTTTCCAGAGCACCTTTACTCTGAAAAAAAGGTTGGGGCCTGTATCCTAGCAACAGATTTAACTGTCAGTCACAGCTCAGTGTTTCCACATCTTATGTGGAGACTCTCTACTTGCTACACTGTACCACACCAAACCAGAAAGAAAACACATCCTTCCAGGCATTTGGGTTTCAAACACTGATCATGGCATCCTTCAGCCCAGTTCTGATTGGCTGTGTTGGCTTTAACCACCAACAGCTAAGCACCCTGTGACTGGCTGTTACTGAGGTCAGTCACCATAGTTATAGTCTTTTCAGTGTTCCTACCCGGAGCAAGAAAGTTACACAGTGCTACTTTTAATGTTACAGTATTCTAGCTCACAATTTCAGTACTTACAGTACTTGAGACCACATAACGTCTCTGTCTTGTCTTGGAATTGGAATGTTGATGGAACTTTGGAGAACATGTGGACATTTCATGTTTGTGTTAATTACAGCCAGTTGAGGATCTCTGAGTCAATTAAAGATGTTTTGGTTGTTGTTGTTTTAAAATTCAGAACCTTTGTATTTAGCTTCCTTTATTAGTCCCGCAATGGGGAAATTACAGGGCATCGACATGTGTGGATGAGGCAGCCACTGGTGCAGCGCCCATACCTTTCACCATTCACACACATATTCACACCTGGGGCCACTTTAGAGTCTCCAGTTGACCTAACCTGCATGTTTTTGGCATGTGAGAGGAAACCGGAGAAATCCCGGACTAAACCCACGCAGACATTTGCTCAGAGAATAAACTAATATTTATAATATAGTAAATGTGATCTTGGTCTCAACTCAGTCTCAATTTCTCTTGGTCTTGACTCAGTCTCAAACCCTTTAAGCCTTTGTCTTGTCTTGGTACACTCTGGTCACGTCTTGGTCTCAGTTAAGCATGTATCTCATGAAGCATAGAATATTGATGAATACTGCCATTTTTAATACTAATACTGCCGGTTTTGTCTGGGTTTGTGAAAGGTTGCACAAAAGTTCGCCAACAGTTTTTAAAGAAATTTCTCTGCGACGAGAAAAACTGTTTGCGACAGTAAAAGCTGTTGGTGAACTGTTGTGCAACTTTACACAAACCCTGACAAAACCCTAAAAATCACAACATTCGTAAGCATTCGCCACTCCGTGAGATACATACTTTAGTGGGGTCTTGACTGCAATGCTAGCTGCTTTAAAGAGACTTGCACTGAAATGAGCCATTCTGAAGAAGGCTGCAAAAGATGATTCACAATGATGCAGCAATAATTAAGTAATTACAGGCACAGACATGTCATTAAGACTGGTGGGTCCTGTCAACATAAGGGGTAAGAACACTTCCGGCATCACACAAGTAGGCTGCCTTTTGCAACAGCGGATCAATTTCTGCCTATTTCTGTTACTATCTGGCTCTCTTTCCAATCTTTATGATCCAGCATCACCTTTATTCCATCCGAACACGTAGATCGCCCAAATGTCTCCTGAGTCAGCGGATGGAGCCACTGTTTCTGGCAGGAGGCAGTATAACAGGGACCAGCTGTTAGCACTCAACCGGCCCATGATGCTAACGCAAAAACTCGATACACCGGGAGAATTAAGACGAAAACGACGTGGGTGTCGTGCTGGTGTAAGACGACGGGCAAGGAATATAAGGTACAGACCCGCCCTCCCATCTGTCATTATGGGGAATGTACGATCGATACTCGAAAAGACAGATGAACTAGCGGCTATCTCCCGCTACGATAGCATATACCGGGAGTGTAGTCTGATTCTGTTCTCTGAGACGTGGCTAACAGGACTAGCAGCAGATGCTAACATTGAACTGGAGGGTTTCCACGCAATACGGGCAGACCGAACACCAGATAGTGGAAAGGCAAGGGGCGGTGGGGTGATGATGTACGTCAATAACAACTGGTGCAGACCGGGACATATCACGGTTAAGGAACAGCACTGTAGCAAAGACATCGAGTTGCTAGCTGTTAGCATGCGGCCTACCTATCTCCCGAGGGAATACTCACATGTGATCTGCATTGTTATTTATGCAAATCCGACGGCAAACACCGGGACAGTGCATGACGTCATCCACTCAGTAACCAGCAGGCTGCAGACAGAACACCCAGATGCTCTTCTCCTCATCTCAGGCGATTTTAACCATATTTCACTGTCTCCCATTCTACCCACGTTTACCCAGTATGTCACATGCCACACTAGAGACAATAAAACACTGGATTTATTCTATGCAAACACTAAGGAGGCGTACACCTCATCACCACTCCCCCCACTCGGGAGATCGGATCACAACTTGGTTCATCTCCTGCCGGTGTACAAACCCCTAGTGCACAGACAACCTCCGGTCATGCACACAGTGAAGTTATGGTCTGAGGAGGCAATGGACGCTCTAAAGGACTGCTTTGAAACCACTGCCTGGGAGCAGCTCTGCGATCCACATGGTGAGGACATCGATGGCCTCATTCACACCATCACGGACTACATCAGCTTCTGCGTGGACAACACCGTACCCACCAAGACCATACAGTGTTGCTCGAACAACAAACCCTGGATCAACGCTGAGATAAAAACACTTCTGAGAGAGAAGAAGAGGATCTTCAGGTCGGGGAACAGGGAGATGCTGAAGTCCGTACAGAGGGAGCTGAGGAGGAAGATCAGAGAAGGCAAGGACAGCTTCAGGAAGAAGATGGAGGACAAGCTGCAACAGAGCAACATCGGTGGGGTCTGGAGAAACCTTAAAACCATCTCTGGGCTCCAGAATACCTCCTCCCAGGCCATGGGGGGCAGGGAGTGGGCGAACAATCTGAACCTGTTTTTTTTAATAGGTTTGACCAACCGCCCTCCCCCCCAACTGCACAACAACCACTGCTGCCTCTAAAGACATCGAGTCCTGCTGCCCACACCCCACTCCACCAACACCCCCCCACTCCAAGCACACAGCCCCCCAACATGACCCTCACTAAGACCCAGGTGAGGACGGAGCTGAGAAAGATCAAGGCGAGTAAGGCGTCGGGACCGGATGGCATCAGCGCAAAGCTCCTCAAGTCCTGTGCAGATCAGCTGTGTGGGATTGTGGAGCTCATCTTCAACCTGAGCCTGAAGCTGGGGAGGGTACCACAGTTGTGGAAAACATCTTGTGTGGTACCTGTACCAAAGACCTCCCGCCCCAAAGACCTGAACAGCTACAGATCAGTGGCCCTGACGTCCCACATGATGAAGACCCTGGAGAGACTGCTCCTTGCTCACCTCCGCCCCCTGGTGGGACCAGCGATGGATCCACTCCAGTTCGCCTACCAGCATGGCATTGGGGTGGAGGATGCAGTGATCTTCCTCCTTCACCATTCTCTGTCCCACCTGGAGAAGCCCGGGAATGCGGTGAGGATCATGTTCTTTGACTTCTCCAGTGCTTTCAACACCATCCAACCGATGATCCTGAAGGACAAGCTGCTGTGCGCAGGGGTTGACCAGTACCTGTCATCATGGATCCTGGACTACCTCACTAACCGGCCACAGTTTGTGAGAGCCCAGGACTGTGTGTCTGACACGATCATCGGTAGCACGGGCGCCCCCCAGGGAACGTTTTTGGCTCCCTTCCTGTTCACCCTTTATACTGCGGACTTCTCACACAACACAACACACTGCCATCTACAGAAGTTCTCTGACGACTCTGCGATCGTCGGCCTCATCTCCAACGGAGATGAAGCTGAGTACAGATGACTTATCCAGGACTTCGTGGACTGGTGCCATAGGAACTGCCTCCAGATCAACGCGAGAAAAACTAAGGAGCTGGTGGTGGACTGCCGCAGGCAAGGACAACCCCTCACAGCACCAGTAAACATACAGGGAACAGACATCGAGATGGTGACATCCTACAAGTACCTAGGTGTTCACCTGAACAATAAACTAGACTGGTCGCACAATACCGACGCACTCTACAAGAAGGGACAGTGCAGGCTGTTCCTACTGAGGAGACTCAGGTCTTTTGGTGTACAAGGGGCGCTGCTGAAGACATTCTACGACACGGTGGTGGCATCAGCCATCACTTTTGGAGTGGTTTGCTGGGGCAGTGGCATTACAGCAGCCGACAGGAAGAGACTGAACAAACTGATCAAGAAAGCTAGCTCTGTCCTGGGGCAGTGCCCTGACCCAGTGGAGGAGATAGGAGAGAGAAGGATGGTGGCTAAAATGTCATCTCTGCTGGAGTCCGAGTCCCACCCTATGCAGGACATACTGAATGCACTGAGGAGCTCATTTAGCAGCAGACTACATCATCCTAGGTGTTCTACCGAGAGGTTTCGCAGGTCCTTCCTACCTACGGCAGTCAGACTGTATAACCTAAGCAGGGCTGCTCGCAGAGATAGCAAAAAACCATGACGACCTAATAGTATTGAATGCAAAAGACGCAATAGACTTACACAATGGTCCCCTCCAGTATATATAACTAGGACAGTATCGGTCGCTACGGAGGGTGACAATATGTATGGGTACATATTCATACTATGTAGGATAACTAAGTAGATGGTTATGCTGTTTATTCCATCTTGCTACAGTGCTCCGCACTTTGTATATATATTTATATATTGATGTGTATGTATGTATATCCACTGCTCTTATTTATATCTTGTGTATCTTCTTAATTATTGCTCTGAGTGTTGCTATCCCTGTGCTGTTGCAGTTCTGGAATTTCCCCATTGTGGGACTAATAAAGGCTTATCTTATCTTATCTTATCTTAAGAACCTGTACTTATATAGCGGCTTCACTAATACTAATATTCACAAAGGGCTTCACTAATACTATCACTCTATTCTACGGGCCTGTAGGAGACAGATACCTAGGGACAATTTAGAATGACCAATTAACCCCTTGCACGCTGGTCAATTTCCCTAAAAACGCCTAAAAATAATGTACCCAAAGTAAATCAAAAGCTGTTCTTCAACCCTTTGCAGCATCTTCATGGGGTTGGTCTCATTTAAAAGAAAACACTTTGAATTTTTTAGCAAAACAGTCGTAATATCTCTAAGTGCTCCTGCCACTGAGTAACAGTCATCTAAACATACTGAACTTGAAGAAAATAAAGTTTGCCTGAGTGTTTTTTTAGATACAAATGCTTGCAAATAACACACAGCTGTCAGATACTGGCTGGAAAATGCAACAGAAATGTAGAACCAAGTGTTATCCAGCTGAGGTCAAAATTTTGTAACAATACCACAAAAAATGAATATATTACACAGCTTTTTTCTCAGGTTGTTCCCAGGTGTTTTTAAACTGTGCCAAATTGTGCCAAATGGCACAGTTTGGAAAAACGTCTGTAACTTTTGAATGATTCAACATAGAAGCTTCATCTTGGGATCTAATGAAAGGTGACACTCAGGGCTGTGTGTGTGGGGGGTGGGTTGTTTATTCATTCATGAATGAATGAATGAACAAACAAGCCCCCCACACACAAAGAAGCATGCCACGTAAAAAAATGTGTGGCCTTTTTTTACAAGAAAAAATAACCTACAGTGCAATAAAAATTATACTAAAATATCTGCAATGTAGAGGATAACAACTCCCCCCCCCCCCCCCGCTACAGAGGAGCTCGGCGCACAAAAAACGGTCCGTCATGTGGCGATGACGCACCATTGTAATTCCCGATCGGTCAAAAGTCATTTTTATTACTATTTTCAGTGATAAAGAATAATTTACCTTATAACAATTACCTGGCCACAACAGCAGTGTGGTTAGCGAACATCTGTTCCTCATTGTCAGACGAACATGAAGCTGGTCCGCTTGTTACGACTCGTGGTTCTGGTCACGCGACCCGGTCAAACCATGATTCCCTTATTGCGGTTTTGCGCTTCCATGATTGCAGTTTTGGCGAACGATTTTTCAAAACAAATAAGAACAGTAGTAGTAAAAAAAAAGACTGGTGAACGCTACTGTTACACACAGCGGCTTACACAAAACAGATTTTACGCACGGGACGCACGCTTTCAATCGTCGAACTTCTCTGCTTCAATTGGCTCATTGTATTCGCAGTCGTTGGTAGGCGGGTCCTTCTTGCTAGGTTTTCAGTCATTGGTTCTTCAAGGTTTCAGAAACCCAATTCAAGGCTCTTATTAGTCGAATGAAAGGTCAATCAAATCTAAACCAATCAAAACACTCCTTTGGCTTTCTGTTCGCGGCTGTGTCTGTAGTGGAAGAACGGAAATGCAGCTTTTTTTTTCAGTGCGCACTGAGACGCACAGTGTGCACTAGGACGCAGAGACGTGACCGCCCGCGGTATCCCGGAGTGCAAGAGGTTAACCAAACATGCATGTATTTGGATTGTGGGAGGAATCCGGTGCTCCCAGAGTAAACCCACACAGCACAGGCAGAACATGCAAACTCCACATAGGAAGGTTCCTTCCCCTGCCAGCCTGGGGATTCAAACTTGGAACCTTCTAGTTGTTAGACAACAGTGCTAACCACTGAACCATCGTGCTACTCGTGTGGAAAAAAGTGCAGTGAATGGGACCTTTAAGTTGGTCAGCTCCAGTTCGTACTAACTAACTAACTAACTAACTAACCTGCACTTATATAGCGCTTTTCTAGTCATAAAGACCACTCAAAGCGCTTTCATTAATACCAACCCTCTATTCTAAGGGCCTATAGGAAACAGATATCAGATAGCTTGACTCCACCGCGGCGAGCCAGACGGCGGATAGCGGGCTTGGTGATTCCCTGGATGTTATCACGGAGAACTTTACGGTGACGCTTAGTGCCTCCTTTACCCAGACCTTTGCCGCCCTTTCCTCTTCCAGACATTATGATTCTTCTCTGAAATGTCAAAGACGAATTCGTAGCCAGTTTAGGGTTACCCATACGCTCAGATTTGTCAGGAAGGACTGTAAATTGGATCAGGCAAGGAGCCTTTTGCCGGTCAACTCTCCATCTCTCAATTAAATTGAATTTGGAGTCACAGAGGGTTGCTGCACAGTGGGAGAAAGGGTGTTGGTGAGGACAAGGTGGTACAGAGGATGTCTGGTGTCCAACCAGTGTAATTGTGGTGTTCTCTGCCAAGGGCCACAGGTGTGATGCCAGCAAGACAGAGGGGGTTGCAGACAGCCGGTGATGATTTTCAGAATCTTGTTACTTTTTTAACCGCCTACTTTTAACTACCAATGGACTATTCCTGGATGTCTCACCTAGGCCTACCACATTAATGTCAGGAAGTCAGGCGGTGGGATCGTCACTTCCTTGTGGTAACGTATCGTCACTTCCTGTTTTGCTGTCTGCCTGTGTGGTTTGCTCTCTAGCCACTAGCTATGGCTACTAGCTCTCTTTCCTCTCCTCCTCTGGTGTGCTCTCTCTGTCAGATGTTTAGCTACACCTCTGCCTCTTTTAGCGATAACGGTAAATGTAATAAATGTTGTCTTTTTGAGGCACTCGAGGCGAGGTTGTCTGATTTGGAATCCCGGCTCCGCTGAATTGAAACACCGTCTGCGCCAGTTAATCTTGACGGACGCCCATTAGCTGCAGCAGAGCTAGCTAGCTTAGGTCCCACCGTCAGCGGTCCCTCAGCTCTCCTCAGCAGCGAGGAGACTGGGTGGGTGACGGTGAGAAGGAAGCCTAGTCGCAAAGCCCCGGTACACCACCAACCTGTTCACGTTTCTAATCGTTTTTCCCCGCTCAGCGACACACCCGCTGAGGAAAAAACTCTGATCATTGGCGACTCTGTAGTCAGAAACGTGAACCTAGAGACTCCAGCGGTCATAGTCCAATGCATTCCTGGGGCCAGAGCAGGCGACATCGAGTCAAATTTGAAAATGCTGGCTAAAAGTAACTGTAAATATTCCACAATTGTTATTCACGCCGGCATTAATGACATCCGTCTCCGGCAGTCGGAAGTCACGAAACTTAATATAGAATCGGTGTGTGACTTTGCCAAAACGATGTCTGCCACTGTAGTATTCTCTGGGCCCCTCCCCAATCTGACCAGTGATGACATGTTTAGCCGCTTGTCATCCTTGAACCGCTGGCTGTCTGTGTGGTGTCCTAAAAATGACGTGGGCTACATTGACAATTGGAGCTCTTTTTGGGGAAAACCTGGTCTTATGAGACGAGACAGCATTCATCCCACTTTGGATGGTGCTTCTCATTTATCTAACAATCTGGCATCTTTTTTATCCAAATTTCCAAAACCATGACTACTCAGAGTTGGGACCAGGAAGCAGAGTCGCAGTCTTACACGCCTCTCTGCAGCTCCTCTTCATCCGCCACCCCTCAGCTTAGCCCCTGACTTCCCCATCAGAGAATCGTTGTCTGCTCCCTCCAAAGTGAATAAAAATATAATGTATAAGCATCCCAAAGTGATAAAGCAAAATATTGGTAAAACTCAAATTAAACATAAAGCCTCTAAATTGAATGATTTGGCCTCTCTTCCTCCTCATAATTTAAAAATTAAATGTGGTTTATTAAATATTAGGTCTCTAACTCCCAAGTCTCTGTTAGTCCATGATTTGTTAATTGATCATCAGATTGATTTAATTTCCCTCACAGAGACTTGGTTAGGACAAGAGGATTATGTTGGTTTAAATGAATCAACTCCCTCTGGTTATTTAAACTGTCAAAATCCCAGAAGTTCTGGTCGTGGAGGAGGAGTAGCAACAATTTACCATTCCAAATTACTAGTTAATGTAAAGCAAAAAACATGTTATAATTCCTTTGAGGGCCTGGTCCTCAGTATTGGGCACTTTAGCAATTTTAGGTTAAACCCAATTTTATTTGCCATAGTTTATCGTCCCCCATCAACCTACTCAAAATTTTTATCCGAATTTGCTGATTTCTTAGCTGATTTAGTGCTGAAATCTGATAGAATAATTATAGTAGGGGACTTTAATATACATGTGGATGTAGATAGTGACTGCCTTAATGTGGCATTCAATTCAATATTAGATTCGATTGGGTTTTCTCAGAAAGTAGGAAATTCTACTCATTACCTCCACCATACATTGGACCTTGTTTTGACATATGGCATAGAAATAGAAAATCTTGTAGTGTTTCCTCATAACCCTGTACTGTCAGACCATTGTCTGTTAACCTTTGATTTTACTATTTCTGACTATTTGGCTCCTAAAGAAAAATATTATTACAGTAGATGCCTCTCAGATGATGCTGTTTCCAAATTTATGCAGATTGTTTCCTCTATGCCATGTGTCAACACAACGGAAATAAGCTATAGACAGCTTGCTCCTTCTGTAATTGATAACATGGTGGATGGTGTTTCAGCTTCTCTGCATCAGACTCTAGACTTGGTGGCCCCCTTAAAAAAGAAAAAGTCTAATCAGAGATTTCTAACTCCTTGGTTCAACATAGAAACTCGTACCTTAAAACAGAAGACTCGTCAATTAGAAAGAAAGTGGCGCTCTACTAATTTAGATGAAATCTATTTAGCTTGGAGAAATCATCTTCTAATTTATAAAAAATCTCTTAGAATAGCTAGAACGAGTTATTACTCTGCATTAATAGAAGAGAACAAGAATAATCCCAGGTTTCTTTTCAGTACTGTAGCCAGGTTGACAAAGAGTCAGGACTCTGTCAATCCTAGCATCCCCTTAGAGCTTACTAGTCAGGACTTTATGAACTTTTTCAATAATAAAATTTCATCCATCAGAGATAAAATCAATCAGATTCTTCCCACAGTTAACTTAAATACTGTAACTACTACAACTCCTTCTATTGATGTCTGTCTTGATGAGTTTACTCCAATCAACCTTTGTGAGTTAGACAAAATAGTTTCCTCATCCAAACCTTCAACTTGTCTTTTAGACCTTATTCCTACCAGGTTATTTAAAGAAGTCTTCCCACTTATTGGTAGCTTTATTCTTCATATAATCAATTCTTCATTAACTTTAGGCCATGTACCGCAGGCTTTTAAAACGGCTGTAATTAAACCCTTACTCAAAAAGCCAACGCTAGATCCAGGAGCTTTAGCTAACTATAGACCAATCTCTAATCTCCCTTTCATTTCAAAAATCTTAGAAAGAGTTGTTGCTACGCAATTATTTGACCACCTGCAGGGAAATGGTTTACTTGAAGAGTTTCAATCTGGGTTTAGAATCCATCATAGTACTGAAACAGCCTTAGCGAAGGTCACCAACGACCTCCTCATTGCATCTGATAATGGACTAGTTTCTGTACTTGTCCTTTTAGACCTTAGTGCAGCTTTTGATACTATCGATCATAATATTCTACTTGATAGATTAGAACACTATGTTGGACTTAATGGAACTTCTTTGCAATGGTTTAGATCTTATTTATCTGATAGGTTCCAGTTTGTTCATGTAAATAATGAGTTTTCTTTCAACTCAAAGCTTAGTCATGGAGTTCCACAGGGATCTGTGCTAGGCCCTACTCTTTTTAGTTTATATATGCTTCCGTTAGGCAACATTATTAGAAAGCACTGTATACATTTTCATTGTTATGCAGATGACACACAATTATACCTGTCAATGAAGCCAGATGATAGTAATCAATTAGCCAAGTTAGAAGCCTGTCTTAAGGAAATCAAAGCTTGGATGACTTGTAATTTCCTGCTATTAAATTCAGATAAGACTGAAGTCATTCTTGTTGGTCCAAAAAACCTTAGAAATTCCTTTCCAAATCAAACTTTCAGTTTGGATACGGTTACTCTTTCTCTTAATAGCTCTGTGAGGAACCTTGGAGTTATTTTTGATCAGGATTTGTCCTTCAATTCACATATTAAATTTGTTTCTAAGACTGCCTTCTATCATTTGCGTAATATTGCCAAGATTAGGAGCATCTTGTCTCAGAGTGATGCTGAGAAACTGATCCACGCTTTTGTTAGCTCGAGATTAGATTATTGTAATTCTTTATTATCAGGTTGTCCTAAAACATCTTTAAAAAGTCTTCAGCTGATCCAAAATGCTGCAGCAAGAGTTTTAACAGGTACTAGAAAGAGAGATCATATCTCTCCGGTTCTGGCCTCCCTTCATTGGCTTCCCATAGAGTTTAGAATTAAGTTTAAAATCCTTCTTCTTACTTACAAAGCTCTAAACAATCAGGCTCCTTTTTATTTAAAAGATCTGATACTACCGTATTATCCTAACAGAGCACTACGCTCCCAAAATGCAGGATTACATGTAATACCTAGAATCTCCAAAAGTACAATGGGAGGCAGAGCCTTCAGTTATCAAGCTCCTCTCCTGTGGAATCAGCTGCCAATCTGGATTCGGGAGTCAGACTCGATCTCTGTTTTTAAGAATAGGGCTAAAACCTACCTTTTTGATATAGCCTACAATTAGGGAGGGATCATGTGTTTCTGAACCCTCCCTTAGTTATGCTGCTAATAGGTTTAGTCAGCCGGGGGACCTCCAGTAATGCACTGGGCCTCACTCCTTTCCTCACTCTCTATGAAATATTTTTTTTTGCTGGTCATTAACATCTGTTTGTTCTCTCCCATAGACTGAGTCCCCATCGTGCTGTTTGCTCTCTACATGTCTGTTCTTTTCTTCTTCTCTATCCCCTCACCCCCCAGCCAGTCGCAGCAGATGACTGCCCCTCCCTGAGCCTGGTTCTGCTGGAGGTTTCTTCCTGTTAAAAGGGAGTTTTTCCTCTCCACCGTCGCCAAGTGCTTGCTCACAGGGGATCGCCTGATTGCTGGGGTCTTTCTGCAACTGTGGGGGTTCCCCCCTACAGTTGATAGTGCTATGAGATGACTGTTGTTGTGAAATGGTGCTATATAAATAAAGTTGAATTGAATTGAATTGAATTGAATTAATGTTCATTGTATGAGGAGGGAGGCTGAAAAGTTATTTTTCAACATAGTCTCCCCTTTGGTCCACACACTTCTTCCATCGGTCTTGTGGTTTAAAAATAAACCACATTATATTTGAGCACTATGAAGTTTTCAGCCTCCTCCCTCATACAATGAACATTAATGTGGTAGGCCTAGGTGAGACATCTGGGAGTAGTCCATTGGTAGTTAAAAGTAGGAGATTAAAAAAGTAACAAGACCCCCCCCCCCATAGCTTCTGATGAACTGAGGTCTTGCAGTAAGAATAACCTCTTAAAATTCCACTGTTACATTATGCTAAATTTAGAGAAATTGGCTGGGATGCTAAGGGTAAGAAAAGTTTCAAGTCTACAAGAAAAAAGTTGCAAATTTTTGAGAAAAAAGTTACAAAATTGCATGAAAAAGATGTAAATTGCAAGAAAAAAGTTGCAAATTTACAAGAAAAAAATTACAAATTGAGGAGAAAAAAACTGCAAACTTAACCTCTTAAAATTCCAGTATTCTGCCGGTGGGACATTTCAATTTTTCTACTGCCACTCAGTGAAGAAAGAATTTGATTTCTTTGCGTATGCTAAATTTAGGGAAATTGGCTGGAATGCTAAGGGGTTAAACAACTAACATTACACCGATTAATGCCCCAAAGCAAAAGCAGCTAACTAGCCTCAGAGCCTAACGCTACAGCTAGTCGTAGCTAACACCAACACAAAGGAGCGACTCTGCCCCGGTTCGTCTCACCGACCCGGCATCGGCCCAGTTGATGATGGCTGAGCCTCCCGCACAGATTCTTAGAATCTTGTGATTGGGGCTCGGCGGAGGAGCTAACTGAGGCCCCAGCCAGATCAGAGTTCAAGTGCAGCAGCGGTAAGCGGCGGGGCTCGGCAGAGGAGCTAACCGAGGCCCCAGCTGGACAGGAGCCGGATCGGAGCTCAACTACAGCAGCGGTAGGCAGCAGAGCACAACGGAGGAGTGGAGGAGCTAACCAAGGCCCCAGCTGGATCGGAGCTCAACTACAGCGGCGGTAAGCGGTGGGTCTAGCAACGGAGGGGCTAGCTGAGGCCCCAGCCGGATCCGAGGTCAGCTGGACCAGATACTGACAGCACCAACAGAACTAATCCTGCTATCATCAGGTCAGTAAAAATGCCACTAAAGAAAGAGGAAATGGAAGAGAGTAAAAAATCTCTGAACTTCATGTCAGAAGAACTTACCAAAGTGGCCAATCAGCAGTCCAAATTATTAAGGCTAATAGAGGAAGTCCGAGAGTTGAAATTAACAATTAAGGAAAGAGACAAAAAAAATTGCAGACTTGGAGCGATGCATCGAGGATCTTGAACAATATACTCGTATGGATGATTTAATCATTAGTGGACTAGACATTAAATATCAATCATATGCTCATGCTACAGCAGGAATGAGAGGTGAGGAGGCTCCCCCAAGTGAATCAGTCTCCTTGGAAAACCAGGTGCTTCAGTTCCTTGAAAGCAGAAACATAAAGGTTGATGTAAATGCAATTTCAGCCTGCCATACTCTTACCCAGAAAGGATAATAAAACAAAGAAAGCAATTGTGATGCGCTTTGTGAACAGAAGGGTAAAAATGACATACTGAGGCAGGCCAGAAAGCTGCGGGGAACAGAAGTTTACCTAAATGAGCATTTAACAAAGACTAATGCTGAAATAGCACGGCAAGCATGGATGCTGAAGAGACAAAACAAGATACAGGCAACATGGACAAGAAACTGTAGAGTCTGGATTAAACTAAATCGAACACCTGAAGAAGCAAAGGCCATAATAATAAGAGATCTCACTGACTTAAATAAATATAGATGAACACTGATTAAGAAAATTAAGAGACTACAATAATCCATATCCACACACACAGCAAGAACAGTCTTTTTGTGACATAACATGATGAACATGATGTACTTTAAAAAAAAAACCTCATGACTGACTTTAGTAGACATCAATCATCCCCAATTGAAGGAAGTCATTTGACAAAGAGTGAGGAAATTCAGACTCTGAAAATATCTCATTATGCTGAACACAAACCAACAAGAGATGGACATGATATTGATCCTGACAACCACTTCTTCAATAATATCCATAATCACTGTGAATATTACACTGAAAAGCAATTCGAAAGTCAAGTGCAAGTAGATGATAAACTATCAATAATACACTTTAACAGCAGAAGTCTTAACAAAAACTTTCCACAGATTCAGGACTATTTAAAACAGCTAGATAGAAAATTTACAGCTATCACAGTCTCTGAAACTTGGCTCAATGAAGAGCAGGCTTCATTGATGGCAATAGAGGGATATCAGATGTTTCATATTAACAGATCTCAAAAAAGGGTGGTGGTGTTACACTGCATATTGATGAACTGTATAGGCGTAAACTTGTAAATGGAATGTTCTTTGCACTATCAGGGATTCTGGAATGTGTTACTGTTGAGATTAACCAAGATAAAACAAAAAATCTAATTATAAGTTCAATTCAATTCAATTCAGCTTTATTTATATAGCGCCACATCACAACAGAAGTCATCTCATAGCGCTACAAAATGCAGAGAAAACCCCACAATTTCAGAAAGACCCAGCAAACAGACGATCCCCTGTAAGCAAGCACTTAGCGATGGTGGAGAGGAAAAACTCCTATTTAACAGGAAGAAACCTCTAGCAGAACCAGGCTGAGGGAGGGGCAGTCATCTACTGCAACTGGCTGGGGGTGAGGGGATAGAGAGGATGAAGAGAACAGACATAAAACAGAAGCGGGGTTAAGAGACACAAAATCCTTCCCTAATCATAGGCTATATTAAAAAGGAAGGATTTTACCCTGTTCTTAAAAATAGAGACCGAGTCTGACTCCCGGACCCAGAGTGGTAACTGGTTCCACAGAGAAGGAAGTTGTATATATAGAATGCCGGGAACTTGCATTGAGACATTCAGAGATAAGCTAGTCGAACTGTACAATAATATAACTAATAAGAAAATGGTTGTAATCTGTGGAGACTTCAATATTGATTTACTAAATCCATTTCAACAAAATGTAATTACAGAGTTCATGAATTCTATGTACAGTATGAGTAACTATCCTACAATAACACATCCCAGTAGAATCACAGTCCACACTGCTACACTTATTGACAATCTGTTTAATATTATTGATAAGAAAATAGAAAGTGGATTATTGATAAATGACAAAAGTGACCATCTGCCAGTCTTTGCACTTATCCACGGCCACACGGGGGCCAATACAGAAAAAACTTTAAAATCTTTCAGATACAAATCACAAAATGCAATCAGTTCTTCTAAAGAAGACCTGCTGAAGCAAGACTGAACAAAAGTCTATGTATCAGATGCAAATGAAGCCTACGATACATTCATGAACATTGTAACCGTTCTTTATGAAAAAAAATTGTCCATTAGTAAAGAAAAGGCTTAAACAGAAATTTGTCGACAAGCCATGTTTAACCAAGGGATTACAAAAAGCATGTAAAAAGAAAAATTCACTATATAAAGTTTTTCTAAAGAAAAGGACAAAAGAAGCAGAGCAGCGGTATAAAACACAAAAATAAGTTAATATACATAATGAGATATAGTAAAAGAGACTATTACAGTAAAGAACTGGAGAAAAACAGAGAACACTAAAAATACATGGACAACACTTAACAATATTCTTGGAAATAAAAGCAGAAATACAAGCTACCCAACCAATCTTTCAAAAAAAAAAAAAAGCAGTCTCACCTGCAGATGAATTTAATAAGTTTTTTGTTAATATTGGTCCTAATTTGGCACAAGAAATGCCCATTACATGGCCTATAGGTGGCACAATAAGCAAAAACATTGCTATAAAAGACTCCATCTTCATAAAGAACACAGATGAGAAAGAGGTCATTGAAATTGTTAAATCATTTAAAAGTAAAACATCTATGGATTGTGATGGTATTGACATGCTTTTAGTCAAAACTATCATTGAATGCTTAGTGAAGCCACTGACGCATGCATATCTGTAACCTGTCTCTCCAAACAAGTATATTTCCCAATGCAATGAAAATAGCCAAAGTAATTCCAATATACAAGACGGGTGACAGAGGGAAATTTTCAAACTATAGGCCTATTTCACTATTGCCGCAATTTTCTAAGATACTTGAAAAAATATTCATTGAGAGAAATGACAACTTTATAATGAAGAATAATTTATTGTGTGAGCAACAATATGGGTTCAGACACAAGAGGACAACTGAATTTGCTCTAATGGAATTTATAGAAAAAATATCAACTGCTGTAGAAAATAGAGTATTCAGTTGGGGTATTCCTGGATCTTAAAAAAGCATTTGATACAGTGGATCATAAATTATTGTTAAAGAAACTACAAAATTATGGTATTGGGGGATAGCACTGTCCTGGTTATGTAGTTACTTAAAGAACAGATATCAGTATGTATGTGTTGGTAGCAAAAACTCACAGTTACTGAAGGTTACTTGCGGAGTCCCACAGGGTTCAGTTTTGGGGCCATTGTTATTCAATATGCATATAAATGATATATGTAAAGTTTCAGAAAAAATGGATTTAATACTGTTTGCAGATGACACAAATTTATTATGCAGTGGAAGAATTTAGAACAACTTTTGGATATACTCAGAAAGGAATTAGGAAAGCTCAAACTGTGGTTTGATTCAAACAAATTAACGCTCAAAAGGGTATCCGAAATTAAATTCCTTGGAGTAATAATTGATAATAAACTGTGTTGGAAGTCACATATTAATTATATTAACATAAGATAAGTTAAGATAAGCCTTTATTAGTCCCACAATGGGGAAATTCCAGGATTGCAACAGCACAGGGATAGCAACACTCAGAGCAACAATCAGAAGGCAAGAGAAAAAACAAGAGCAGCGAGTATACCTATGTACATATAAATATAAATATATATTGTGGTGAACACTCAATGGACCTGTTGGACCGGTTCTGTGACTCGCATTTTAGGTCAGAACAAAGGCAGGAAGTTTAGCCTTGTTATGCAAGGCTGGAGACTGTGGGGGGTCGATTAAAGGATGCGTGGGAGACAGTGGAAGTGATATCATGGAGGGAAATGCATTGTGACTGTCTTTATTATGCAAGGTGTTGAAATGCATTGTGACTGTCTTTATTATGCAAGGTGGTCTATGGGACATGTGATCTATGAGGTGTGAAGTCCCTGATATTTAAAGGACGAGAGTTTACTGTTTCAGTCTCTTTTTTTCTGCTTTGAAATGATGGAGATGTGAATAAAGCTGACTCTGAGAAAGAACGCTGCCTCGTCATTTTCACATCCTCCACACTGGTGACCCCGAGATGTATCATGGAAGAAAGAAATTCCCCCGGGCCAGCCGCGTCAGGAGCCCCCAGCCAAGCGAACGCCGCTACAGTCCAGCTACCGGACTTCTGGCAGAACAATCCGCGCTCCTGGTTCAACGCAGTTGAGGCGCAGTTCAACCTCCGGGAGATATTGGTAGATGTCACGAAATTCTACCACGTAGTCGCAAAGCTGGACAACAACACGGCCCAGCATGTGGCGAGCCTGATCGACCAGCCGCCGGAGAGCGACAAATACGGCGCGTTGAAGGCTGCACTCATCCAGCAATTCACCCCCTCGGCGGAGGAGCGAGCAGAGAGGCTCCTGGCGCTGACGGAGGGGGAAAACGACATGCCCGCGAGCCTGATGGAGAAGTTGTTGAGGTTGAAAGACTCTGATGATGATCACTTCATTTTCACCCACCTCTTCCTCAGGACTCTACCGTCAGCAGCGAGAGCGGCTCTGGCCAGTTCGCCATTGTTGGCCCTACGGGACTACCGCACGCTGGGCCGAGAGGCGCAGCGGATTGTCAACACCACCAAGCGGCGCGCAGCCACGGCTGCTGCAGCGGAACTCGGCGCGACGACCGCAGATGACAGGACGCCGGAGATAGCGGTGCCAGACTCACCGACGACGGCGGCGGCAAAGGCCAGGAAGCATGGACCGGACATCTTTTGTTTCTACCATCGCCGCTTCACAGAGAGGGCACGCAAGTGTGTACCTCCGTGCCAGTTCGGGTGTTCGGGAAACGCCAAGACCGGGGGTCGGTAGCAGCCACGGCCCTCGGGGAAGAGAACAAGCTGCTCTACTTGTCGGACGCACGCTCCGGGAGGCAGTTCCTCGTCGACACAGGCTCCCAGTTGAGTTTCATCACTCCTTCCTACGCGGACAGACTGGCGGGTTCCGGAGGTCCCCTGGTGACAGCGGCGAACGGCTCGGAGATTAAGACCTTTGGTGAGAAGACTCTGCTTCTGTCTCTACATGGCCGTGCATATGAGTGGACTTTTGTTGTAGCAACAGTAAATTTCAATATGCTGGGGACTGATTTTTTGTGCTCACATGGGTTGTTGGTTGATCTCACTAACAGGCGCCTGGTTAATGCACTTTTCTTTTGATTCTGTCCCCTGTGCAGCGCGAGTGGCCCTGCCTACAGCACAAGCCAACGTCACAACAGCAGGCGGTAAGTTCCACACACTGCTCACTCAGTTCCCAGCACTCACGGTCCCCACATTTTCGGCAACAGTCGCTAAGCACGGGGTGGAGCATTTTATTACCACTGCTGGACCGCCCGTTTTTGCAAAAGCTCGGCACTTGGACGCAGTTAAACTGGCCATAGCGCGCGAGGAGTTTGCCAACCTGGAGAGGTTGGGCATTATCCGACGTTCAAACAGTCCGTGGGCTTCCCCCCTACATATGATCTCGAAAGCTGACGGATCATGGCGCCCTTGCGGGGATTTTCGCAGGTTAAACAATGCTACAGCGCACGACCACTACCCAATCCCACATATCCAAGATTTCTCGGTTCATTTGGCAGGGGCGCGCATTTTTTCTAAAATAGACTTGGTCCGCGGTTACCACCAAGTCCCAGTGCGCGCTGAAGACATACCCAAAACAGCGGTAATAACTCTGTTTGGTTTATTCGAGTTTTTACGCATGCCATTTGGACTTAAAGGGGCTGCTCAGACGTTCCAATGCATGATGGACGTGGTGCTTCGCGATCTCCCTTTCGTGTTCGTCTACCTGGATGATATTTTAGTAGCCAGCGCGTCCGAAGACAAACACGAAAAACACCTGGCCACAGTTTTCCGAAGGTTGGGAGATCACGGGTTAATAATCAACCCAGCGAAGTGTCAGTTCGGGGTGGCGCAGATCAATTTTTTAGGACACCGCGTCTCCCCCGAAGGAGCAGTCCCGCTGCCTGACAAAGTGCGCGCTGTGGCAGACTTTCCCCGGCCACAGACAGTCAGGGCGTTGCAGGAGTTTTTGGGAATGGTGAATTTTTATAACCGTTTTCTCCCCCGCGCGGCGCAGCTCATGCAGCCGCTGTATGCCGCGCTCAAAAAAAAGAAACCCGCGGATAAGATCGAGTGGTCCCCGGAGCGGGACCAAGCGTTCTCGGAGGTGAAAGCAGCCTTGGCAAAGGCTGCGTTGTTGGCACACCTAGACCCAACGGCCCGCATAGCGCTCACCACTGACGCGTCAGATGTGGCCATAGGGGCGGTCGTGGAGCAACACGTAGCCGGGGTTTGGCAGCCCCTTGCATTTTTCAGCAGGACCTTGCACGATAGCGAACGTAAATACAGCACGTTCGACAGGGAGCTGCTCGCTCTCCATTTGGCCATCCACCACTTTCAGTTCTGGCTGGAAGGACACGCTTTCACCGCGTTCGTTGATCACAAACCGCTAACATTCGCGATGGCCAAGGTCTCGGAACCGTGGTCAGGCCAGCAGCAGAGACAGCTGGCCGCGATATCAGAGTTTACCACTGATATTCAGCATGTAGCGGGCAAACTCAATGTAGTGGCAGATTGCCTCTCGCGCACTGTGGCGGCCCCAGTCAGCGTAGGGTTAGATTATGCAGCCATGGCCGCAGAGCAGGTTGATGACGCGGACGTGCGCGCGCTGCAGTCTGGACCAACAGGGTTAAGGCTGGAGAGCAGGGTGCTACAAGATGGTATGCCCCCCCTAATCTGCGATGTCTCCACTGGACGGCCACGTCCAGTGGTACCGGCCGCGTGGCGCCGCCGCGTTTATGACTCGGTTCATTCTTTGGCGCACCCTGGAGTGCGCGCGTTGGTCAAAATGGTGGGAGAGAAATTTGTTTGGCCGGGCCTCCGCAAACAGGTCAAAGAGTGGGTAGCAGCCTGCATGGCGTGTCAACGAGCCAAAGTACACAGGCACACGAGAGCTCCCTTGGAACCGTTTCACATTCCAGCCAAGAGGTTCGATCACGTTCATGTGGACCTCGTTGGACCCCTCCCGCTGTCACAGGGGTGCACACATCTTCTGACAATGGTGGACCGCACCACGCGCTGGCCTGAAGTGGTCCCGCTGGCATCAACGACGGCCGAGGAAGTGGCGCGCGCGTTTTTAACAGCTTGGGTGGCGCGCTTCGGCGTTCCGTTGGACATTACGTCCGACAGAGGCCCTCAATTTGTTTCCGAGCTTTGGTCGACAATGGCCCGCAGCCTGGGTGTCACAATTCACCGCACAACCACGTACAATCCGCAGGCTAACGGGTTATGCGAACGTTTTCATAGGTCATTGAAAGCGGCTCTCAGAGCGTCACTGACGGATACAAATTGGGTTGACAAGCTACCATGGGTGTTATTGGGGTTGCGTTCTGCACCTAAAGAGGATCTAGAAGCCTCCCCAGCGGAGCTCGTGTTTGCGCAGCCACTCCGGCTGCCTGGGGAGTTTCTCCCAGATAACCCTGCGCCAAACGCCTCCCTGTCTCAGCTGTTGCTGAGTAACATAGAATCAAGCACGCTGCCCGGCCCTGCGCACCACAGTTTTCCGCGCGTTTTTGTGCCTAAAACTTTGAAAAACGCAGAGTTTGTTTTTGTTAGACACGATGCGCATCGAACCCCGCTGCAACCGCCTTATGACGGACCATTCAGAGTGCTAGAAACAGGGGACAAGCAGTTTTTGCTAGATTTGGGGGGTAGGAAAGAGAAAATTGGCATAGACAGACTTAAACCCGCTTTTGTGGTGGCAGAGGAGGAAGTGCTGTTGGCAAAGGCCCCACGGCGAGGTAGACCACCACGGAGGGTTTCACACAGTAATGTTTCCCAAAGTAATGTTTCCCCAGAACACCCGCAGAGACTGACAAAGGGTTTCCGCCCCCAGACGGCAAATCCCCAGCAGGCCAGCGCCACAGAGACAGTGAACCCCAGCTACAGCAGATTCGGCAGGAGGCTGAAGCCTATCCAGCATGTGGACTGATGTGTATTGATGCTATCACGGCATGCATGTGGTTATTTTCTTGTTGTTCTGTTTTTCTAAAATGCTGGGGGGGCTTGTGTAGTGAACACTCAATGGACCTGTTTGACCGGTTCTGTGACTCGCGTTTTAGGTCAGAACAAAGGCAGGAAGCTTAGCCTTGTTATGCAAGGCTGGAGACTGTGGGGGGTCGATTAAAGGATGCATGGGAGACAGTGGAAGTAATATCATGGAGGGAAATGCATTGTGACTGTCTTTATTATGCAAGGTGGTGAAATGCATTGTGACTGTCTTTATTATGCAAGGTGGTCTATGGGACATGTGATCTATGAGGTGTGAAGTCCCTGATATTTAAAGGACGGGAATTTACTGTTTCAGTCTCTTTTTTTCTGTTTTGAAATGATGGAGATGTGAATAAAGCTGACTCTGAGAAAGAACGCTGCCTCATCATTTTCACATCCTCCACTATATATATATATATATATATATATATATACTATACTGTATATATATATAAACACACAGTGCGGAGCATTGTAGCTAGATGGGATAGATATATAAATATATAAACACAGTGCGGAGCGTTGTAGCTGGATGGAATAAATATATGAGTATATAAACACACAGTGCAGAACATTGTAGCTAGATGGAATAAATATGTAAATATATAAACACACACACATATTAAAGGTAAAATATCCAAATCAATTGCAATACTACACAGAGTGAAATATTTGCTGAATCAACCCACATTATATACTTTGTATCATTCATTAATACTCCTATACATGACATATTGTACTGAAGTATGGGGAAATGCATATAAAACAAGCATATATCCAGTCTTTATGCTTCAGAAGAGAGCTATTAGAATAATAAACAAAGCTGCTTACAGGGAACCAACAAACCAACTTTTTCTTAAATTAAAAGCTCTCAAGTTGAAAGATCTGGTTGATTTTATAACTGCAGTAATAATGTTTAAAGCGAAGAATCTATCACTGCCCACAAATATCCAAAAGTTGTTCCAAGTAAGGGAGAAACAATATCATTTCAGAGGAACATGTATATTTCAAAAACCTTCAGTGAGAACTACCACCAAGTAACAGTGTGTCTCAGTGCAAGGAGTCACACTGTGGAACGCTTTTGGACCTGAATTAAAATCATGTACAACGCTTGGACAATTTAAACAAAAACTAAAGGAAGAAATACTCCAAGCATATATACAAAACAATATGTAAAATCACATAAGGATTATCATATCCAGTCTGTGTTGTGCTGTTGCTTAGTTTTTTGTCACGTTTTGTCTTGGCTTTGTTATGATTTGTAATCACTTTTATTTTATTTTCCTTTTGAATTCTTAGATGGAACATGGGTGGGCAATATAAGCTGCGGCTTCAGCCATCACCCATTTCGGATAACAATTGTATAATCCGAGGAGTTATTGTTTAATTTGACCTTGTTGGATTTTTATTTTTCCCTTTGTTATATCATTCTGTTCCTTTCTTTTAATCTAATCTATCCGAAATAAAGATTCAGTCATTCATTCACTCATTCATTTACTGCAAATCAACAACTTCACTTTAAATCCTTCTATCATACATCCACACCTCTCTCAAGTGAAATGTCAGCTCCGATTAGATTAAAAAGCATATAACGTTACACCCGAGTGCCCAAAGTACCAACCTCAGTTTTGACCTCAGCCAATACACTATTGAATTTCCACCAGCTCAGCAGAAGACTAACCATTGATCATTAGGTAAAAATCAGACAGGAGAAAATGGCAATTTAGCACAATATGGAACCACAGCACTTTGCTGCCAAGCTGTGTGTTTATTCATTGATTTCAGCACAAAGGCCGGATGCCAGCGTGAAATACAGAGCAGTGCTCTGGCTTTAGGGGCACAACTTTAAGTGGAAGATGAGTTTAAGCCAGCCTTTCTGTCTATACCCAAAGACTTGCTTATGAGTGGATATTAATTTCCATTGGTTCCCCCATTTGTCTGTGCAAGCACAGTACCACAGCGTATTGACAATGGAATCCTGAAATTAAAAATGGGCACAGTCTTTATGAACTTACAAACTAATTTCCATTCACTGATAAGATGAGGACTATCTCATATGCACAATTTCAGTATTAAATAGTTTTGGGACCACATGAGGAGCCTATTTTTTTTGAAAACAACACAAAGTTAGTAATTACAACTAAATGTGTCATGTTATTTAATTTACTTTTGTGTGTGTGTGGGGGGGGGGGGAGTGACCTCCAGTTTTAATTTAAAGAAAGTGATTGTCCTCTGAAATATGTATGCCAGAGCTTTGTCTGCTTGACAAGGAGGGGTGTTTTAATTAGGTAACTGTGGATAAATTTAGTAATTATGCCTAGGTGAAACGGAGGCATACAGTAATCCCTTAGTGTGTCTGTTTGTGGCTGTGTGTATCTGTCTGTCTGTCTGTCTGTCCATCTTTCTGTTTCAGCTCGCCCAGTCAAAATTAAGTGGAACTAAAGGCTTGTATCATTGTATCACCATATTTTCTTAACTTCAGGAGCCTTCTGTCGACTCTTAAGAACTGTGGTAGGTGTGTGTTTATTTCTGGGCCACATGCTCCTTTTAGAAGAGGTTGTAATTATTTTAGCAGAACTCTTAGCCTTAATAACTGGTTGTGTTCATCATGTCCTACTTTTAACATTGGTTTTATAGACAATTTCAACCTGTTCTGGAACCACCCATCATTTATGAGGCCAGATGGCATCCATCCAAATAGACTCGGTGCACATGTTCTAAGGGACAATCTGTTTTATTCCATTCAGCACTTTTTAGTACAGTGACTGAAAGCTGGTGTGTTAACTCACCCCAAAGTACCTGGGTCTGCCAACCAGCCCTTCTTTGTTTCCACTTCTCATATTAATCCTATTAAAACCACTAAGATTAAAACCACTAATTTACCACAGTTAAATAAAATAATTAAATGCGGACTGGTGAATATAAGATCGCTGTCAGATAAAGCGACCTTAATTAATGATATGATCACGGATTGCAATATAAATATACTCTGTCTCACAGAAACATGGCTAAGCCCCGATGATTTTGTTAGTATCAATGAGGCCACCCCCACCCCCACCCCCAGCCATGGTAATATTCATATTCCTAGAAACACTGGCCGAGGTGGTGGTGTCGGGGTAATATATGAATCCACATTACCAATGAACCCTCTGCCTAAGCTAAACTCAAATTGTAACTCTTTTTAATGCTTAATTTTTAGCTTAGCACATCCATCCTGGAGGTCAGAGCATATTTTATTTACCACAGTATATTGCCCTCACAGTGCTTCTTTTGCTGAATTTATGTCTGAATTCTCTGAGTTCTTAACAACCTTAGTTCTTAGTTCACACAAGATTATCATAGCTGGTGACTTTAATATTCATATAGATGTTGATAATGATAGTCATAGTGTAACATTTCTCTCCCTCTTAAATTCAACTGGTTTTTCTCAATGTGTTCGTAAATCCACTCATCATCATAATCACACCCTTGACCTGGTCTTGGCCTATGGTGTAGAAATTGATGAGCTGCTTGTCATCCCTCAAAATCCTACACTGACTGACCACTATTTGATACCGCTCAAATTTGTGCTTTCCGAGTTCACAGCATCAAGCAGAAATATAGTTACCAGATACTTATCTGATAGTGCCGTGGCTCACTTTAAAGAATTAATCTCTTCAGCACTTACTGTATTACCATGTCTCAATATAGCAGACAGCAATGACTACTTGAATCCATTAGAATTAGACCTTTTAGTTGGTAGTACTGCAGCCTCACTGCAGTCAACACTTGATTCCATAGCCCCTCTTAAAAAGAAAACTATTAAAAATAGGAGACTAGCTCCATAGTACAACTCCCACACCCCTAAGTTAAAACAGAAAGTTAGATCCTGTGAAAGGCTTTGGCGTGCAAATAAGACAGAAGAATCTTGTTCAGCCTGGAATGCCAGCCTTACCACCTACAAGAAATCTCTCCGTAGTGCTAGGCAACAGTACTATTCATCCTTGATAGAAGAAAATAAAAACAACCACAGATTTCTCTTTAACACTGTGGCTCAGCTAACCAAGAGCCAAAATGCCATAGATCTCTACATCTCTCCAACTCTTAGTGCTGATGACTTTTTGAAATTTTTTTAATGATAAAATTGTCAGTATTAGGAATAATATTCCAAAAAATATCCCCCCCCCCCAAAAAAACAAGCCTCTACCTAACACTGCTGTGTCCACAGGCTCAGAACTCCACTTTTTTAAATTTTCTCGTATTAATCATTCTGCTCTAGCCCTAATAGTGTCAGCCTCTAAACCAACTACCTGTCTTTTAGATCCAATCCCCACTAGACTAGTGAAGGCATAGCTACCTCTGATTAGTCCATCTCTTCTGAGCATAATTAATATGTCCCTATTGATAGGACATGTACCGCAGTCTTTTAAAGTGGCAGTAATTAAATCTCTACTTAAAAAACCTTCGCTTGATTTTGGGATTTTGGCCAATTATAGACCAATATCTAACCTACCCTACTTTTCCAAGATCCTCGAAAAAGTAGTCACCAATCAACTATGCACCTTTTTAGAAAAAAAAATCTATATTTGAGAAATTTCAGTTGGGTTTTAGGAAACATCACAACACAGAGACAGCCTTGATGAAAGTTACTGATGACATCCTTATGGCATTTGACAAAGGACTTGTCTCCGTCCTTGTTTTATTGGACCTCAGCGCTGCCTTTGATACCACTGACCACCATATTCTACTAGAGAGACTTGAACAGCAAATTGGCTTGAATGGAACAACACTAAGATGGTTCCAGTGTTATTTATCAGATTGCTCCCAGTTTGTTCATGTCCATAACAAGTCCTCTACTCAGACCATGGTTAGCTATGGAGTTCTACAGGGATCAGTACTTGGACCAGTATTGTTTACATTATACATGCTGCCTTTGGGAGACATTATGAGGAAGCATTCTATTCATTTTCATTGTTACACTGACAACACTCAGTTGTATTTATCCATCAATCCAGATGATCCCAGCCAGTTGAGTTTACTCCAGGAGTGTCTTAAGGATATCAAAACCTGGATGAACTACAACTTTCTATTGCTGAATACAGATAAAACTGAAGTCATCGTTCTTGGCCCCCAAACATGCTAGAAGTACTCTTTTTTGCAAGATAACAACACTAGATGGCATTACACTGGCTTCTATGTCTTCTGTTAGGAATCTTGGAGTTGTCTTTGACTAAGATGTGTCTTTCAACTCTCATATGCAGCAAACCATTAAGACCGCCTTCTTCCATCTGCATAATATTTCTAAAATTAGGTCCATCCTGTCTCATAAAGATGCAGAGAAACTTGTCCACGCCTTTATCACCTCTAGACTTGACTATTGTAACTCACTTTTATCAGGTTGCCCAAATAAGTCCATAAAGTTTCTCCAACTCATTCAGAATGCAGCTGCACGTATCCTTATGAGAACAGGGAGAAGAAATCACATTACTCCAGTTTTAGCTTCTTTACACTGGCTCCCAATAAAATATAGAACTGAATTTAAGGTATTGCTCTTAACCTATAAAGCTCTTAATGGTATGACTTCTTCTTACCTGCAAGAACTCTTAGTTCCCTATCATCCAACCAAAGCTCTGTGCTCCCAAAAATCCAAACCACTAGTGGTCTCCAAAGGCACTTTTCCATTAGCCCAGCATACTTCGGCACATCTCGATTCACTTCGACATGATTCGGCATGCTTTGGTCTCCATTACAACCGTGTTGAGCTGGGGTGGGTGGGATTTCTATAACAGCGAGGCGGCGCCACACTCCCATGGTGTAGAACACGCGACCCAAGCAAAACATAACACATACAGCTGTACAAGGCGACTCCTCGGTCTGTGGCTTTTTTCACCATAAACGCCAAAAAGGACTGCCAGACAAGGGTACAGGCAGCAAGATGAAACACTCTGGAAATAGTTCTGCAGCTTCTGGGAGAGCCGAAGACGTGAGGATACAAACTAGGTCATATATGACGGTAAGCTAATGGTTGCTAATGCTAGTTTGCTATAAGTACGTCGTACTACACTTTAATGTCTGCAAGTTTCGCTGTTAGGTACTAAAATATGTACGCTGTGTGTGTTTCAGATGGCTCTGTTGTGGGGAAATTACTGCTTCATTCGCTCTGGGCGAACCTGACCTGTCACGGATTTCATCAGCCTGTCACTGATGTCAGCACAGCTTCACAAACGATCAGTGGTTATAGAGCTTAAGAATGTCTGTAGAAATGTTTATTTCCTGTGCAACAAATTGCTCTGATCTGCTTGAAAATCATGGAGAGACTGTTGAGAGACAGTTTGAGACATCATGCACGTACCTGCTTCTGCACTGAGTCTGAGATGTGTCATAGAAAAAAATGATCAGCTGACACAACTTGATCGCCATGTTAATAACTATATTAGCCACAAAATATATATTCAGAAAGTAAACTTTACTGAGTTAGGTATAATAAGATATATTTGACAGTTATCATGCATTTTAGGCCAAAACAAACTTGATCTAGGATTAAAAGCAATTAAAATAATGCAGTCACAAGGTTACATGGAAAATACTTGATTTACTAGATACATGTACTGTAGAAATATATATTCTCTGCATCAACAATGTACTAGACATGCATTCATGTCGTATTGCACTGGGAATTTCACTGACAATAAACCTCTGAAGTTTTTGCAGATGTCTCTTTTTTTATATGTGAAGGTTACCACCATGTGGCATAAGTTAAATACTGAAAGATTGGAAAAGCTAAGAATAATCCAGCAGTTTGAAGAGAATAATCCAGCAGTTTTGAACCATAAAGCAGTTTGTGTTAAAATGTTAAATCCCATTAAACCTTATCCGGGGGCTTCCAATCATGTGTCATACAGGGCCAAGACCCTGCAGGTTCTCTCTTCTACCCAGTCTCTTCAGCAGGTGATCTCACTGATCAGTCAGTGGAAGAAGTTCAGTGGAATCTGCTGTTGAAGACACTGGTTGGAGGTAAAGCCTGCAGGGTCTTGGCCCTCCATGGTACATGATTAGACACCCCTGCCCAAACCCATTATGATGAAGAGCAGATGCTAATATGACCCAGAATTCCTCCATATACTGGTACTGTCACTAAAGTATGCAGGGTCTTCTGTATAGTCTTCTAACAATATAGTCTTCAGTTAATAAAATAATTGTTTTGGTTACTTTTTTCTTAAAAATGAGCCATTATTTTCAAAGTCACCGATTAATCCTTTGTACAGTTGACTCTTCTCCCACCGGTGTCTTAACAGACAAAATAGGAAATCAAGATAGAAAATCATGATGCAAATCATGATGCAAACACTAAATCACGTCAAACACTAATCAAGTCACTAAATTGTTTATTACAATCAGCAGCAAATTCCAGATTATTCAGAATGTGCAAAATTCAAACTGTAAAAAAAAAAAAACTGGAATGGTCACACGCTGCCTCACTGAGAAGCAACTGGATCGGGCCGTACTGGTCCTGGTTCGACAGATCTACAGCCTGCATCTCTGTAAATAGTGAGGCAAGGTCCACTTGGGGTGACAGTTTCCCTCTTGCCTAGACAAAAGACAAATGGGTGGTGGTTAATTAAAGCAAGTTTAAAACTTATTTGGGAAATACACTTGTTGCTAAAAGCCAGTGGTGGAATGTGAATTAATGAATGAATCTTTATTTCGGATTGATTAAAAGTAAAGATTAAAAGAAAATAGAATAATATAACAAAGGGGAAAAAATCTAACAAGGTCAAATTAAACAATAACTCCTCTGATTATACAGTTCAACATAGGTTATCTTAAATGGGTGATGGCTGAAGCTGCAGCTTATATTGCCCACCCATATTTCATCCACGAAGTCAAAAGAAAAACAAAACAGGAGGGATTACAATTTGAATGTGACAATAAAGTACTTTGTTGTTGTATTTAACCACAATTTTCATGTAGCTGCACTTCAGTAGATTTTACAAGGGCTGGGTTACATTTAAAATCATCTCTTTTTACTGTGGCCTCAGCAATCAGAATGAATTAATACATTCACTTGAATGGAATCTAGTACGTTAACTGAAGTTGTGCATCACCGAGTATGGAGTCGGTCAGTCAAAATATGAAGTTTTTATCAATTAAAGTTTGTCTTGTCTGTAAAAGTGTAAAAGTGTCTCTTCTTGCCCTGGCTTCATGTGTGGGCGGTGTTTTGTACTAGCATTGCTAAAATATAAAAGGAAGCACTACAATTGGTCTCAAATATTTATAATGTGTCCTGTTACTGCATGAGTTTATTGATGATAGACTACAAACTACACATATAAAGTAAATTATATTGATAACTGAACATCTCACATTTGCCAAAACATACAGTTATGAATATAACTCACAAAGGATCACAAAAGTGATCTGACAAAAAAATAAATACATTAACAAGTGGTTTATTTTACAGTTGATGTGCCATATTCACACAATCAAATAAATCTCAGTTCAGTCCCTTTTATATTAAGTGGAAATTGTTCTACTATGGTTTTGACAATTTACCTATAAAAGGAAAGGATTTCAGTACTTTCCACAGTGGCGAGGTAGGTTGTGGGGCGGCTGATTTCCTCCTGCATAGATGAACGACAGAAATGGATGATGGTTAGTTTCAAGCAAGTTCAACACATATACAGGCACATCTCAAAAATTAGAATACCATGAAAAAGTTCAATATTTTTTTCACTCATTTCAGAAAGTGAAACCCATATATAGATTCATTACAGGGACAGTGATATATTGCAAGTGTTTATTTTAATATTGATGATTACGGCTACAGCCCATATTAACCAACACCTCAGCGGCCAACATTTATATTTAAAAACTATTTTTTAAAGTTAATTTTATGTAATATTCTAATTTTTTGCCAAATTGAATTTGGGGTTTTCAGGGGCTGTAAGCCATAATCATCAAAATTAAAATAAATAAACGCTTGAAATATATCACTCTGTGTAATGAATCTATATAATATATGGATTTCACTTTCTGAAATGAGTGACAAAAAATATTGAAGTTTTTCATGACATCCTAATTTTTGGAGATGTAACTGTATTCGGGAAATACATCTGTGAAATTCAGTGGTGGGATGTGACAAAAAATGCTTTGTTTCCCTGACAAGCACTGCACAGAATAGGTGTGTGTGTCTATTCTGACGCTTTAGAAGATTATATGAATGACTTTATAAATCACTGGTTTGAAAAAGCAATTTTAATATGAGAGATTTCGACTCGTGTGGTCCATTTCACCAGTATCCACAACAGGGAGGCTAACCCCTGGCATGTGAAAACACATTCTAGCATTAAATTGCACACAATTTAATGCGCAGCAACAAAAACCAGGACTTTAACCAGGATTAACATATTTCATCGTTTTGCTCTCACAAGCGAATATTTAGGAGAAAACAAGCGTGAATCAGCAGTTGGTACTAGCTAGCGCTAGCTAAAACTCGTTAGCTAAAACTCGTTAGCCAGCACAAAACGGCACTGTATGGCTCAAAAAAAGTGAGCTCACCACCAACAGGATAAATAAGCAAACAGATGCACGTTATTACAAATCACTCACCATCGATGGTTCTCTCACGATCGTCTTCAGCTTGCCCATAGTCCGGTTTCTATGCTGGCCAGCCATCTGTATTATGGGTCCGGGTTACTCCTCACTGTGGAGCTGCCACCAAGCAGAGAAAACTCCGCACCTCTTCATTGGACCACGGTGTAGAGTTCCGCAAAACCTACAACGCTGTCTGTATTAATATCATATTTACTCCGTGACCGAGTTAGTCCGTGAAATATTGCATATGGCGGTCGTGTATCAGAAGACGGCGAAGACAGTCGCTTTCGTGACGTTCAGACCTGACCAATCAGCGGCGACCAGTCTTTTAACGTCACAACACGGTACAGCTCAGCACGACTGGACCCTGCCCTTGAGCGAGGCTGAGAATCGCTGCTGTTAAACCATGTTGGGGCTAGTGGAAAGACTTACGAAGCGTGATGAGCTGTACCATGACGTGCTAAGCCGTGCTAGTGGAAATGAGGCACAAGGTATCTAGAAGTAGATTGCGAGGTAGAGCTTTCAGCTATCAAGCTCCCTTCCTGTGGAACGTCTTCCCAGTTCAGTTCAGGAGGCAGACACTCTCTTTATTAAAAGAGCAAGTTGAAATCTTTTCTCTTTGATAAGGCCTTTATTTAGAAATGCTGCCCCTGCCAGGCCTTTGCTTGCATGTGCAGCCTGGCCAGGCTTGGTACTGGACTGTTTGGCTTTGAATGTTGTATTTGTATGTTTGTTTTGAATATAGCTACTCAACCCAGCTGGTCGAGGCGGATGGCCATCCTCTATGAACTATGGTTCCGCCCGAAGTTTCTGCCCGTTAAAGGGAAGTTTTTCCTCATCTGTGTCGCCGCAGTGCTTGCTCTTAGGGGTCTCTGCTGGGTTCTGTAAACTAAGAGTGTGGCCTAAACCCAATCTTTTCTGTAAAGTGCCTTGAGACAACCTGTGTTGTGGTTTGGCGCTATATAAATAAAATTAAATTGAACTTTTAATTTGCCAGAATTTCAAAATAACACTGTTTTTGAAATAAACACAAATTTAACTCACCATTTCTGTCAATGCCGCAGTGAAAAAAGTTATTGTAATAACTATCCCGGGCCAGTAGAGGTCAGAGTGCCACTTTTTTACAGCCATCCATGCTACCATGCAATAGGCACCCAGGCACAGCACCTTGGTGCTTTCATTAGAGCAGGGATGGGCAACGTTGGTGGTAGTGAGGGCCACAAAAAAAATTTTCCTCACTTCCCAAGGGCCAGATTTACATGTAAATCTTAAAACTAAAAATACAAATGAAAGTAAAAGCTACTCAGTGTTTTATCATATTAGAATTAAAATTACTGATAAAATATTTTCTGCCCTGCAATGGAGCTGCGATCTGTCCAGCGTGTACCCTGCCTCTCACCCAAAGATGGTGGGATAGCCCCTCCCCCCCCAAAAAAAAGGATTAAGCAGTAGAAGATGGATGGATGGATAAAATTACATCATGACCTAATTTTTATAACTCTCTCCATCAAAATGATGAGCAAAGAGAAATTCCGAATGATAATTAACAACAAAAAAAAAGCCAAGAAGAAAAGGGGCTTCCCTAAAATGGGGAATAAAAAAAAGTTAAGAGCCACTGCTATAAATGAACAACAACAAAAAAAATCAGCAGATTAAAATGACCACAGTCTCCGAACTTTTATTGCTGACATGGGATTGAAACAGTGTCAGTGCTATAGTAACGCTCTTTAGGGAAAAACCTCGAAGCTTTGAATCTTTTTCTGCACAGTTAGAAGGAAAGTCTCCGAGCTCCATATCACCTGCCAAACAAGAATAAATGCTACAGCTGAGGAGCTGTAGCATTTATTCTTGTTTAAAAGCAGCCTACTTATACATTTACTGTTGTTTACAGCCTATTAATGTGAGATTAGCAGGCAACACATACCTTAAACACGTTCTCCGGCACACTGCTACCTCACTCTCACTCTCTTGCTTGACCACTGGTACCTAGGTTTCGATTAGCACGCCCTCTGCTGACGGACTCTATGATTGCATTTAAGAATGCGGTTCCAAATACGGCAAATGTGATATTGTGGAGTGTGTGAAATAAGAGGCAGATTCACGTCAGACGGTTTATTACACACTTCGAACCTCTCAAGCACAGAACAGAATGAATCATTACAGCAAGCTCTCCTCTATATCATAAGTCACTCTTCACACGTTTCATGGCATTTCACATCACACAGCATGACATTTACATTACACTGCTTTCAACCCCCTATGTCCCTCACTCCTTCCTGCTATATGCCCAGGAACTCCCTGGGCATTGTTCTCCCATGCTTATTCACTGTCTCTGTCTGAGGTGCTAAATAATCTGACTTCCCCAAGGTCCCCTCCCCCCCCCCAGAATCTTAGACAGAACATCAGTCCACACTCTCTTTTGGCTTCAGTCTCCTACCATATCTGCTGTAACTGCTGTCTGACTGCGGGTGAGCCGTGGCGAGGGGGGTGGGGGGAGCTTCGCTCTGTTCATGTGGCTGCCCTGGTGAATCGTTTCCCTGGAGAGCTCTCCGTGGGGGTCTTCCACGCCGAGGGGGCCTAGCCAACAGCACTTGCTCGTCCGCCACTACAAAGGCGGGTTTGAGCCTGTCTATGCCAATTTTCTCCCGTCTACCCCCCAAGTCTAGCAAAAAATGCTTATCCCCTGTTTCCAACACTCTGAACGGTCCATCATAGGGTGGGCGCAATGGAGGGCGGTGGGCGTCGTGTCTGACGTACACGAACTCCACGTTCTTCAAAGTTTTGGGCACGAAAGCACGCAGAAAATAGTGGTGGGCCGGGCCTGGCAGCGTGCCTGTGTTTGCGCTACGCTGCAAAAGCTGAGACGGGGACCTGTCCGGCGCGGGATTATCTGGCAGAAATTCCCCAGGCAGCCGTAGGGGCTGCGCAAAAACAAGCTTTGCTGGGGAAGCTTCCAAATCCTCTTTTGGCGCGGAGCGCAACCCCAATAAAACCCACAGCAACCTGTCCACCCAATTTGCATCCGTCAGTGAAGCCCTGAGCGCTGCTTTCAGTGATCTATGAAAACGCTCGCATAACCCATTGGCCTGTGGGTTGTATGCGGTTGTGCGATTAATTGCAACACCCAGGCTGCGGGCCATCATGGACCAGAGTTCGGAAACAAATTGGGGGCCCCTGTCGGATGCAATGTCCGACGGGACTCCAAAATGCGCCACCCATGCTGTTAAAAAAGCGCGTGCTACGTCCACAGAAGTGGTTGCCGCCAGCGGGACTGCTTCTAGCCAGCGCGTGGTGCGGTCCACCACTGTCAGGAGGTACGTGCACCCCTGTGATGGTGGGAGGGGGCCCACGAGGTCCACATGAACATGGTTGAACCTCTTGGCCGGTACCCGAAACGGCTCCAAGGGAGCCTTTGTGTGTCTGTGTACCTTGGCTCGTTGGCACACCACACAGGCTGCAGCCCACTCTTTTATTTGTTTGTGTAGGCTCGGCCACACAAATTTCTCTCCCACCATTTTGACTGACGCGCGCACTCCTGGGTGCGCCAGAGTGTGAACCGACTCAAACACGCGGCGGCGCCACACGACCAGGACCACCGGATGCGGGCGTCCTGTGGAGACATTGCAAATTAGGGGGGGCATGCCATCTTGCAGCACCCTGCTCTCCAGCCTTAACCCTGTTGGTCCAGACTGGAGCGCGCGTACGTCTGCATCACTAATCTGCTCCGCGGCCATGGCTGCGTAATCTATCCCCACGTAGACCGGGGCCACCACAGCGCGCGAGAGGCAGTCCGCCACCACATTCAGTTTACCCGACACATGCTGAATATCAGTAGTAAACTCTGAGATCGCGGCTAGCTGTCTCTGCTGCCGGCCCGACCACGGTTCTGAAACCTTGGCCATCGCGAACGTTAGTGGCTTGTGGTCCACGAACGTGGTGAAGCTGCGCCCTTCCAGCCAGAACTGGAAGTGGCGTATGGCTAGGTGGAGGGCCAGCAACTCCCTGTCGAACGCGATGTATTTACGTTCGCTGTCGCGCAAAGTTCTGCAGAAAAAAGCGAGCGGCTGCCAAGCCCCGGCGACGCGCTGCTCTACGACAGCCCCTATGGCCACGTCTGAAGCATCGGTGGTGAGCGCTATCCGGGCCGCCGGGTCCGGATGCGCCAGCAGTGCGGCGTTTGCCAGGGCTGCTTTAACCTCCGAGAACTACCGCTCCTGCTCTCGGGTCCATTCGACGCCATCAGCGGGTTTCTGTCTCTTGAGCGCGGCATACAATGGTTGCATGAGCTGCGCCGCGCGGGAAGGAAACGGTTATAAAAATTCACCATCCCCAAAAATTCCTGCAGCGCCCTAACCTTCTGAGGCCGGGGAAAATCCGCCACGCCGTGCACTTTGTCGGGCAACGGGATCGCTCCTTCCGGAGAGACGCGGTGCCCCAAAAAATCAATCTCCGCCACGCCAAACTGGCATTTCGCCGGGTTGATTATTAACCCGTGCTCCTCCAACCTCCGGAAAACCGTCCTGAGGTGGGTTACGTGTTCGTCTTCGGACGCACTGGCTACCAGGATATCGTCCAGGTAGATGAACATGAACGGGAGATCGCGCAGCACTGCCTCCATCATGCGCTGGAACGTCTGTGCTGCGCCTTTTAACCCGAATAGCATGCACAGGAACTCGAATAAACCGAACGGAGTTATTACCGCTGTTTTGGGTACGTCCTCCGCCCGCACTGGGACTTGGTGGTAACCGCGGACCAGGTCTATTTTGGAAAAAGTGCGTGCTCCGGCGAGGTGGACGGAAAAATCCTGTATGTGGGGAATAGGGTAGCGGTCGTGTGCTGTGGCGTTGTTCAACCTGCGGAAATCACTGCACGGTCGCCACGATCCCTCAGCCTTAGGGACCATGTGTAGCGGGGATGCCCATGGGCTGTTCGAACGCCTGATGATGCCCAGCCTTTCCAGGCTGGCGAACTCCTCGCGCGCTATGGCCAGTTTAGCTGCGTCCAAGCGCCGAGGTCTTGCAAAAACGGGCGGCCCGGTGGTGGTAATAAAGTGCTCCACCCCATGTTTAGCGATGGCCGCCGAAAACGTTGGGACTGTGAGTGCTGAGAACTGAGTGAGCAGTGTGTGGAACTTACCGCCTGGAGCTGTGACGCTGGCTTGTGCTGTTGACCGAGTCCCTCGAGCTATACAGGGGAGAGAGTCAAAGGACAGTGCATTAACCAGGCGCCTGTTAGCAACATCATCCAGTAAACCATGTGCACACAGAAAATCAGCCCCCAGGATATGGTAATGCAGTGTTGCTATGACAAAAGTCCACTCATATGTACGGCCGTGTAGAGATAAGATCAGTGTCCTCTCACCAAAGGTCTTAATTTCCGAGCCGTTTGCTGCCAACATCCCGGGGCCGAAAGGTCCTGCCAGCCGGTCGGCGTAGGTCAGCAGGATGATGCTCTTCTGGGCTCCGGTGTCCACGAGGAAACGCCTCCCTGAGCGTGCGTCCGTCATGTAGAGCAGCTTGTTCTCTTCACCGACGGTCGCAGCTGCTACCAACTGCCAGCCTTGGCGTTTCCCGAGCGCTTGAACTGGCACAGTGGAGCACATCTGCGTGCGTTCTCTCCGAAACGGCGGTGGTAGAAACAGAGCGTGTCTCTCTGGCGCTCCTTGGCCCCCGCTGCTGCTACCGTCGGTGGCTCCTCACCTCCTCTGGTCGTCTCGCTGGGCTCCGCTGCCGCCACGTTGACTGTGATCGCCCTGGTGGTGAGGATGATCTGCCTCCTGGGCTAGCGCACGGTAGTCACGCGCGGCCAGCAGCGGCGAATTGGCCAGAACTGCTCTCGCCTCTGTCGGAAGGTTCCGGAGGAAAAGGTGGGCAAACAGAAAGTGCCCGTCATCCGTGCCCATTAACGCCAGCATCTTCTCCATCAGGTCGACGGCCGAACCATCTCCTAGCTCGGTCCGTCCCAGGAGCCTCTCCACTCTCTCACATTCCAAGAGCGTGTAGCGCCGGGTGAGTGCAGCCTTGAGTGCCTCGTATTTGTTGCTGGCTGGAGGCTGATTGAGCAGGCTCGCTACCTGCTGAGCTGTGCGAGCATCCAGCGCTGCTACCACATGGTAGAATCTGGTGTCTTCTGCCGTTACTTCCCGGAGGGCGAACTGGGCCTCGGTGTGGTGGAACCAAGAGCACGTGTTGTGCTGCCAGAAGTCCGGTAGCTTGACCGAAATCGCACACACGTTGCTGGTGGCTCCAGTCCGGGCTGTCTGTGGGATGGCTGCTGTGTCGCTGGGGCTTCCCGACCGGGTCGGCTCCGGGGTTCTTGCCTCGTGTTCCATAATACGTCTTGGGTCACCAGTGTGGAGTGTGTGAAATAAGAGGTAGATTCACGTCAGACGGTTTATTACACACTTCACATCTCTCAAGCACAGAACAGAATGAATCATTACAGCAAGCTCTCCTCTATATCATAAGTCACTCTTCACACGTTTCATGGCATTTCACATCACACAGCATAACATTTACATTACACCGCTTTCAACCCCCTATGTCCCTCACTCCTTCCTGCTATATGCCCAGGAACTCCCTGGGCATTGTTCCCCCATGCTTATTCACTGTCTATGTCTGAGGTGCGAAATAATCTGATTTCCCCAAGGTTCTACAATATAAATAAATAATTGGTTTTTGGAAATGGACTGGTGGGCCACAGTGGATGAGGGGGCAGACCGCCAGTTTCCCATCCCTGAATTAGAGGCTGGGCCCATCACAAACCTGGTGACACCTCCAGAGCATTCTTTGTGGTTGCTTTACAAAAGACTGAGTTTGATTCCCCAAAGCAGCTGAAGCTGAAAGAATGAGTGGACAGAATTGGCTGCAGTTCACTTAATGGCCCCAGATGTCATTAAACACACACATGCATGGTATCCACAGGGAGATGCAATCTGTGGCTCCAGAGCCTTAATACGGCTTTTGCGCCTATAACTAATGACTCTCATTGAGTCTGACAAACAACAAAAATGACTCCACACTGTAAAGGAGAAAGTTGCACTTTTACACAAAAAAGTCACAAATTTTAAATAAAAAAAAGCCTGGAATTTATAAGCAAATGATGTACCCAGAAATCACAGACTTCACCCCTCATCATGCTAGATCATGATTTTAAATTAAAGATGAGTGCAGTGCTTCATCATAGTCAGATATGGTGTATATACCATAGCTGAGTAGCAACAATATCTGTGTTCACCAGCATTTATTTCTTTCATTGTCCTCTGTAAGGTTCCTGAGGATCACAGGAAAGAAATCTGAAAAAAAAATCTGGTGTACATTCTGAGATATTACAGTAGCCTTTTAAATTGGATAATACCAGATTTCTCATGTAAAGCTATCATACACCCTCATTTCCATATCAGGGGCACATTTAATCATGCAAGGTTAAAAAGGGACCTACTGTATTATGGGGTTTTTTTTAACTTCACATGTTAATGTAGTTCCCAGAGGTCTTAATGAAATCTCAGTGACATGCTTTGATCAAAATACCTCAGGATTTATATATTGCAGCTTCATTTTCCATCCAGATGTTGCTTTAAAATGGTCATTCATTGCACTTTTTCTACATTTAAACAGCTCACTTCTTAATGAAATGTTTGTGACGTGTTTTGTTCACATTTTCTTATCATTTAATTATTGCAGCATATTTGTTTTTTATTTTTCCAGCCTTTCTGAGAACGACCTGTTTGAGTCTATATGACTTTAAGGGGCAGATGTTCTAGACAGCACAAATTAGCGAGTGTGCAAATTAGACAGCGCCTCAGGGAGTGACCAATTTTTGCCAGTGATCTACTATCATCATGCAAAATTATGAACACAGACACAGTCACTTCATTTCAATAATGACCACCCATCTACCAAGAGCACTGCAAAATTGCACACAGGCGGACTTCCGGTCTGGACACCATGGTGATAGCAACCTAACGCTGAAACTCCCAGACTCAATCCAAGGAAAACATCCTCAAAATCAGACCTAATGGATTTTTGGAAGATTAAAAATCAAAAGACAATAACACCATGCCTAACCACAAGCAGAAGAAACTGACATTCCCCAGGTCAGGACGCACAGCGGCTGCAGAATTGTTATTCACGCCGGCATTAATGACATCCGTCTCCGGCAGTCGGAAGTCACCAAACTTGATGTAGAATCGGTGTGTGACTTTGCAAAAACGATGTCAGCCACTGTAGTATTCTCTGGGCCCCTCCCCAATCTGACCAGTGATGACATGTTTAGTCGCTCGTCATCCTTGAACCGCTGGCTGTCTGTGTGGTGTCCTAAAAATGACGTGGGCTACATTGACAATTGGAGCTCTTTTTGGGGAAAACCTGGTCTTATGAGACGAGACAGCATTCATCCCACTTTGGATGGTGCTTCTCATTTATCTAACAATCTGGCATCTTTTTTATCCAAATTTCCAAAACCATGACCACTCAGAGTTGGGACCAGGAAGCAGAGTCGCAGTCTTACACGTCTCTCTGCAGCTCCTCTTCATCCGCCACCCCTCAGCTTAGCCCCTGTCTTCCCCATCAGAGAATCGTTGTCTGCTCCCTCCAAAGTAAATAAAAATATCATGCATAAGCATCCCAAAGTGATAAAGCAAAACATTGGTAAAACTCAAATTAAACATAAAGCCTCTAAATTGAATGATTTGGCCTCTGTTCCTCCTCATAATTTAAAAATTAAATGTGGTTTACTAAATATTAGGTCTCTAACTCCCAAGTCTCTGTTAGTCCATGATCTGTTAATTGATCATCAGATTGATTTAATTTCCCTTACAGAGACTTGGTTAGGGCAAGAGGATTATGTTGGTTTAAATGAATCAACTCCCTCTGGTTATTTAAACTGTCAAAATCCCAGAAGTTCTGGTCGTGGAGGAGGAGTAGCAACAATTTACCATTCCAAATTACTAGTTAATGTAAAGCAAAAAACATGTTATAATTCCTTTGAGGGCCTGGTCCTCAGTATTGGGCACTTTAGCAATTTTAGGTTAAACCCAATTTTATTTGCCATAGTTTATCGTCCCCCATCAACCTACTCAGAATTTTTATCCGAATTTGCTGATTTCTTAGCTGATTTAGTGCTGAAATCTGATAGAATAATTATAGTAGGGGACTTTAATATACATGTGGATGTAGATAGTGACTGCCTTAATGTGGCATTTAATTCAATATTAGACTCGATTGGGTTTTCTCAGAAAGTAGGAAATTCTACTCATTACCTCCACCATACATTGGACCTTGTTCTGACATATGGCATAGAAATAGAAAATCTTGTAGTGTCTCCTCATAACCCTGTACTGTCAGACCATTGTCTGTTAACCTTTGATTTTACCATTTCTGACTATTTGGCTCCTAAAGAAAAATATTATTACAGTAGATGCCTCTCAGATGATGCTGTTTCCAAATTTATGCAGATTGTTTCCTCTATGCCATGTGTCAACACAACGGAAATAAGCTATAGACAGCTTGCTCCTTCTGTAATTGATAACATGGTGGATAGTGTTTCAGCTTCTCTGCATCAGGCTCTAGACTTGGTGGCCCCCTTAAAAAAGAAAAAGTCTAATCAGAGATTTCTAACTCCTTGGTTCAACACAGAAACTCGTAGCTTAAAACAGAAGACTCGTCAATTAGAAAGAAAATGGCGCTCTACTAATTTAGATGAAATCTATTTAGCTTGGAGAAATCATCTTTTAATTTATAAAAAATCTCTTAGAAAAGCTAGAACAAGTTATTACTCTGCATTAATAGAAGAGAACAAGAATAATCCCAGGTTTCTTTTCAGTACTGTAGCCAGGTTGACAAAGAGTCAGGACTCTATCAATCCTAGCATTCCCTTAGAGCTTACTAGTCAGGACTTTATGAACTTTTTCAATAATAAAATTTCATCCATCAGAGATAAAATCAATCAGATTCTTCCCACAGTTAACTTAAATACTGTAACTACTACAACTCCTTCTATTGATGTCTGTCTTGATGAGTTTACTCCAATCGACCTTTGTGAGTTAGACAAAATAGTTTCCTCATCCAAACCTTCAACTTGTCTTTTAGACCCTATTCCTACTAGGTTATTTAAAGAAGTCTTCCCACTTATTGGTAGCTTTATTCTTCATATAATCAATTCTTCATTAACTTTAGGCCATGTACCGCAGGCTTTTAAAACAGCTGTAATTAAACCCTTACTCAAAAAGCCAACGCTAGATCCAGGAGCTTTAGCTAACTATAGACCAATCTCTAATCTCCCTTTCATTTCAAAAATCTTAGAAAGAGTTGTTGCTACGCAATTATTCGACCACCTGCAGGGAAATGGTTTACTTGAAGAGTTTCAATCTGGGTTTAGAATCCATCATAGTACTGAAACAGCCTTAGCGAAGGTCACTAACGACCTCCTCATTGCATCTGATAATGGACTAGTTTCTGTACTTGTCCTTTTAGACCTTAGTGCAGCTTTTGATACTATCGATCATAATATTCTACTTGATAGATTAGAACACTATGTTGGACTTAATGGAACTTCGTTGCAGTGGTTTAGATCTTATTTATCTGATAGGTTCCAGTTTGTTCATGTAAATGATGAGTTTTCTTTCAGCTCAAAGCTTAGTCATGGAGTTCCACAGGGATCTGTGCTAGGCCCTACTCTTTTTAGTTTATATATGCTTCCGTTAGGCAACATTATTAGAAAGCACTGTATACATTTTCATTGTTATGCAGATGACACACAATTATACCCGTCAATGAAGCCAGATGATAGTAATCAATTAGCCAAGTTAGAAGCCTGTCTTAAGGAAATCAAAGCTTGGATGACTTGTAATTTCCTGCTATTAAATTCAGATAAGACTGAAGTCATTCTTGTTGGTCCAAAAAACCTTAGAAATTCCTTTCCAAATCAAACTTTCAGTTTGGATGCAGTTACTCTTTCTCTTAATAGCTCTGTGAGGAACCTTGGAGTTATTTTTGATCAGGATTTGTCCTTCAATTCACATATTAAATTTGTTTCTAAGACTGCCTTCTATCATTTGCGTAATATTGCCAAGATTAGGAGCATCTTGTCTCAGAGTGATGCTGAGAAACTGATCCACGCTTTTGTTAGCTCGAGATTAGATTATTGTAATTCTTTATTATCAGGTTGTCCTAAAACATCTTTAAAAAGTCTTCATCTGATCCAAAATGCTGCAGCAAGAGTTTTAACAGGTACTAGAAAGAGAGATCATATCTCTCCGGTTCTGGCCTCCCTTCATTGGCTTCCCATAGAGTTTAGAATTAAGTTTAAAATCCTTCTTCTTACTTACAAAGCTCTAAACAATCAGGCTCCTTTTTATTTAAAAGATCTGATACTACCGTATTATCCTAACAGAGCACTACGCTCCCAAAATGCAGGACTACTTGTAATACCTAGAATCTCCAAAAGTACAATGGGAGGCAGAGCCTTCAGTTATCAAGCTCCTCTCCTGTGGAATCAGCTGCCAATCTGGATTCGGGAGTCAGACTCGATCTCTGTTTTTAAGATTAGGGTTAAAACCTACCTTTTTGATATAGCCTACAATTAGGGAGGGATCATGTGTTTCTGAACCCTCCCTTAGTTATGCTGCTAATAGGTTTAGTCAGCCAGGGGACCTCCAGTAATGCACTGGGCCTCACTCCTTTCCTCACTCTCTATGAAATATTTTTTTTTGCTGGTCATTAACATTTGTTTGTTCTCTCCCATAGATTGAGTCCCCATCGTGCTGTTTGCTCTCTACATGTCTGTTCTTTTCATCTTCTCTGTCCCCTCACCCCCCAGCCAGTCGCAGCAGATGACTGCCCCTCCCTGAGCCTGGTTCTGCTGGAGGTTTCTTCCTGTTAAAAGGGAGTTTTTCCTCTCCACCGTCGCCAAGTGCTTGCTCACAGGGGATCACCTGATTGCTGGGGTCTTTCTGCAACTGTGGGGGTTCCCCCCTACAGTTGATAGTGCTATGAGATGACTGTTGTTGTGAAATGGCGCTATATAAATAAAGTTGAATTGAATTGAATCTGAACCAGAGGACCTCCGTTCAGAAGACGAGGACCTGGGCCTAGCTAACAAAAGGATTAGCTTGAAATCGCTATTTGACGAAATACGACGATTTCGGGCCGAATTTCTTGAATTCAGAGAGGATCTAAAAAGGGCGAACAGCAGAATGGGCCAGGCCGAAAACCGAATCTTGGAAGCTGAAGAAAGAGTAAAAGTGCTTGAAGATTCTGTGCTGGATTTACACAGAAAACAGTCAAGGCTGGAGGCTAAGCTAACCGACCAAGAAGGAAGACAGAGACGAGATAACATCAGAATTCACGGTCTGAAAGAAGGAGCTGAAGAGAGTTTCAACACAGTGGCGGAATGCGTGGAATCCTTATTGAGAGAGAAGTTGGATATTCCACAAACCACCAATTTGAAGATAGAAAAAGCCCATCGTACATTAGCCGCAAAGCCAGCCCCGGAAGCGCCCCCAGGTTCTGTGGTGGTAAGATTCGCCAATTTCAAAATAAAACAAGAGGTTGTAAGACGGGCTTGGCAGAAAAAAGGATTTATGCATCATGAGAGAAAAGTCTTCGTGGAGCACGATTACGCCCCTGAGGTTCTTAAAAAACGACGGGAATATAACGAAGCCAAAAAGGTTTTACGGGAACAGAATCTACGCTTTCAGACGCCATTTCCGGCGAAGCTAAGGGTCTTTTACGGGGAAGAGTCATGTCTCTATAATTCAGCGGAAGAAGCAACAACTGACATGGCAAGAAGAGGACTCCCGGTAACGGTGTTTAAACCCGCAGCGGATCTGAGCGAGAAGATCAGAGCTCAAACGTGGTCCACTCAGAGGCCTTCAAAATCCACGGGCCAGCAGCGGGAAACCCAGCCCCAGAGCTACAAAGATAAGCTTTCCAGTTCCAGGAAGGAATAGCGACCTTTTTGGGTTTTTTTTTTCTTTTCAGTCACTCTGCACTTCCACCCCCCCCCCTCCTACAAGGTAACAAACATTAAAAGAGATGCAGAATCAGCATGTGGTAAAACCTTTCATGGAGCAGTTATAGCATTAGAAACAAATGTCTTCTTAATTTAAAGGGGAAAAAAAAAATCATGTTAAAATAGAAACGTAACAATGACCCACATGTTCTCTCCATACTAACAAATACTGTATTAGAGTGAATGTTTGCTGTGATGGGGGTGGGAGGGTGCACACAATCTCATAGGGTATAGGCATAAAAAAAAAAAAAAAAAAAAAAATCATTACAAATTCGGATTGGGATCTGAAATTCACGTTAAAAACATGGGACAACTTACAGGGGTAAGAGAGGGCCCTCAACACGTAACAGAGTTTGAGGAATTTCCCTCAGAGCCTACACTCCATCAGGGCTCTTACAGGGTCTTTAAAGAGACCCCAGCTCAGGAAGTTTTTTTGACAGTTTCTTGTTGTAAAGTTTCGTACACTATGTTCTTAATGTTTTTTATGTTCTTAATGTTCTTTCAGTTTCTGAGTAGCAAAAAAGAGGGCCACCACACTGTTATACTAAATAAGAAAATACAATGGAGAAACAGGGTGTAACCAAAATAGCCTCATATAATGTAAAAGGGATCCTGAATCCAGTTAAAAGATCCAAGATTCTACGCAAAATGAAAAAAGACAAAGCAGAAATAATATTTTTACAAGAAACCCACCTAACAGACGTGGAACACACTAAACTCAATAGACAAGGGTTTAAAATGAACTCTTCATCTTCATATAAATCAGGGAGGAGGAGGGGGAGTAGCGACATTGATATCAACCAAAATTACATTTGAAAAAAAATCAGAACACAAAGATAAAGAAGGGAGGTACAGTTTGGTAACTGGGCGGCTAGAGGGAGAAGATATCACCCTGCTGAATGTATATGCACCACCAGGGGCTAAATGGAAATTTTATAAAAATGTATTCGACCTAATGATAACTAAAGCCCAAGGTTTAGTGATATGTGGTGGAGACTTCAGTCTAAGACTGAATCCATACTGGGATGCGACAGGTAATTCTTCACATCAAAATAACACCCAAAATAAGAATACTCGGATGCTACTAAAAGAAATGGGAATCTGTGACGTATGGAGGGAATTCAACCCCAATGTAAAAGATTATACTTTTTATTCAACGCCACATTCATCTTACTCAAGGATTGATTACTTTTTTATGTTTAATAGAGACATTGGAAGAGTAAAAACATGTAAGATAGGACTGATGGATCTCTCCGACCACAGTCCGATCTATATGGACTTAAACATCCAAAAATACACAAATAATACATTTTCCTGGAGGTTGAATTCAAGTGTCCTGAAAGGACCACTGAAAGATGAATTGGAATCAGATATTCTCAGATATTTGGAAGAAAACGATAATGGAGAAGTATCTCCTTTAATACTGTGGGATGCGTGCAAAGCTGTAATAAGGGGAAAAATTAATGCAAAACTGGCAACCCAAAAGAAACTGAGACAAGAAAAACTAATCACACTAGAGTCAGAACTCAAGAACCTAGAAAAAGAACACAAAGACAACACTCATTCTAATGGCTCGCTCAAGATTAAAGAAATTAAAAATCAAATAAATGAGATCTACACAATAGAAATCCAGAAGAAACTTACATTTCTGAAACAAAAACACTATGAAGCAGGCAGTAAATCGGCAACATTACTAGCCTATAAATTGAGGAAACAACAAACGGAAAGAGCAATCTACAAAATCAGAGACCCAGTATCAAAGGAAATAAAATTCAGAATTCAGGATATTCTTAAAAGCTTCGAGAATTACTACAAGAACTTATACTCCCACAAAAAACATAAAAACGCATCCGAGACATTACTAAACACATTAAACCTTCCCCAACTTACGAAATCACAAAATAAAACCCTACTGTCAGAAATACAACCTAAAGAATTGGAAAAACTAACAAATCCCCAGGAGCAGATGGCTATACAGCAGAATGGTACAAAACGTGTACAAAAATGGTACAAAAATGGTACAAAACCTTTAAACAGCAACTATCTCCTCTCCTCCTGAAAACATTTAACTACGTCCTCCGCACAGGGGAAATCCCCCCTCCTGGAGAGAAGGGGTCATTGCAGTTATACCTAAACCTGAAAAGGATAAACTAGAATGCTCCAACTACAGACCAATCAGTGTATTAAATCAGGACTATAAGCTTTTTACCACTATCCTTGCCAAAAGGTTAGAAAACATACTGACAGACTTAATTCACTTAGACCAAACAGGTTTTATAAGACAAAGACAGACACAAGACAACATTCGACGCACTTTACACATAATTCATCATATAAAAAAATATAACTTAAATGCCGTCATATTGGGATTAGATGCTGAAAAAGCATTCGATTCGGTTGACTGGTCTTTCCTATATAGAATCTTATCCAGTTTCAATTTTCATAACAACTTCATTAGAACTATACAGGCATTATATAAAAAACCAACAGCTAAAATAAGGATTAACGGTAATTTATCATCATCTTTTGAGCTGGAAAGAGGATGTCGTCAAGGCTGCCCCCTGTCTCCACTGCTCTTTGCAATCTTCATAGAACCTCTGAGCCAATGGATAAGACAAAATCAAGAAATTCAAGGTATTACACTTGGTCAGAAGGAACATAAAATAGCACTCTTTGCTGATGACATTATAATATACCTAGGGCAGCCAGACACTTCTCTACCAGAACTAATCTCAGTTTTTTCAGACTATGGAGATTTATCGGGGTACAAATTAAACATGCATAAAACCCAAGTCTTAACATTCAACTATGACCCAAATCATTTTTCACTAAATGAACTCAAAACTAACTGGGAGTTGGAATCTATGAAATATCTGGGGGTCAATATCCCGAAACAACTCAACAAAATTATAACATTAAACTATGATCCACTGGTGACAAAAATAAAATCTGACCTAGCAAGATGGAACATGATACCATTCTTAGGTACTGCACAAAGAATTGAAGCAGTCAAAATGAATATACTTCCACGTCTTCTATACCTTTTCCAAACAATACCGGTAGAACCTCCCAAAAAAAACATGGCAGGAGCTGGACAGAAGGATCTCAAGATTCATATGGCAGGGTAAGAGACCTAGAATCAGATATAGAACCCTACAGCTAAACAAAGACAAAGGTGGGCTCGCGCTGCCAAATATCAGGGACTATTTTATAGCTGCACAAATTAAAACTTTAGTAGAGATATGTAACCCAGTCTACACTGCACAATGGAAGGAGATGAAATGCCAAATAACAAGTGACATCCCCCTACAGGCGATATAGGGAACAATTCCTTATCTAAACTCTTGAATAACACCAACCCGTGGATAGAGACCCCGCTAAAAATTTGGTTTAAGATAGTCAGAGAGAATCAAGCTAAAGAGCCCTATCGACTTCTGCAATGGATTGCCTATGATCAAGACTTTACCCCCAATAAAACAGACACTAGATTTAAAGAGTGGAAAGAGAAAGGGCTGATAAAATATTACGATTTTTTTAAGGGGCAAACTTTAAGAAGTTTTGAAGATTTGAAAAAACAAGGTCTAATAAATCAAGATCTTTACAGGTTCTTTCAGCTTAGACACCACATAAACAATATACTTAAAAAGGAGGATTTGGAAAGGGCCCAGTCAGGTGTTCTGAAGGTCTTCTTAATGGCATATAAAGGGATCCCAGGGATCAGATACATTTCTAAAATATACCAAGGTCTTCAAGACTTAAAAGGAGACAACACATCATATATAAAAGAGAGATGGGAAAAAGAGGGGAATTTCACTTTACAATTGGAAATATGGGAAAAGCTAAATAAACAGCAATGGAAAAGTACCTCATCCCTGCAGTGGAGAGAATTTGGATGGAAAAACTTGGTAAGATTTTTCAGAACACCTGCCCAAAACAAATTTACCCATAAGGGGTTGAACTGTTGGCGCTTGTGTGGTGAAAAGACTGCAAATCATTTTCATGTGTTTTGGTCATGCCCAGTTATCCACCAATATTGGACCAACGTACAGACAATATTGGGGAAAATATTCAAAATAACAGTTCCCTTTTCTTTTGTAACTTTGTATTTGGGTTTACTACCGGACTCACTGGAAAGACGAGGAGATAAATACTTATTCAATGTTTTAATATTGGCAAGTAAAAAAGCCCTAACTAAAAAATGGATGCTGAAGGACTGTCCTACACCTGAAGATTGGATTAACGTGATTCAAGACATTTACTTGATGGAAAAGTTGACATTCGCACTGAGACAGGACATGGATGGGTTCATGAACTTTTGGCAACCCTGAATCGCATATGTGTCTTCCATTAGATCTAATCTTTGACAAATACCATTTCAATAATGGTCCCGCTCTTTGTTCCAATGCTACTCAGATGCTCTTTTACTTTTAATTACTTAATTTTCTGTTTGTTTGTTTTTTGCTGTTCTGTTTGTTTGTTTATTCGGGGTTTTTTTGTTGTTGTTTTTATTTAATTCTCCTTAATTTCACTTTTTCTTTCACTTTAAAAAAAAAAGGGGGTGTTGTAATAACTATCCTACCAATGTTGTCAAATAGCAAAAAATAAGGGAGCATGTGATGAAAATGTAAACAATGCAATGCTGTAATGACCTGTACACCCTTTACAAAAACTTAAATAAAAAAAAAAAAAAAATTGCGCACAGGCACAGCTGATGAGGAAGCAGGTCATCAACACAAGCACAGCGCCAGTTCGGAGGAGCATAATATAGGAGTTTTTTAAAGCTTTTTTAAAGCTTTTGTTTAAGTGCAATCCCCAGTAAAATAGTTTATTTTTGTTTGTCATATTTCAAAGTTCTGATTTTCATTTCACATGGCAGACTCCTTTGTTTAATATGTATAAATTAAGGACTACTCATGAATAAAGTAATTATTTGACCAATGTGTTTATTTTATTAACACAAGAACTGTCAAGATGGTCGAACAGAGACTGGGGTTTTATTATGTGAATGACTTTGTTTTAACAAAATCTACAGGTCTCCCAGTCCATGACTTTTCATAAAGATGTACGTTTTATGTTTTCTGAAGTCCATCCATCCATCCATCCATCCATCTTCTACCGCTTTTCCGGAGGTCCGGGTCGCGGAGGCAGCAGTTCAAGCAGAGAAGCCCAGACTTCCCTCTCCCCAGCCACCTGCTCCAGCTCTTCAGAGGGGATACCAAGGCGTTCCCAGACCAGCTGGGAGACATAGTCTCTCCACCGAGTCCTGGGTCTGCCCCGGGGTCTCCTCCCAGTGGGACGTGCCTGAAACACCTCAAGTGGGAAGCGTCCAGGAGGCATCCTAATCAGATGCCCATACCACCTCAACTGACTCCTTTCAATGTGGAGGAGCAGCGGTTCTACTCTGAGCCTCTCCCGGATGACTGAGCTCCTCACCCTATCTCTGAGGGTGAGTCCAGCAATCCTACGGAGAAAGCTCATTTCAGCCGCTTGTATCCGCGATCTCATTCTTTCGGTCATTACCCAAAGCTCGTGACCATAGGTGAGAGTAGGAACGTAGATTGACTGGTAAATCGACAGCTTTGCCTTAGAACTAAGCTCCCTCTTCACCACAACAGACCGGTACAACGTCCGCATCACTGCAGATGCTGCTCCAATCCGTCTGTCGACCTCTCGCTCCATTTTCCCCTCACTCGTGAACAAGACCCCAAGATACTTAAGCTCCTCCACTTGGGGCAGGAGCCTGTCCCCAACCCGGAGAGGACAATCCACCTTTTTCCGGCTGAGGACCATGGACTCGGACTTGGAGGTGCTGATTCTCATCCCAGCCGCTTCACACTCAGCGGCAAACCGTCCCAGCAAGAGCTGTAGGTCATTGCTGGATGAAGCCAACAGGACAACATCATCTGCAAACAACAGAGATGAGATCCTGTGGTCACCAAGCATGACACCCTCCATTCCCTGGCTGCGCCTAGAAATCCTGTCCATAAAAATTATGAACAGGATCGGTGACAAGGGGCAGCCCTGGCGGAGTCCAACTCTCACTGGGAATGACTCCGACCGAGTGTTGGCAATACGAACCAAACTCTCACAACGGTCGTACAGAGACCGAATAGCTCATAACAACAAGCCCGATACCCCATACTCCCGAAGCACCCCCCACAAAAATCCACAAGGGACGCGGTCAAATGCCTTCTCCAAGTCCACAAAACACATGTAAACTGGTTGGGCAAACTCCCACGAACCCTCAAGAATTCTCGAGAGGGTAAAGAGCTGGTCCGATGTGCCACGGCCAGGACGAAAACCACATTGCTCCTCCTGAATCCGAGGTTCGACCAACGGCCGGACTCTCCTCTCCAGTACCTGAAGTATTCCTTCCACCGCCCGACGATATCCCCAGTTGAAGTCAACAGTGTCCCATCAGCACCATACACAGTGTGGACAGGGAGCTGCTTTCCCCTCCTGAGCCGCCGAACAGTTTGCCAGAATCTCTTTGAAGCCGACCGAAAGTCTTGTTCCATGGCCTCACCGAACTCCTCCCATACCCAGGTTTTTGCTTCAGCAACCACCCGAGCTGCACTCCGCTTGGCCTGCCGGTACACCTCAGCTGCTTCGGGAGTCTCACAAGCCAACCAAGCTTGATAGGACTCCTTCTTCATCTTAATGGCCCCCCTCACCACTGGTGTCCACCACTTGGTTCGGGGGTTGCCACCACGAGATGCACTGACTACCTTGCGGCCGCAGCTCTGGGCTGCCGCTTCAACAACAGAGGTGGAGAACATGGCCCATTCAGACTCCATGTCTCCAGACTCCCTCGGAATGTGGTTGAAGTTCTTCCGGAGGTGGGAGTTGAAGACCTCCCGGACAGGGGCCTCAGCCGGACGCTCCCAGCACACCCTCACTATACGTTTGGGTCTACCAGATCTGAATGGCTTCCTCCCCTGCCATCGGATCCAACTCACCACCAGGTGGTGATCAGTTGACAGCTCTGCACCTCTCTTTACTCGGGTGTCCAAGACATACGGTCGCAGGTCTGATGATACGATAACAAAATCGATCATCGACCTGCGACCTAGGGTGTCCTGGTACCAGGTGCACATATGGACACCCTTATGCTTGAACATGGTGTTCGTTATGGACAGACTGTGGTTAGCACAGAAGTCCAATAACTGAACACCACTCGGGTTCAGATCGGGCAGGCCGTTCCTCCCAATCACCCCCCTCCAGGTTTCATTGTCGTTGCCCACGTGCGCATTGAAGTCCCCCAGTAGGACAATGGAGTCTCCAGGAGGAGCACCCTCCAGCACCCCAGTCACAGACTCCAGAAAGGGTGGGTACTCTGAAACATCATTTGGTGCATAGGCACAAATGATGGTCAGGACCCGTTTCCCAACCCGAAGGCGCAGGGAAGCAACCCTTTCGTCCACCGGGGAAAACTCCAATATAGAGGCCGCAAGGTGGGGCGATACAAGAATACCCACCCCTGCTCGTCGCCTCTCGCCCGAGGCAACTCCAGAAAAGGCCAAGCTCCAGCCCCTCTCCAGGAGACTGGTTCCGGAACCGGAGCTGTGTGTTGAGGTGAGGCCGACTATATCTAGCCGGTATCGCTCAACCTCGTACACCAGCTCAGGCTCCTTCCCCACTAGAGAGGTGACATTCCACGTACCAAAAGCCAGTTTAGAAAGCTTGGGATCAGTCCGCCAAGGTCTCTGCCTTTAACCGCCACCTAATCCACATAGCACCGGACCCCCATGATCCCTCCTGCAGGTGGTGAACCCACTGGAGGGCGGACCCATGTAACTCCTTCGGGCTGAGCCCGGCCGGGTCCCATGGGTGGAAACCCGGCCACCAGACGCTAGCCTTCGAGCCCCTCCCCCAGGCCTGGCTCCAGGGTGGGGCCCCGGTAACCCTATACCGGGCAGGGTACACTGAATCCTTGATATACAATTTATCATGAGAGTCTGTTGGATCGTTCTTAGTCTGGCCCTTCACCCAGGACCAGTTTGTCTTGGGAGACCCTATCAGAGGCAAATTGCCCCTGGACAACATAGCTCCTGGGATCACTGGGGCACGCAAACCCCCCCACCACGATAAGGTGACGATCCATGAGGAGGGTTTTCTGAAGTCTGGAACGTAATAGAATTAAACATGCACAATTTCACTTATTTCATGGACTGCCACAGCAGAGACTGCTGCCACTGAGTTACTACGATGTTGCATCGCGGAACATTTCTCTGGATCTGTGCTCTTTTTGTCCACTCCAGGTAGGAAGGCCGATCCTGTTTTATAGATACAAATTCATTGTTTAGGGAAGCTTTTTAATGTCCTGCTGTGTCATCGTATGTACCATCTCTGAATGTTTGCTTTTATTCTTGTATTTATTCTTGCTATTTGTGTAGCACTTTGAGATTTTGCCCCAAAAATAATAATAATAATAATTATTATTATTATTATTATCATCATCATCATCATCATCATTACGAGGCTATATTTAAACAAATGATTTTTTTTTTTTTTAAATCCTTTGCCAGGCCGATATCCAGTTCAGCCCAACACTGATCTCTGTGAGATTGTTTCTGTTCATATTAATCTGTTCTGTCATGCCAAATAAAGTCAGGCACAGAGAGAAGATTATCTCTCTTCGGCCATGTGCCTCCAGTTCTTGCTGGTGTCTCTTCCTGGCACCAACGATTGCTGTCGTGTGGGGGGCAGATGATGCTTTTTGGGGGCGTTAAATCCTGGCACATTTAGCAGGAGACTGACAACCACAAACCTTAGTAAACCACCTAAGTGATCACTTAAATCACCTAAGTCATATAAATACTCTCCTCCCTCAAATTTGCACTTTGACATGACAACTCCTACAAATACATACAGTATGCAATTAGGCCAGGTGCAAAATTAACATAGTCCAAGCCTTTCCACCGCTAATTCTGCCCTGTGCCCTTTAGTAAATCTCGACAATAGTTTTTTTAATGCCAAAACAGGATTTTGCGATGGCGCGGCGCGTTAGTAAATCTGCCCCTAAATCTTCAGACCGGATTCAACTCTGCCCTCTCTCTTACATTACTACTGCTAACATTACAGTAGCTACTTACCTCCTACCTTTTAGCTCAGATGTATCCTGAGCTGAATACGGGTCAGGTCGGCCCCAGGATCTTACGTGGCGAATGAGTGTCTAAACTGCTAACTACAGCTAGCTGCCTTGGGGAAGCATAAAGGTGACTAGGTCAGGAACCCAAGATGAACCTGTCTTCCAAGTTTGGTGGCTCTAGCTTTACTCGTTGTACACAGAGGTTAAAACAAAAAAATTTCCTGAGCCTGAACTTTTTTCCGGGGGCAGGGTCATCGGGGTGGACACGCACACATTACGTGTGTGTGTGTGTGTGTGTGTGTGTGTGTGTGTGTGTGTGTGTGTGTGTGTGTGTGTGTGTTCACAGCAACAGTGAACTTTATATAATACTCTCAATTGCATTATTTCTATAATTGTTTTGTTCAAAAGAAATAATCCCTAGGCTTCAAAAACTTACTCTCAGAATGTATAAAAGGTTTTGTGTACGCTGAAAGATGAAACACTAACACAGGGCCAGAGTGGGACCAGTTTTTAGCCTGGGAGTTTCATGCCCAAGACCAGCCCACTTCTTGCCAAGTGGAGGAAATTGCAGACATGTTTTGACAAGAATATAGAACTTAGTTCACCTCAGTAAACCAGCTGACAAATAAAGGAGAAACTGAAAGATAAATCCAAAATGGGATCAATTCAGTTCAGCGGCATAAAAATTCTAAAGAAACAAAACAGCTATTCATTAGACAACTTTAGCCTAGTATGTAATAGCAATATATACAGTGTCATGTCAGTTCATTGTCAGTAATGATATCATATCATTATGTAATTTCCCCATATAGATTTTTTTGTGCTGTTCCAATATATGCATGTCTGTGTCACAAATTTACCAGAAAAAAATTTAAAAATGCCCAAGAATGTTTACAACAAAAACCTCACTAATTAAGATAAGATAAGATAAGATAAGATAAGATAAGCCTTTATTAGTCCCACAACGGGGAAATTCCAGGATTGCAACAGCACAGGGATAGCAACACTCAGAGCAACAATCAGAAGGCAAGAAAAAAACAAGCAAGCAAGAGCAGCTAATATACATATGTACGTATTACTATAAAATATACAGTATATATATACACACACACACAGACACACAGTGCAGAGCATTGTAGCTGGATGGAATAAATATATGAATATATGAACACACAGTGCAGAGCATTGTAGCTAGATGGAATAAATATGTAAATATATAAACACCCACAGTACGGAGCATTGCAGCTAGGTGGAATAAATATGCAAGTATATAAACACACACAGTGCGGAGCAATGTAGCTAGATGGAATAATATGTAGATATATAAATATATAAACACACCCAGTGCTGAGCATTGTAGCTAGATGGAATAAATATGTAAATATATAAACACACACAGTGCAGAGCATTGTTGCTAGATGGAATGAAACAGCATAACCGTCTACTTAGTTATCCTACATGGTATGATTATGTGCCCATACATATTCTCACCCTCCATAGCGACCGGTATGTTCCTAGTTGTATGCCGGAGGGGACCATTGTGTAAGTCTATTGCATCTTTTGCATTCAAAAAACTATTAGTTTGTTACGTCTTTTTGCTATCTCTGCGAGCAGCCCTGCTTAGGTTGTACAGTCTGACAGCCGTTGGTAGGAAGGACCTACGAAACCTCTCGGTTGTGCACCTGGGATGATGTAGTCTGCTGCTAAATGAGCTCCTCAGTGCATTCAGTATGTCCTGCATAGGGTGGAACTCGGACTCCAGCAGAGATGACAGTTTAGCCACCGTCCTTCTCTCTCCTATCTCCTCCATCGGATCAAGGCGCTGCCCCAGGACAGAGCTAGCTTTCTTAATCAGTTTGTTCAGTCTCTTCCTATCGGCTGCAGTAATGCCACTGCCCCAGCAGACCACTCCAAAAGTGATGGCTGATGCCACCACCGTGTCATAGAATGACTTCAGCAGCGCCCCTTGTACACCAAAAGACCTGAGTCTCCTCAGCAGGAACAGCCTGCGCTGTCCCTTCTTGTAGAGTGCATCAGTATTGTGTGACCAGTCTAGTTTATTGTTCAGATGAATACCCAGGTACTTATAGGATGTCACCATCTCGATGTCTGTTCCCTGTATATTTACTGGTACTGTGAGGGGCTGCCCATGCCTGCGGCAGTCCACCACCAGCTCCTTAGTTTTCCTCGCGTTGATCTGGAGGCAGTTCCGATGGCACCAGTCCACGAAGTCCTGGATAAGCCCTCTGTACTCAGCTTCATCTCCATTGGAGATGAGGCCAACGATCGCAGAGTCATCAGAGAACTTCTGTAGATGGCAGTGTGTTGTGTTGTGTGAGAAGTCCGCAGTATAAAGAGTGAACAGGAAGGGAGCCAGCACCGTTCCCTGGGGGGCCCCCGTGCTACTGATGATCGTGTCGGACACACAGTCCCGGGTTCTCACAAACTGAGGCCGGTTCGTGAGGTAGTCCAGGATCCATGATGACAGGTGCTGGTCCACCCCTGCGCGCAGCAGCTTGTCCTTCAGGATCATCGGTTGGATGGTGTTGAAAGCACTGGAGAAGTCAAAGAACATGATCCTCACCACATTCCCGGGCTTCTCCAGGTGGGACAGAGAACGGTGAAGGAGGAAGATCACCGCATCCTCCACCCCAATGCCATGCTGGTAGGCGAACTGGAGTGGATCCATCGCTGGTTCCACCAGGGGGCGGAGGTGAGCAAGGAGCAGTCTCTCCAGGGTCTTCATCAAGTGGGACGTCAAGGCCACCGGTCTGTAGCTGTTCAGGTCTTTGGGGTGGGAAGTTTTTGGTACAGGTACCACACAAGATGTTTTCCACAGCTGTGGTACCCTCCCCAGTTTCAGGCTCATGTTGAAGATATACGTCACAATCCCACACAGCTGGTCTGCACAGGACTTGAGGAGCTTTGCGCTGATGCCGTCCGGTCCCGGCGCCTTCCTCGCCTTGATCTTCCTCAGCTCCGTCCTCACCTGGGTCCTGGTCAGGGTCAGGATGGGGGGCTGTGTGTTGGGAGTGGGGGGGTGTTGGTGGAGTGGGGAGTGGGCAGCAGGAGTTGATTTCTTTAGAGGCAGCAGTGGTTGTTGTGCAGTCAGGGGGGAGGGCGGTTGGTCAAATCTATTGAAAAACAGATTCAGGTTGTTCGCCCACTCCCTGCCCCCTGTGGCCTGGGGGGAGGTATTCTGGAGCCCCGAGATGGTTTTGAGGTTTCTCCAGACCCCGCTGATGTCGCTCTGTTGCAGCTTGTCCTCCATCTTCTTCCTGAAGCTGTCCTTGCCTTCTCTGATCTTTCTCCTCAGCTCCCTCTGTACGGACTTCAGCATCTCCCTGTTCCCTGACCTGAAGATCCTCTTCTTCTCTCTCAGAAGTGTTTTTATCTCAGGGTTGATCCAGGGTTTGTTGTTTGAGTGACGCCGTATGGTCTTGGTGGGAACGGATTTGTCCACACAGAAGCTGAGGTAGCCCGTGAAGGTGTGAATGAGGCCATCGATGTCCTCACCATGTGGATCGCAGAGCTGCTTCCAGGCGGTGGCTTCAAAAACAGCCCTTTAGGGTGTCCATTGTCTCCTCAGACCATAACTCCACAGTGTGCATGGCCGGAGGTTGTCTGTGCACTAGGGGTTTGTACACCGGCCGGAGATGAACCAAGTTGTGATCCGATCTCCCGAGTGGGGGGAGTTGTGATGAGGTGTACGCCTCCTTAGTGTTTGCGTAGAATAAATCCAGTGTTTTATTATCTCTAGTGTGGCATGTGACATACTGGGTGAACGTGGGTAGAATGGGAGACAGTGAAACATGGTTGAAATCGCCTGAGATGAGGAGAAGAGCATCTGGGTGTTCTGTCTGCAGCCTGCTGGTTACTGAATGGATGACGTCACGTGCTGTCCCAGCGTTCGCCGTCGGATTTGCATAAACAACAATGCAGATCACATGTGAGTGTTCTCTCGGGAGATATGTAGGCCTCATGCTAACAGCTAGCAACTCAATGTCTTTGCTGCAGTGTCGTTGTTTAACAGTGATATGTCCCGGTCTGCACCAGTTGTTGTTAACATACATTATCACTCCACCGCCCCTAGCCTTGCCACTGTCTGGTGTTCGGTCAGCTCGTATCATGTGAAAACCCTCCAGCTCAATGTTAGCATCTGCTGCTAGTTCAGTTAGCCACGTCTCAGTAAACAAAAGGAGAGAGCACTCCCGGTATGTGCTATCATAACGGGAGATAGCCGCTAGCTCATCTAACTTTCCCAGTATCGACCGTACATTTCCCATGACAACAGATGGAAGGGAGGGTCTGTACCTTATATTTTTTGTCCTCCGCCTTACTCCAGCCCGGCAGCCGCGGCGTTTTCGCCTCAGTTCTCTCGGTATGTCGAGTTTTTCCAATGGGACCGGGTGGCGGTTGAATGCTAGCAGCTGTTCTCTGCTGTATCGTATCCTGCTATAAACAGTGGCTCCGTCCACCGGCTCAGGAGACATTTAGGACGATCTGTGTGTCCGTGATATAAGTGGGGTGAAAAAAAAAGACGGATCAAAAGAGAGAGGAAGGGAAAAAGACTCGGAATCGAGCCGCTGTTGCAAAAGGCAGCCTACTCGTGTGGCGCCGAGAGAAAAAAAAAAAAAAAAAAATTGCATAGAAAATGGGAAAAACAAGCATTTATACTAATCTGCGGCTTTTGTTCTTTAAATTTTTGACTTCATTCTTATGAATTTATAATTAGTTTTTGTAGAAATGTGCCATTTCTCCCCTGCATTCATTGGTTTTCATTCAAAATTGTAACTTTTTTCTCACAAATTTTCTATTTTACTTGTAAATTGGTCTCCTTTGTCATATTTTACAGCTTTATTTGTGCTAATTTACACTTAATTTATATTTATAGGCTTTACCTTACACTAAATTTGTGAGTCCATCACCACTACCATCCCCCTTGTTAAAAAAAAAAAAAATCACCTGAGAACAAGCAAGTTGTTTTGTTTTGTTTTTTCCCTTCATTCAGCAACATCTACTGTGGAAAGAGGCTTTTTCACCAAACTGTGTCCACAAAAATCTGCACGGAGCAGTATTTGATCTTAAAATCAAGATAATGGGTAAAAGGCCGTAACTACTATGAATGTTTAGGCTATTATAAATATGTAGCTTTTTCTATAAATGTGATTTTCTTCACATAAAAAATCATATTCTTTTAATTTTAGAACTTTTTGAATGTATTTTTTTCCCTTTAACCATAAAAATTGCAGCTTTTGCTTATAAATTTTCATATTAACATAGACTGTAGGTTCATGTAGCTATTTTTTTCTTGCAAATTTAGAACTTTATTTAAAAATCTTCATAATGTGGAATTAATTAGTTTTTCAATTTATGAGAAAAAATACGTCGGAGTCAGAAAATTGTGAACTATTTGATGGCAGTTAAATATTATAGAATTTATTCAAGAGTCACTTCACTAACCTGAGGTGCTGAAAATCTCCCGGCCTCTGCTGTAGCAAGAACACACTCCTCTGCAACCTCCTCTCCCCTCACCTGTGCCGTTGGACTAATTTTTCTTTGGGAAAATCGCCTCTTCTATCAATTTCTGCCTTTTGTTAACCACCAAAATGTGAATACACCTTCTGCAGTCCCACGCCTTGTTGAATGCTGTCTGTCTTTCAGTCGGACCAATCATTACTGGCACCAAATTGTGAGGGATGCTCTGGTGTGTAGTTCAGTCAGGCAGATTTAGGGCTATTAAACATCAGGATAGTGCTAACAACATGCCTACCACAGATTATTAGGTTATATTGATGCTAATTAATTTTACATCCAATTAGAACACCAGCCCATCAGTGAAGCGGCCCACTGGGATATGGGCCACTCTGGTCCTGCACTCATGCATCCAGTCACGCTACATACGGCAACAACGCTTGGACAAAAAGTAGTTCTGCCTATAGGAATAGGATGTAAATCTTTTGTTTTTATAGGACAGGGGTCCTCAAATGTTTTTGCCAGGGGTTCGCATTTGTTTTTTCCAGTGGACCAGAGGTCTAGAGCAGTGAAAGCAAGCTGCATGGGCAGATAATTCATTTTTATATTGGGAGGGACAATAAACAGAACATTTTCTCCAGAGTAAATATTGCGGAGACGCTATAAGTATTGTTGTCAGTCACAAATTTATGAGAAAGAATGTACAAATGTACTGTTCTGACAGAAGACATGTGAAGACCTGTCGGCATGGCTTGGGTATAGTGTCCCACCCTCACCTACATTTTGCATATTAGGTGATTTAAGTGAAATAAATATAGATGCAAGGATGTCACACATGGTTCTCACTGCCTTATGCATCGCAAAGAAAGCTATCCCCATGAACTGGAAAACAAGAAATAACTTATGCACGACTTACTATAATAACTTACTATTGGATTATATTAGCCTGGAAAGAATGTCAGCCTCCTCAAATAATCAATTGGCGGAATTCAATTCTCTCTGGTCCCCGCTTATTAATTCTATAATCTGAGGGGTGGCGGGCAGTGACTCACTCTCCTTGGCACCTCTGGCGGCTGGCTGCGCCCCAACCGCAGGTGTCCGGGGGGCCTGCTCCGGGGTGGCTGTCTGTCTCGCCCTGGGGGGGGGGGGGGGGGGGGGGGGTTGGTGGTGGTGGGGTGGGGGCTGTGGGGTGGGCCGGGGGGGTTGGGCTGTGGCCCCTGGCCGGCTGGCCTCGCCCCTCGTGGGGGGTCTGGGTCTGACCCTGGGCCCCTGGTGCTGGGGGGGGCGTCCCCCCACCCCGGGCCGGGGTCGGGTGTGTGCCGGCGGTGGGGGTTGTCCCTGATGCATCCTTGCGTGGTGGGGTCGTGTGTTTCCTGGGGCCCGGGTGCCACCCAGGGGCTGGTGCCCGCATCCTGGGTTGCCCTCCCCGTTCACGGGGGTCTGCGGGTGGGGGAGGGGGTGTGTGAGTGTAGGCTTGTGTATGAGCGGATGTGGAAGTGGGTGTGTGTTGAGTGGGCAGGTGGGGTTGTGTGTTTGTGTAGGTGGGTATGTGTGATGGTGGGTGGAGTTATGTGTGTGTATGGAAGCGGTTACTTGTGGGTAGATGTCTAGGGGGCGGAGGATGCGTGTATGGGTAGGAGAGCTTTGTTGGGTGGCAGGGGTTGGGCAGTCCATCCAGTGGCATGGGGGCTGGCGTTTCGGGGCTTGCTTGTCCCGGCCGCCCTGCTGTTGTGTTGGGGGGTGAGGCACTTTGCTACATTGCCCCTGATGTCATTGGCAGCGGGTGTGCGTTGGTGCTTGGGGGTGGCTGGGGGGGTCATTGGTGCGGGTTGTTGGCTGTGTTTCCATTGGGTTGTTCCGGGCTGGCTGTGGTTGCAGGGCGGCCTGCAGCTGTCGGTGTGTGTCTGGGGTGGGTGGTCGTGGGCCTGCGTGGGCGCTCGGGTGTGTCGCCTGGCGTGTTGGGCGCTGTGTGGGTCCGGCCCATTGTTCACTATTGTGACTGTTGTTGTCCATGTTCGTGTGTGTAAGATGAGCGGTAGTATGTTTGGCTGCCCCGTCATGTTAGTGGTGCTGGAGCGCCGGGACGTGATGCTGGTGGGTCCTGGGTTGTTTCCACTGGCGGCCCTCGCCCTGGGTTGGGATTTGGGGGCAGTGGGAGGCCTCACAAGCCAGTCTGCAAGCTGGCTTCTTGGGGGGGGGGGGCGGCCTTGTTTTTGGACCGCCTACCTCCCAGTCTTATTTCCCACCCTCCTCCTCCCCCTGATCTTTTTTGTTACATTTAGGGCTTTGGGGTGGGGGTGTGCCGCACTGTGTCGGTGAAGGGGATACCTTTGCCACGTGGTGGGGCTGCACTCACCTCAATTTTAATTGCATTTTAGACACTGAGGGCTTGGGGGATGGGGGCTCTGCTGCCCATCACAGTGGCTAACAATGCTTCAATTACTATCCCCCCAATTTTAATTGCACTTTAGTAGTCCACACATTTATACACAATTATATCATATAACCGACACACACCCACCATGTTCTGTGCGGGGGGAGGAGGTGGGGGTCTTCCCCCACCCCTGTTGCCCTGTCTTGCTGGGGGCGTGGGGGCCTGGTGGGGAGCCTGGGACCTATCATGTTGTCAAAATCACTGGATGCTACTAATATATAGATACAACCAAGGAAGTGACGGGGGGCTGAATATGAGTAAGTGTGAGTGAGAGGGTGATGAATGGAGGTGGTGATGGTGGGTCGGTTTTGTGCGGCGCTTTGCATGCCGGGTGGCATCTTGGGGCGCCTGTGGTGGTCTGCTGATTGTTCACTCAGATGGGCGCCGGGGGATGGGGGTCTGCTTCTGTGGCCTGCGCCGGTGGCCTCCCTGGTCACTGCCGGGCACTGGTGCATGTTCAGGCTCACTGCATCTGCTTTGCATTCGGCTTTTGAAATAAAGGTGAATGAGGAGTGAATTTAAGTGGGTACTGGAGTGAGAGAGAATGGGTCGGTCTGGCTGAGTGAGAGGGGTGTGCATGGGAACATGTGGGTGTGAAGGTATGGGGAGGGGTGTGCCTGCGAGTCGGGAGGGGCTGGATTAGGGGGATAGTGCCTCTCAGCAATGTGGGCTCACCTGGGCGAGGGGACTTCTTTGGACGTGGGGGTCCCCGGGGTGTGTGGCAGAGGCGCTGGGGCGGGACCGCTGTGGGGGTACCTGGGGGGGCTCATGCCGGGGGGCGCTGGCTGGCTTCTGTCCTGGGGGGTGGGGTCGCTGGCCTCCTGGTGCCTGGGGCCCGGGGGCGGATGTTGGCCCCGCTGGGGGGGTGGGGGTCAGGCGGGTCCAGGGGTGTGGGCTCACCGCGCCGGCCGCCGGGCGGCCTGCCCTCCCTTGATCGTCTCTCCGGGGGTGGATGCTTGGCTTTCCTGGGGCTTGCTGACCTTGGGGCTGGGGGTTGGTGGCGCTGCCTTGCCTGCTCGGGGTCCTCGGGGGGAGGGCTGCTGCGACCGGCCCTCCGCTCGTATGTTTCCTGACAAACCACTCACATGCACACACTTATTTTGCACGCGTTCTCATATATAGGCACACAGACATACATGTACAAGTGTCTCTCCTTTAACAGGTGCAGAAACCAGACTCGTGTTGAGACATCTCCGGTGGAAGAAGCAGTTTGTCTTTTGTTTGTTTTAGTTGTCTTTTTTTTTTTTTTTTGTCTGTTCCCCTCCCTTTTCTTTCCCCCCTTCACACACTTCCTTTCCCTCTTCCCCATCCTGTTGGGTCTTCCATGGGTAAAACAATTAAAATCAAGTATTAAAAGTTATTACAGGAGGAGTTTACAACAATATACAGTGCAAAGTTAGGCACTGTATAGGCTCCTCTTGGCAAAGTAAATCTGTTTTGGCACAGTAGGGTGACAGATCCCTGTTCTGTTTGCCTAGCTGCCTGACAGGACAAAAAAAAAAAAGTATTGTTGTCAGTCACAAATTTATGAGAAAGAATGTACAAATGTACACTTATGGGGAAAACGCTGCAAATTTACAAGAAAAAGTCATAAATTTATGAGAAAGAAAATTGCAAATTTAAAAAAACAGTTGCACATTTACAAAAAGTCAAGTTTATTAGAAAAAAGTTACAAATTTAGTGAGAAAAAATATGCAAATTTACAAGAAAAAAGTCACATTGTGGAGCATGTAAATAACGAGGCGGATTTGGCTCAGACGATTTATTACACATCTCACACAAGAAGCATAGACAGAATGACCTCTCAGCAGAGACTCTTCTCTTAAATAACATGGCATTCCTCTAGAAGCTTCTAACACACAAAAGGTCACATTGCATTCACTTCCTTAATCCTTTACCATTCCTCTAGAAGTTTCTAACACACAAAAGGTCACACTGCATTCACTTCATTCATCCTTCACACCTCCCTGTTATCTCACCAGGGAACCTCTGCTCTTTGTTCTTGTCTAAGATGTTACACAATTATGCTCTCCCCATGCACCGCCATACCCCCCCCCCGAGCATCTTGGATAGAACAATAGAATAACAGTCCGTATGCTGTGATAGAACCATTAAACATCAATCCACATGCTGCTTGGGCTTCAGTCTTCTCCCGTATCTGCTGTAACCAGGATTCACCACCTCCGCGGCGCTGTCATGCTGGGGGGTTGATGTTTGGGGGGTAAAACTTTTTGTCTGTCCATGTGGGTGCTCTGGGGAATCTTTTCTCTGGGGAGCTCCCCATGGGGGTCTTCCATGCCGAGGGGCCCTCGCCAACAGCACTTGCTCGTCCGCCACAACGAAAGCGGGTTTGAGTCTGTCTATGCCAATCTTTTCCCTCCTACCCCCCAAATCTAGCAAAAAATGTTTGTCCCCTGTTTCCAGCACTCTGAACGGTCCATCATAGGGTGGTCGCAGTGGAGGGCGATGGCCGTTGTGTCTGACAAACACGAACTCCGCGTTTTTCAAAGTTTTAGGCACAAAAACGCACGGAAAACTGTGGTGGGCAGGGCCCGGCAGTCTGCTTGTGTCTATGCTACGCTGCAACAGCTGAGACGGGGAGCTGCCCGGCACGGGATTATCTGGCAGAAACTCCCCGGGCAGCCGAAGTGGTTGCGCAAAAACGAGTTCTGCCGGGGAAGCTTCCAGATCCTCTTTAGGCACAGAACATAACCCCAATAAAACCCATGGTAGCTTGTCTACCCAATTTGCATCCGTCAGTGAAGCCCTGAGAGCCGCTTTCAATGATCTATGAAAACGTTCGCATAACCCATTAGCCTGTGGATTGTACGCAGTTGTGCGGTGAATTGTGACACCCAGGCTGCGGGCCATCGTTGACCAGAGTTCGGAAACAAATTGAGGGCCTCTGTCGGATGTAATGTCCGACGGGACTCCAAAACGCGCCACCCATGCTGTTAAAAACGCGCGCGCCACCTCCTTGGCTGTGGTTGCCGCTAGCGGAACCGCTTCTGGCCAGCGCGTGGTGCGGTCCACCATTGTCAGGAGGTGCGTGTACCCCCGTGATGGCGGGAGGGGGCCCATGAGGTCCACGTGGACATGGTCAAACCTCTTAGCCGGAATGCAAAACGGCTCCAAGGGAGCCTTCGTGTGTCTGTGTACTTTGGCTCGTTGGCACGCCACGCAGGCTGCCGCCCACTCTTTCACTTGTTTGCAAAGGCTCGGCCACACGAATTTCTCTCCTACCATTTTGACCGACGCGCGCACTCCTGGGTGCGCCAAAGAGTGAACCGACTCAAACACACGATGGTGCCACGCGGCCGGGACCACGGGACGTGGGCGACCCGTGGAGACATTGCAGATTAGGGGGGGCATGCCATCCTGCAGCACCCTGCTCTCCAGCCTTAACCCTGTTGGTCCAGACTGGAGTGCGCGCACGTCCGCATCACTAACCTGCTCCGCAGCCATGGCTGCGTAATCTATCCCCACTCAGACCGGGGCCACCGCGGTGCGCGAGAGGCAGTCTGCCACTACATTCAGTTTGCCCGACACTTGCTGAATATCGGTGGTAAACTCTGAGATCGCGGCCAGCTGTCTCTGCTGCCGGCCCAACCACGGCTCTGAAACCTTGGCCATCACGAACGTTAGCGGCTTGCGGTCAACGAACGCAGTGAAACTGCGCCCTTCCAGCCAGAACTGGAAGTGGCGAATGGCTAGGTGGAGAGCCAGCAACTCTCTGTCGAACGCGCTGTATTTACGTTCACTGTCGCGCAAAGTCCTGCTGAAAAAGGCGAGCGGCTGCCAAGCCCCGGCAACGCGCTGCTCCACGACAGCCCCTATGGCCACATCTGACGCGTCAGTGGTGAGCGCTATACGGGCCGTTGGGTCTGGATGTGCCAGGAATGCGGCGTTTGCCAGGGCTGCTTTGACTTCCGAGAACGCCCGCTCTCGCTCCGGGGTCCATTCGACCCTATCCACGGGTTTCTGTTTTTTGAGCGCAGCGTATAGTGGTTGCATGAGCTGTGCTGCGCGGGGAAGGAAACGGTTATAAAAGTTCACCATTCCCAAAAATTCTTGTAGCGCCCTGACCGTCTGTGGCCGGGGAAAATCTGCTACTGCGCGCACTTTGTCAGGCAGCGGGACCGCTCCTTCGGGAGAGACACGGTGCCCCAAAAAATCAATCCCCGTCACCCCGAACTGACATTTCGCTGGGTTGATTATTAACCCGTGCTCTTCCAACCTCCGGAAAACTGTCGTGAGGTGGGTTTCGTGTTCGTCTTCGGACGCACTGGCTACTAAGATATTGTCCAGGTAGACGAACACGAAAGGGAGATCGCGCAGCACTGCATCCATCATGCATTGAAACGTCTGTGCAGCCCCTTTAAGCCCAAACGGCATGTGCAAAAACTCGAATAAACCGAACGAAGTTATTACCGCTGTTTTGGGTATGTCCTCAGCACGCACTGGGACTTGGTGGTAACCACGGACCAGGTCTATTTTAGAAAAAACGCACGCTCCTGCAAGGTGAACGGAAAAATCCTGAATGTGAGGAATTGGGTAGCGGTCGTGCGCTGTGGCGTTGCTCAACCTGCGGAAATCCCCGCAAGGTCGCCACGAACCCTCAGCTTTAGGGACCATGTGTAGCGGGGAAGCCCATGGGCTGTTTGAGTGCCTGATGATGCCCAGCCTCTCCAGGTTGGCAAACTCCTCGCGCGTTATGGCCAGTTTAGCTGCGTCCAAGCGCCGAGGTCTTGCAAAAACGGGCAGCCCGGTGGTGGTGATAAAATGCTCCACCCCGTGTTTAGCGATTGCTGCCGAAAACGTTGAGACCGTGAGTGCTGGGAACTGAGTGAGCAGTGTGTGGAACTTACCGCATGTAGCTGTGACGTTGGCTTGTGCTGTTGGACAGAGCGTGTCTCCCCCGCGTTCCTTGGCCCCCGCTGCTGCTGCCGTCGGTGGCTCTGCTGCTGCCGTCGATGGCTCCTCGCCTCCTCCGGTCGCCACGTCGAGCTCCGTCGCTGCCGCGATGGTCGTGCACTCCCTAGTGGCGACGATGATCCGGTTTGCTTCTCGGGCTAGCGCACGATAGTCCCACTTGGCCAGCAACGGCGAATTGGCCAGGATCGCTCTCGCCGCTGACGGAAGGTTCCGGAGGAAGAGGTGGGTAAAAATAAAATGGTCGTCGTCTGTGCCCTTTAACCTCAGCATCTTCTCCATCAGGTCTATGGCCGACCCGTCTCCCAACCCGGTCCGCGTCAGGAGTCTCTCTGCTCTCTCACCATCCGAGAGTGTGTAGTGCTGGATTAGCGCAGCCTTCAGCGCGCTGTACTTGTTGTCGGTTGGTGGCTGATCAAGCAGGCTCTCTACGTGCTGAGCAGTGCGGGCGTCGAGCGCTGCGACCACATAGTGGAACTTTGTGTCATCCACCGATATCCCCCGGAGGGCGAACTGCGCCTCGACTAGGTGGAACCAGGAGCGCGGTTTGTGCTGCCAAAAATCCGGTAGCTTGATCGCAACAGCACATGCGTGGCTGGGGGTTCCCATCGAGGTTGGCTCCGGGGACCTTTCATCGTGTTCCATGATTCGTATTGGGTCACCAGTGTGGAGCGTGTAAATAACGAGGCGGATTTGGCTCAGACGATTTATTACACATCTCACACAAGAAGCATAGACAGAATGACCTCTCAGCAGAGACTCTTCTCTTAAATAACATGGCATTCCTCTAGAAGCTTCTAACACACAAAAGGTCACATTGCATTCACTTCCTTAATCCTTTACCATTCCTCTAGAAGTTTCTAACACACAAAAGGTCACACTGCATTCACTTCATTCATCCTTCACACCTCCCTGTTATCTCACCAGGGAACCTCTGCTCTTTGTTCTTGTCTAAGATGTTACACAATTATGCTCTCCCCATGCACCGCCATAACATTATAAAAAGGTTACAAATTTACAAGAAAAATTACAGATTTAAGATGCATAAACATCAGATTTATGAGGGAAAAGTGGCAAATTAACAACAAAATGTTTTACATTTACAAATAAATATAGTAAATTAATGAGAAAAAGTTACATTTATGAGAAAAGCTGCAAATTTTAAAGAAAAAATTTGTCCCCGGGCCCCCTTGATACACCCATGCCACCAGGCTGTTCTGCTGTGGGAGGAGCTGCTGAAGGCAGCCACTTTCAGAACAGACTTTCACAACTCTGTTGATTTTTGTGTCATAGATATAACAAGAATCGTGCTTGCAGCTTGATATGACTATTTCAGTGCATTTATTTTTGTTGTTCTTACCTCTGAATTTTGAGGAAATGTCTCTTCAAAATTCCTATGCTTCCTCTCATAATGCTGTTTCAAATTGTAAAATCTTTATCAAGCTGTGGTCTTGTGCTGATAGGAGGGAGGACAAATGCAAATTGCTCAGTCCATTCGTCTTTGAATTGCTGATTTTCACTGTCCACTTTTCTTTTAGCAGAAAACTTGGAGCATGCCATTTTCGTTCAATCTAGGCTCCCATTGCCACTACCGCTCCAAAAGTAAAAGTATAACGTGCTACTTGGCTGCAGCCGCTCGCACGCTGACAGGCTGTCAGTGCATCATTGGCATGTAGATAACAGTCCATGTTTACAGGTGCTGACCAAACCAAAACACGTAGTGAAGAAATCGCAGCTCAGGGGCCACAAATAAGGAGTTCACGAGCTGCCTATTGAGGGCCACCGTTATAGAAGTATCAATTTTCCCTGCAGCCAAACGGCACATGCCGGAAATCCAGCACGGTCCCAGAAAACTTTAAGCCCTGTGTACAGTAATAAGAATGGTAACCTTGACCTTTGACCTTTTGACCTTTTGACCCCAAACCCATAGTCAGAGGTCAGGATCCCAAGGTGAACCTGTATCCCAGGTTTGGTGGCCCTAGCTTTACTCGTTTTATAGTAATTGAAAATGTAGCATTTACCATTTACCATAGTGCAACTGTAATGTTAACTTTGAACTTTGACCTTTGACCCCTTGACCCCAAATCCATAGTTAGATCAGGGTGTAAATCGTCCAGGATGTGTATTAGATATAACTACTGTATCAATTTGAAAAGCCTACATCATCTTTCAGCAGTTATTTTTAGAAGATTTAGGGAAAAATCTCACCTCTGACCTTTGAACTCAAGGTTTTCCAATGAGCAAAACTGCAACATGCGCATCGTCAGAATACAGTGGTGTGAAAAACTGTTTGCCCCCTTCCTGATTTCTCATTTTTTTGCATGTTTGTCACACTTCAATGTTTCAGATCATCAAACAAATTTAAAGGGCCTATATCATGCTATTTTAAGCCTTTCAGAGTAAACTATATGCATGTATGTGATAGTATATTACCTTTGGTACACTGGAGAATGAATTTCTTATGAAATATGAGTTATTTTCGCGAGCCCGGAAGTAAGATGCCTCGATCTCTGAGGCTCGGCCTCTCCTTCTTGTGGCTGCCACCCATTTCATGACGTAACCCCTGAGCCGGCTGCTGCAGCGTGTCGCTGGGTTCCGCCCACGAAAACAACATCTACAGTAAACTTTAGAAAAGATGGATGAGCATGTTGAACTCTTTAGCCTCCTGTTATTATTTTAGCCTATAATATTATTCTTATGTAGTGTATGGTTAATCACGTTTAATATTATGATTTTAGCCTCTGCATTCTGGTCTATTTTGACCATTTCTGACGAGTAGGCTCTTCTTTAGGAAGGCTGAACAAACTCCTAAATCTCTCACAGCCAAAGACACATTTACGCCACTTAGAAGACATTGTCTTACATAAAAAAGCAAACAGCTGTTGTCACTGAGCAGACTAGGTGTGAGAGGAATTACTTCTTCACAGCGTCAATGCTAAAGTGAAAGAGTTTTGCCAATCACCGTTCCGTCAGCTGCGCGGAGAAAGTGGGTGTGTGCGTTAGCCTGGGGGTGGTGCTTGCAGCACTGGCACTTCCTGGAGTGGGCGGCTCACCCACGTTCATACGTATGAACGTGGGGACCCAATCATTATCAGGGACAGGGCTGAGCAGCAGCTCAGAGAGCAGGGTTGTGGAGGAGTACTCAGAGATGTAGCAAAATACCACTTTGGGGGTGTTTTTGGTGAGGAATTAACATTATAACATGCTTTAAAGCTCAAAAAAGTCGATTTTGCATGATATAGGCCCTTTAAATATTAGACAAAAATAACACAAGTAAACACAAAATGCAGTTTTTAAAGGAAGGTGTTTATTGTTATGGGAAAAAATGCAAAACTACATGGCCCTGTGTGAAAAAGTGATTGCCCCCTAAACCTAATAACTGGTTGGGCCACCCTTAGCAGCAACAACTGCAATCAAGTATTTGCGATAACTGGCAGTGAGTCTTTTACAGCCATGTGGAGGAATTTTGGCCCACTCATCTTTGCAGAATTGTTGTAATTCAGCCACATTGGAGGGTTTTCGAGCATGAACCGCCTTTTTAAGGTCATGCCACAGCATCTCAGTTGGATTCAGGTCAGAACTTGGACTAGGCCACTCCAAAGTCTTCACTTTCTTTTTCTTAAGCCATTCATAGGTGGACTTGCTGGTGTGTTTTGGATCATTGTTCTGCTGCAGAACCCAACTGCACTTCAGCTTGAGGTCACGAACAGATGGCTGGACATTCTCCTTTAGCATTTTTTGGTAGACAGCAGAATTCATGGTTCCATTTACCACAGCAAATCTTCCAGGTCCTGAAGCAGCAAAACAGCCCCAGACCATCACAGTACCACCACCATATTTTACTGTTGGTGTGATGTTCCTTTTCTGAAATGCTGTGTTACTTTTACACCAGATGTAATGGGACACACACCTTCCAAAAAGTTCAACTTTTGTTTTGTCGGTCCACAGAGTATTTTCCCTAAAGTCTTGGGGCTCATCAAGGTGTTTGCTAGCAAAACTGAGATGAGCCTTTGTTCTTTTTTTTTTCAATTCAATTCAGCTTTATTTATAATGCACCACATCACAACAAAAGCCGTCTCGTGGCACCACAGTGCAGAAAAAAAAATAAAACACACAGTCACAGAAAGACCCAGCAATCAGACGATCCCCTATGAGCACGCACTAAGCGACAGTGGAGAGAAAAAACTCAGATTTGGAAGGAAGAAACCTCTAGCAGAGCCAGGCTCAGGGAGGGGCAGTCGTCTGCTGCGACTGGCTGGGGATGAGGGGATAGGGAGGATGGAAAGGACAGACATAAAAGAACATAGCAGTAAGATGCCAAGTACAATATTGGAGGTCAACCAGCAGTATGGATCACATAACAATAGAACAAGAGTGGGGTTAAAAGACACAAAAACCCTCCTTAAATGAAAGCTATATTAAAAAGGAAGGATTTTACTCTGTTCTTAAAAACAGAGACCGAGTCTGACTCCCGGACCCAGAGTGGTAACTGGTTCCAGAGAGAAGGAGCTTGGTAGCAGAAGGCTCTGCCTCCCACCGTACTTTTGGAGATTCTGGGTACCACAAGTAAGCCAGCATTTTGGGAGCGTAATGCTCTATTAGGATGGTAAGGTAATATCAGATCTTTTATATATTGGGGGGCCAGATTGTTAAGAGCTTTGAAAGTAAGAAGAAGGATTTTAAACTTGATTCTGAATTCAATGGGAAGCCAATAGAGGGAGAACAGAACCGGGGAAATATGATCTCTTTTTCTAGAACCAGTTAAAACTCTAGCAGCAGCATTTTGAATCAACTGAAGATTTTTCAAAGATACTTTAGGACAACCAGATAGTAGTGAATTACAATAATCTAATCGCGAACTGACAAAGGCGTGAATCAGTTTCTCAGCATCACCCAGAGACAAGATGCTCCTGATCTTGGCAATATTGCGCAGATGATATAAGGCGGTCCTAGAAACAGTTTTAATATGTGAATTAAAGGACAAATCCTGGTCAAAAATCACTCCAAGGTTCCTCACACAAGTGTTCAGAGTGAGAGTGGCCGCATCTAAATTAAGGGCATAGTCTGAAAAGGAATTTCTAAGATGTTTTGGGCCAACAACAATGACTTCAGTCTTATCAGAGTTCAATAGTAAAAAATTACAAGTCATCCAAGCTTTGATGTCCTTAAGACAGGCATCTAACTTGGCCAACTGATCACAATCATCAGGCTTCATTGACAGGTATAGTTGTGTGTCGTCTGCATAACAGTGAAAATGAATACAGTGCTTTCTGATGATATTGCCCAACAGGAGAATATATAGACTAAAAAGAGTAAGGCCCAACACAGATCCCTGTGGAACTCCGTGACTGAGCTTAGAGCTGGAAGAAAATCCATCATTGACATGGACAAACTAAAATCTATCAGACAAATAAGATCTAAATCACTGCAACGGAGTTCCACTGAGTCCAACAAAGTGTTCCAATCCATCAAGTAGAATGGCATGATCGATAGTGTCAAAGGCTGCACTGAGATCTAAAAGAACAAGAACAGAGACAAGTCCATTATCAGATGCAGTCAGGAGGTCATTAGAGACCTTCACTAAGGCAGTTTCAGTGCTGTGATGAGCTCTGAACCCAGATTGAAACACCTCAAACAAACCAACTCCCTGCAAATGGTCAGATAATTGCACAGTAACAATTCTTTCCAAGATTTTAGAAATGAAAGGCAAATTATAGATCGGTCAATAATTGGCCAAAACTCCAGGATAGAGCGTCAGTTTTTTTAAGTAAAGGTTTCATTACAGCAGTTTTAAAAGCCAGTGGAACATAACCCAGAGTTAAAGAAGAATTAATGATAAGAAGAATACGGCTACTAATAATTGGGAAAATAATTTTAAATAACCTGGAAGGAATAGGGTCCAGAAGGCAAGATGAAGGCTTAGACGAGGAAATTATTTTATCCAACTCTAAGAGGCCGATTGGAGTAAACTTATCTAAGCAGATATCAATTGAGGGAGTTGCAGTAGTTAATGTACTAGAGTTTACGGTAGGAAGAATCTGACTGATTTCATCTCTAATAGATAAAATTTTAAGATTGAAATAGTTCAGAAAGTCCTGACTAGAAAGCTCAGGGGGGATGCGAGGATTGACCGAGTCATGGCTCTTTGTAAGCCTGGCTATAGTGTTGAAGAGAAACCTGGGGTTATTCCTGTTCGCTTCTATTAATGCAGAATAATAGCTTGATGTAGCTTTTCTAAGGGATTTTTTTATAGATTAAGAAATGATTTCTCCACGCCAAGTAGAATTCATCTAAATTAGTAGAGCGCCATTTTCTTTCCAATTGACGAGTTTTCTGTTTCTGAGTTAAACCAAGGGGTAAGAAATCTCTGGTTAGACTTTTTCTTTTTTTGCTCAGCAGTGGTTTTTGTCTTGGAACTCTGCCATGCAGGCCATTTTTGCCCAGTCTCTTTCTTATGGTGAAGTCACGAACACTGACCTTAACAAGTGAGTTAAGGTCACTTGTTAAGGTCTCACTTGCCTCACTTGCTTAATAAGCAAGTGAAGCCTGCAGATCTTTGGATGTTGTTGTGGGGTCTTCTGTGACCTCTTGGATGATTCGTCGCTGTGCTCTTGAGGTGATTTTGGTCAGCCGGACGCTCCTGGGAAGGTTCACCACTGTTCCATGTTTTCGCCATTTGTGGATAATGGCTCTCACTGTGGTTCACTGGAGTCCCATTGCTTTAGAAATGGCTTTATAATCTTTTGTTCCTTAATTTTTTTTATCACAGCATGATGTCTAGCTTTGGAGGATCTTTCGGTCTACTTCACTTTGTCAGGCAGGTCCAATTTAAGTGATTTCTTGATTGAGAGCAGGTGTGATAGTAATCAGGCTTGGGTGTGGCCAGAGAAATTGAACTCAGCTTTCCAAAGATGCGATAAATCCTCGATAATCCTCGATGGTTCTCTTTCCTTTCACTCCCACATCAATAACATTACCCGGTCTGCTTATTTTCATCTTCACAACATTAATCGTCTTCACCCTTCGCTCACCCCCCACACTACCTCTATTCTTGTACACAGCCTTGTCACTTCCCGTTTAGATTACTGTAATTCCCTGCTCGTTGGTCTCCCTCAGAAATCCCTTCACAAGCTCCAGTTGGTCCAGAATTCAGCTGCTCGTGTTATCTCCAAAACCCCCTCCTTCCTTCACATCTCCCCTGTTCTCCTGCAACTTCACTGGCTCCCAGTCAAATTTCGCATTGACTTCAAAATTCTCCTTCATACTTTCAAAGCCATCCATAACCTCGTCCCTCCTTATCTGGCTGACCTCCTTCACATTGTCACCCCTACCCGCTCCCTTAGATCCTCCTCCTCTGTCCACCTCGCTGTCCCTCCTGCTTGACTCAGCTCCATGGGGAGTAGAGCCTTCAGCCGCTTTGCTCCCAAACTCTGGAACTCACTCCCACCTGCCATCAGAAACATTGACTCCCTTCCTCAGTTTAAATCCGCTCTCAAAACTCACCTGTTCAGATTAGCATTTTCATTGTAACTGCCATGGTTTTTTATGATTGTCGTTCTTGTGTTTTTGTTGTTTCTTGATACTGTGTTTTATCTATTTCTGTAAAGTGTCCTTGAGTGTCTTGAAAGGCGCTTTTAAATAAAATGTATTATTATTATTATTATAAACCAGTTAATTTATGTTTTAATGGGGGGGGGAGTCACTTTTTCACACAGGGCCATGTAGGTTTGTATTATTTTTTTTTTTACCCTTGATAATAAACACCTTCATTTGAAAACTGCATTTTGTGTTTACTTGTGTTATCTTTGTCTAATATTGGCACAAGCACCCGTGCGCCATTGTGCGGCGCATGAGGGAGGGAATGAAAAACCCAATTGCAGAAATAGAAAGTGCCATTTTATTAATTATAACCACAAGGTAACAAGTCCAGTAGACCACAAAAATACAGGAATATGCAAATGATGAAATTAAGGCCACCAGACATACAGGGCGCCTGCCAGATGCTCTACAGCCCGGTCACGGGGAAAGCCTAGTGCTGTCAGCATGAAGAGAAAGGTGATCATGAAACTTACAGGGCTGGAGCAATCCCGGGGTGATCCATGCAGTCTGGAGGATGGAGAGGGGAAGCGGGGTCAGCTGATTACACCAAGGGATTAACCAAACTTCAAGTGCAGGCTGAATACTTAGCAGGAGATGAGAACTCATGTGTGGAGAGCTAGCTGCCGCGTATGGAGGTGAATGCTCCGACAATCTCTTTCCACAACAGCAGCGAACAAATACTCCTGAAGCTAACGAGGAAAGAGATTGCTGATGCGAGAAAGCATGGGCTGAACTTAATTGGACCTGGTGTGTGAGAGAACGTGCATGAGTGTATGAATGGGAATGAATGGAGCATGTGCATGTGTGTGTGTGTGAATGTGAATATGTGTGTGAACACCCATGACAGCACAGCTGATGGCACTTGACAGGAGGCGGGGGCGTGCCCAAGCTGTCAGGGAGTGGAGGCCCAATAGCTTCCCTGAATCGGCAGGTGGAAACTAGGGCAAAACATAACAATAAGTCATAACTATGAGAGCCCCCCCGCTTCTAGGGGTGGGTACCAGACACCCCAGTACGATCAGACAAAAAGAAAAGACACAACACCCCACAAGGGACGCCCCCCACCTCCAGCAGCAAACACTAACACAGGGTGCAAGGTGGGTGAAACCCGGTTAGGAGGGAAGCAACCGGTGAAAACACAACCAGTAAAATACAAAATAATGAGCAAACCCCTCCCAATGGCCCCAAACCTGGAATACTATCCTCCCTCCCCAGAAGTCTAAAGTTCAGGGGGTCAACCAGAATCCCAGGCCCCCAGCATGGTGAGGAGTGGCAGGTTGGGTGGCCTGCCCAAGTCCCAAGTCCAGCAGGCGGCCCACAGGATAATGTCTGGCGGCCTGCCCGGGCCGATGGACCACCTGACCCATAAGCCAAGTCCTTCAGGTTGCCGGCCACCGTGGTGGAGCCACCAGGACTGGAGGGGAAGGCAGCCTCCATACTCAGGAGCATCGGCGGCCAAACCAATGAAAAGGAGCCCCCCTGCCGTTCGAGGCTAGGGGCAGGGGAACCATAGCACCCGCGATGGTCCCGGTCTGGGACTTGGCTGCACCCGCGGTGGACCCCAGCTGGGGCTCTGTGGCACCCGCGGTGGACCCCGGCTGAGGCTCTGCTGCACCCGCAGTGACCCCCACTGGGGGCCTCATTGCTCCCATGGTGGCCTCCCCAACGAGGGAGGTGATGCTCCTCACATTGCCTGATGCTGGACCCCGATCCTCAGTGGCCTCCGATGAGACCAGCAGCTCTCCGGCGACCCCAGCCAGGGGCTCCGAACCCAAAGGAAGAAAAAGAGAAACCGGGTCAGGGTCGCTGACAGCAGCAGCGGCAGAGCCCAGTGTGGCGGCCCCGAGGGCTACTGTGAGCTGCCCCAGGTCCACCTCACTATGAGTCAGGCAGTGTGACATTAACATTGATGTTACTGACATAATGAAGCACACTTGCCTGAATTCCGGCTCCACCACCGTCCAGGACTCTGGCGATGTAGAGTGCGTGGGTTCCCCCGGTCCGTCGGGTGCTTCACCCCCATCGGCCTCCTCCAGGAGCACTGGACCTGCCTCATCATCTGTGGGCAACCCAGGTTGTGGCAGCTCCTCTCCGGCGACCCTAGGATGAAGCTCGAAGGGGATAGGGGAGGAGGAACGGTTAGGGTCGCCAGCAGCAGCAGAGCCCGGCAAGGGAGGTCCAGATGCAGCTGAGAGCCGCACCTGACTCCCCTCCCCAAAAGCCAGACAAGATCCCTCCACCATCAACAAATGAACTACAGGAGAGAGTACTTGCCTGTGCTTAAGCTTTACCGCCGTCCAGGACTCCGACGACAATGCCCCAGGTCCCGTCGGCTGGCGGTCTGGTCCGGAGGATGACTCCACTGCGGCAGCCCCCGCAGCGGGCGTGGTGGTGGTTGCAGTAATGGTACTCTCGTGCGCCGTCTTCCATGCCTCCGGTTCCTCTGGCATGGCAGCCGTGGACGACCCTGCTGCTGGCCTATGGGCTGCACCCTCCTGGACCTCTGGCTCCTCCCCCGAGCGACGTGGATCCAAGACTGGTGGGCTCGTAGGTGCACATAGAACGGAGTTGGTGAGACCGGGTACGAGAGCACTATATGCCGCTGGGGCAGAGCACTCAGGGGACTGCACACCCCAAGTCTCCTTGCCAGGAGACAGACAAAATTGATCACTGATCGTGAGAATTAAGTGAGAGGAAACTTGCCTGTGCTTCTGGCGCTGGAGGTCCCCAGCAGTCTCCAATGTGTCCTCTCTCCTCTCCTGGCATTCCTCATTGGGTTGTGGCTCCTCCTCCCTCGGGGAAAGTTCCTTTAATCTTTCAGCCATCTCTGGGAGGAGCCATGGCTTCGCCTCCAGGATGAGGTCCGTCTCTGCCAGAAGAGCCCGCCTGCGTTCCTCCATCTCCTCCCGTGATGGAGCGGACCATGGCTCGGAGCAGGGAGGCGGAGCTGTAGTAAGCGGGGCTGGACACTTCTTGCGGCGGGGATTCCTCCCCTCTCCTCCTCCTGGGCAACTCAGGAATGAGATAATCCTGGATGCGGAGCACCGTGCCGGGCAGTGGGTCACCCATGCAGAGGGGCCCTGCATCCTCAGAAGAAAAGAGCGAAGTGGCCGCGAGAAGCTCAAGCACTGGGAGATCCTCAGCCGATTCGTCACATGGCACGGCGAAGATGTCCCGGAGGATCTCCATTGCCTCCAGATGATCCCAGAGGCTGTCTCGCTCCATCACCCTCCTCGCAGTGTCCCGAGCCTGTCAACCAGCCAGGGAGGAACAGGGCTTCTGCGTCCATGAAAAGATCTCCTCTAAGAAGCACAACGAGCGCAGTTCCCGCTCCAGCTCCCTCTCCGTCTGAACCATCACGTTAACAATCGGGGAGGAAGAGAAAAAGGTGTAGAGAGGAAAAAAGAAAAAACACACTTCTACTCCACTGGGTTTTTTCTGGTCGGAACATTCTGTCACAAGCCCCCGTGCGCCATTGTGCAGCGCACGAGGGAGGGAATGAAAAGCCCAATTGCGGAAGTAGAAAGTGCCATTTTATTAAATATAACCACAAGGTAACAAGTCCAGTAGACCACAAAAATACAGGAATATGCAAATGCTGAAATTAAGGCCACCAGACATACAGGGCGCCTGTCAGATTTTTTTTTATTTATTTTTTTTTGTACTTATTTTGTACCGGTAGGTAGATTTGTTTTGCAGTCTGGTGACAAGCCACCAGCTGCCGGTCGCTGCGTGCGCAAGCGCCCCGTATCTTTAACCTGCATGTTTTTAGCATGTGGGAGGAAACCGGAGAAATCCCTGAGTAAACCCACGCAAAACGGGGAGAACATGCAAACTCCACACAGATCACCGTTGGCCGGGGGCAGGGATCGAACCCACGATCTCATGATCCCCGCGATCCCCCGGCCGAGGGTAAAACTGTGCTGCCGCAGTGCTAACCACTGCACCACCGTGCAGCCCCAGATGCTCTACAGCCCAGTCAAGGGGAAAGTCTAGTGCTGTCAGCACGAAGAGAAAGGTGATCATGAAACTTACAGGGCTGGAGCAATCCCGGGGCAATCCGTGCAGTCTGGAGGATGAAGAGGGGAAGCAGGGTCAGCTGATTACACCAAGGGATTAACCGAACTTCAAGTGCAGGCTGAATACTTAGCAGGAGATGAGAACTCATACGTGAGAGCTATCTGCCGCATATGGAGGTGAATGCTCCGACAATCTCTTTCCACAACAGCAGTGAACAAATACTCCTGAAGCTAATGAGGAAAGAGATTGCCGGTGCGAGAAAGAGTGGGCTGAACTTAATTGGACCTGGTGTGTGAGAGAACGTGGATGAGTGTATGAATGGGAATGAATGGAGCGTGTGCATGTGTGTGTGTGTGTGTGTGTGTGTGTGTGTGTGTATGCATGTGAGTGAGTGAATGTGAGTATGTTTGTGAACACCCGTGACAGCACAGCTGTGGGCAGGAGGAGGGGGCGTGCCCAAGCTGTCAGGGAGCAGAGGCCCAATAGCTTCCCTGAAGCGCCAGGTGGAAACTAGGGCAAAACATAACAATAAGTCAGAACTGGGTTTGGAAGCCAAACTCAGGTTCATGACTAATATTTAAATTTGTTTGATGATCTCAAACAGGCAGCGTGGTGACAGAGTGGTTCGCACTGCGGCAGCACAGCAAATTCACCCTTGGCCGGAGGATCCTGCGTTCGATGCCAGCCCCCGACCAACAGTGATCTGTGTGGAGTTTGCATGTTCTCCCCGTGTCTGCGTGGGTTTATTCCGGGATTTCTCCAGTTTCTTTCCACATGCCAAAAACATGCAAGTTAGATTAATTGGCATCAAACTGGGGATTCTAAATTGTCCTTAGGTATGACTGTGAGAGTGAATGGTTGTCTGTCTCTCTGTGTTGGCCCTGCAATGAACTGGCAATCTGTCCAGGGTGTACCCTGCCTCTCGCCCAAAGATGCTGGGATAGGCTCCACCCCACCCCCCCGCCACAACCCGAAAAGGATTAAGCGGAAGAAGATAGATGGATGGATCTCAAACATTTAAGTGTGACAAATACACAAAAAATTGAGAAATCAGGAAGAGGGCAAACACTTTTTCACCACTGTATATCAAATCATGGTACTCTTAGATATTCACATATTAGCAATGAGCAGCACAGACGTGATGGAGCAGGCACAGATGACGTTATCAGAATCAGAATCAGAATCAGCTTTATTGGCCAAGTATGCACAACACATACAAGGAATTTGACTTTGGCTAAAAACTTATCACGCCATGCCTATATTAAGGGACTGACGGCGGGAGGCACTCTCTTTGGCGCTCTGCCTCTAGTCAACGCACAACCTGTATTCCCTTATAATTAGCGTAATAGCTATATCTGTATGTTCCATGTGCTACCAGCTCGCTTTATTAAAGCCACAGTTCAGCATAGTCAACGTATCCGCTGGTCCCTAATTCCCAGACATAGCAGGTATCAAGTTTCAAAACAATTGGAACAAAACTGTAGGAAGAGTTGATTTCACAAAAGTGGGACAGCCAGACGGACGTGACACAGATGGACGAACTGACCCATAACATAATCCCCCTTCAGTCTTCACCCAAAGGGCTCTTTGACCCCTTTAGGTTTTGACCGGCGGGGGATAATAAAAATGAGAGCAAGGTAGATGAAGACAGATCCTAACAGTGCTAGAATTGTGTTCTTTTTTATTTTTTTTTTTGTTTGTTTTTTTAGCATATAGCCACTCCAGATACCCAAATTCATACAAGTGTTCACAAATAATTAATAAGATTTTTGATGAATTGATGACTTTCTTGATTGTGAACAAATATAAACATTTCCCACAAGTTTTTCAAAAGTACCAGCTTAATCTTTGTAGCATTTTTAGTGCCAGAGTTATGGGTGAATTATGTATTTTTGGCCTATTTGATGACTTTGACATTTAATCTTTAGTCTTGATTTCACTTCTGTCATTCTAGTCCTCATACCTGGAATTGCTCATAACTTTAACAGTTTCTAGCAATTTAAATTCCAGTTTTCATCGGGGAAACAAACTCTGACACACACAGATACAGATTCAAGGACAGGTTGAGCACAATACTTCACCAAAATAAATATGCAAATATAAGAGAAAAGCTGCCCAAATTATTTAGTTAGCAGGTGAATTGTTCCGAGGCAGACATTTAAGCTTTATCCTTGAAAAATTCATGCTCTCCTAAACAACTATTAATGAAACAGCATCTCTGCAATAAGGCAGGAAGATGTTTGTTGGTGGCAGGTACACGGAGGCAGGTCAGATTTGAAGGAAGGGTAAATGTATCTAAATACAGATGGAGAACAGCAACCTGAGACCAGGACAGGGGTTCACCTTTCAGAATGACAGAGCCAGACATACAGCCAGGAGTGGTGACGGGATAAAAGTCTGACTGTCACAGCGTGGCCCAACCAAGACTATACTGCAACAGCCTTTCTTTGAGCTGATAAAGCATGAATAATCTGAAAAGAAAAAGAATTTATAAATTCACCAGATGTCCACAGGGTTTGAATTTCACTCACTTTTATGCTGGAAGATGAGTGTTTTATTTTGAAATTCCACAACATTTTTCACTTATATTCCTTTTTTAATCATTCCAGATAATCTTCTAATTGATGTTGCTTTGTTTTTGTTACATTTTCCACAGTTATTGTTCTCTTATGTTTACCTTAAAATTGTGTGTTCTTTGGGGTGACTTTTTGCATGTTTCATGAGCCAACCTGGGGCTCATGAAACTGGTGACTCACCTGGGACTGGTGAGTGGAGGGTCACAGGTCTGATCCCTGGACCGGCAAGATTAGATCTGGGTGGAACAGATAACATAGCAGTGTTTGCCCCACCCTCCTTAATTCCACTGTGGTGCCCTTGAGCTTGGGCTTGGGCCCTTAACCCAAACTGCTCCAGTGGAGCTGCTCAGTGGCCACAGGTCAGTCTGTGGTTGTACTAGGCAGCTTCCTAGTGTGAATGTGAACAGGGTGGCCTTGAAAAAGAGAGATTGCTTCTCAGTGGAACTACCCTGTATAAATAAAGGTTAAATGAATAAATAAAACCTATTTTCAGGTGGAGGACTTGCTGGAAATCTTTCCTGGGACTGAATGAGCTCCTTCAAAACATCTTTAATTTCCCTTTCACATTGTTACATAAAGTTTTCAGCAACTTGTATGATCCCAAATTGCGGTCATTTGAGAAATATAGCTTTTTTTTTAATTTGACATTTTTCTTCAATTCAAAATATTGGAAATTTATGCATTTTTTTCATAAATTTATGAGAATAACTCAATTTTTCTTCATAAATTTGTGGGGTTTCGAAGGGGGTTGTTTTTTTACTGATAAAGCTGCTTGTTTTTCACCTAAAATCTCATAAATCTGATCATTTTTTTCTGATATGGCCTCTTATTCTGGAGCTATTTATGTTTCAAATGCATGTATTGTATATACTGTATATTCTTTCCTCTTTTTAGGTGTCAGGAGAAGAAAGTGTCATATGCACATGGATTTTGAGAAGTTTGATTTCTCTGAGTGTACCGAAAGCATCCTTTAGAAATTCTCAATGTCACTTTCAGCTCAGGAGCCATCTTAAAAAAACAGGTAAATCAAGCCAGTACTCTCTCAGGGGAATAGCAGCTGCATCCAAGATTCAAAGCCAAAGAACATCCCAGCCTGTTAGGAAAGTGCAGTCTGGGCACCTCTGATAAACTTGGCCATTAAGGCTGTTAAAGTACTTCTATTGTAATGACTGCAGGACGGAGCTTAAATATTTTACATTTTTACAACTAGGTGTCCTCTTGAGAGTGATGGATATACTGTTTATTTTAAATTAATATTGATAGTTTATCATTAAAGGGGACATGATGATGAAGTTTTCACTTTTACAGTGCATTGTGCATCTATTTGAGTACCAGATGTGGCTACCAATGGAAAAACAACACTGGCACTTAAGGCCTGTCTATACTTGACACACTGGCCCTTGCAAACAGCTTCATGTGGCAAGTATGATGTCATGACTGATGTTGTGCACTGCGATTTGGTGTCTTTTCAGCTGGCTGTGCACCTCCCAATTTTTGTTACTTGGAGTGCTAAGTACAGCCAGCAGCATCCCACACTTTAGATCAGTACATGACCATAATCGCTTGCCAACCGCTAATTGAATAAAAATCCACAGACAAATTCAAACACAAAAAGAAGAAGTCGAAGAAGCTGAAGCATTTAAAACAAAATGGACGAAAAGGAAGGAAGACTCTGTGAGCAGGTCCACCAGTACTGGCATCTTTATGATACTGCAATGTGAGAACACAGATTTGTAAATGGCCCAAAACTTGTGGAAGGAAATTGCTCAGACACTAGAAAAGAATTTATTCGCATTCCTGTGTGACTCTTTGTCTATGTTATAGAGAGCCTAAGTCATGCCCCCGCTACTTCCGCATTTGTGACCATACTTCAAAAAAAAATCTCCAATGAAGTGAATGGCAAGAGAGAAATTATCTTTTGATCTCAATCAAATTTTGCCACAAGTTACACATATGATGTTTATCAATTTAAAAGATAATTTTAAAATTAAAGATTAAAAGCAAGTCTGAACAGGTGGGTTTTGTGTAATGATTTGAAGTAGTTTATGTCTGTGCAGTCACGGCTCCGTTGGGGGAGAGAGTTCCAGAGGGAAGGGGCTGCGATGGAAAAGGCTTTGTCCCCCCAGGTTCTGTGCTTGGTTCTGTGCGGTGGAGAAAGAAGGTTTACATCAGAGGAACGGAGTCAGCTGAGTGGGGTGGGGGGAGCATGCCAGTGCAACAGGTCAGTGAGATAGGAAGGGGCCTGGTGATGGAGGGCTTTAAAGGTGAGGAGAAGGACTTTGAACTGTACACTTTGTGAGACTGGGACCCAGTGGAGGTTCTGGAGGACAGGGGTGATGTGGTCGCCGGAGCGGGACTGAGTGAGGAGACGGGCGGCTGAGTTCTGAATGTATTGAAGTTTCTGGAGGACTTTGGATGATGAGCCGTAAAGAATGCTATTGCAGTAGTCGAGTCTGGATGTGATAAATTCGTATAGAGGGTTTCTGCGGTGGAGAAGGTGAGTGAGGGACAGAGTTGGGCTATGTTTTTTAGGTGAAAGAAGGCAGTTTTGGTGACATGATTGATGTTTGGTTCAAAAGTGAGGTGGCTGTCAAACATGACTCCAAGGTTTCGTATCTGTGGGGATGGGGAAAGTGTGGAATTGACAACAGTGAGGTTGAAGTTGTGGGTGGTATTGATGAGAGATTCCGGCCCGATGATCATCATGTCAGACTTATCATAGTCAAGTTGTAGAAAGTTCTTTTGCATTCAGGACTTTATTTCAGAGAGACAGTTTTCCAGTATGGAGCAGGTTACTGTGGTTATGCAGTTAGTAGAAATGTAGATCTGAACGTCATCGGCATAACAGTGGAAGTTAAGGTCATGTCGGCGGATGATGTTACCAAGCAGGAGTATATAGATGATGAAGAGGAGAGGGTCAAGCACAGAGCCCTGGGGAACATCATGGGAGAGGGGGGCTGTAGGGGAGGTGCAGTTGTTGACGTGGATGAATTGTTGTCTATATGGTGAGATATGAGTGGAACCAGAAGAGAGTTGTACCAGTGATGCTAAGGAAGGTTTCCAGATGGGAGAGGAGAATGGAGTGGTTGACTGTATCAAAGGCAGCTGTGAGGTCGAGCATGACAAGGATGTTCAGGAGTCCAGAGTCGGCTGAGAGAAGGAGATCATTTGTCACTTTGAGAAGGGCTGTTTCAGTGCTATGTTGTGAGCAGAATCCAGATTGGAATGTCTCAAAGAGGTCATTGGAGGTGAGGTAGGTTTTGAGATGGGTGGCAACAACACATTCCAGGATTTTTGATAGGAAGGACATGTTGGAGATGGGACAAAAGTTATTCATGATGTCGGGGTTTAGTCCAGGTTTTTTGAGGATTGGGTTGATAGCGGGGAGTTTCAGGGGGTCGGGAACTGAGCCGGAGCTGAGGGAGGCATTGATGATGGTGCAGATGGGTGAGGAGAGGGATGGGAGACAGGATTTGATAAGTGTGGAGAGGACGAGGTCCAGTACAGATGTGAGGCTTCTCATGCTTGTGGTCATTTTAGTGAGTTCAAGGTGGCCATATTAGTTTTTTTTTTTAAACCATTTAGTGGACTACAACTCCTTGTCTTGGACTATACACATCACCAAATACGATTATGGCGGTTCCCATCTCAAAGCTCACCTCCTGTTTTCTGACCAATGAAAGAAGCATCCAAAGAGGAGAAAAACAATATAAATGTATTGTATTTTGAGAGTTGGAGTTGATCCACACAATTGTTACTTATTTATCCCTGGGTGCTCTTCGAAAATGACATCCCTAACCATTAGGCCACCAGTGTAGTTGTGCAGACAGAGCATAACTAGTGCATGCTGCATGCTGCCTCTGCTTGCTACTTTCTGCTTTCAGCTACCGCCGCCCGCTGGCCCTCTGTTTTCGGGGGTGAAAAGAGGAGCCGAGTGCGTAAGTCTCCTCAGCCGGTACATAGCCTCTCCACTGCCAAGACTCGTACATGCCTCCTCGTGGCCACACACGGTAACTGGTACCTTGCGGTTTCCAGGCCAAGTTGTACGGGATCTCGGAGCAGCAGTGGGCCCCAGAGTCGCGGCATGCAGGCTCACTGGTATGTGGATACGCCCTGCTGCCCGTCAACCACTGCCCCGGTTGTGGGTAAGCAGACCCAGTTATGGGTAAATAGCAAAGACCTCAACGGTGGACCAGGCGGAGGATGATGGTTGACCTTTGGGAAACATCACAACGGCTGGGAAGGCGGACGAAGGCTGCAGCAGAAACGGGTCACCAGTCATCTTGGAGTCCATGCCACTGGATCCTGACCCCAATCTGTCAAGGTCTGTGTGGTGGCTGTATGTGCACCAGCCTCCCCACACTAAAATTCATGCACAGGCGTCTTCTTCATGGGAATCCACCTAACATCTCAGGTTAAGTCCTGTGGTGACCAGTAAGTGGCGACAGGGGCAGGATTGTGAAGTCTGGAAGCCCCTAGTCACAAGTTGGCACATCAGGCGGTGGATGCCAGATGATCACTGGGCTCTTGGACCGAGGCAGAAAGAGCCCTTCGGTAGCTACATCCATGACTGAGCAGTCCTTTGTAGGATCCACTCTGCTCACCCTTGATAGGGAAGGGGCTAGAAAAGGTGTGCTAAAAATAGCCTGCCTCAAACCTCCCGTCTGGATTACCGCGTTCAGAGGGATCACCAATTTGCGGTCAAAAACACAGAACTATGAATTTTGGAGCCTGGAATGTACACACCCTGACGGACAGTGCAACCAGTGACAGGCTGGAGAGGAGAACCGCCATCATTGCCAGAGAACTGAGGAGATGCTGGATTGACATAGCTGCTCTCTCAGAAACACGACGGGCAGAGGAAGGCCATCTGAAGGAGGAGAAGGGTGGCTATACTTTCTTCTGGAAAGGAAAAGCAGCAGATGAGCCCAGGATCCATGGGGTTGGGTTTGCCATCAGGAACCAACTGATCAGTCATCTCTCTGATCTCCCTGTGGGAATCAGTGAACGTCTGATGACCCTCCATCTGGTGCTTGCCAACAACCAGATGGCAACAGTCGTGAGTGCCTACACACCTACCCTTGTCTCCGAGGAGGAAGTGAAAGAGACCTTCTATGCCTGTCTGGATGAGACACTGTCAAAAATCCCCAAGGAGGATAAGATCATTCTTCTGGGAGATTTCAATGCCAAGGTCGGCCGAGACCACCACCTCTGGAAGGGCACCATTGGCAAGGAAGGCTTTGGAAACATCAACTCCAATGGAGTTCTGCATCTTGGCAAATGTGCTCAGTATGATCTTACCATCACTAATACCATCTTTCGCCAGAAGAATAAATTTAAGGCTTCATGGAGACACCCTCGTTCTAAACAGTGGCATCTTATTGATTATGTCATTGTCAGAACCAGGGATCTGCGCGATGTAAACATCACTAAGGCCATGATCAACTCCGACGATTGCTGGACAGACCACCGCCTTATACGATCCATGATGTCCATCAAACTTAAGAGGAAGAGGAGATTGCAGAAGAAGCAGAACCGGCTGAGACTAAACCTTGAAAGCCTTAATGAAACTACCATCCAGCAGCAGCTTCAGGCTTCTCTTGGAGAAAGTCTCAAACAGGAATATCCAGAGAACATCAGAGAGCACTGGAACCTGCTTAAGTCCACTATCCTCAACACCTGCCAAACCACCCTTGGGTACAAGTCCAGAAAACATCAGGACTGGTTTGATGAAAATGATGCAGAGATAGAACTGCTCATCTCCAAAAAAAGGGAAGCCTTTCATGCCTGGCAAAACGACATTACCTGCAAGGCCAAGAGACTGGTTCACTCTAGAGCCAAGGCTGACGTCCAGAGCCGGGTGAGACAGATTAAGAACTCCTGGTGGACAGAAAGGGCAATGGAAATCCAGCATCTGGCAGACTCTGGAGACACCAGAGGCTTTTTCAGTGCCATTAAGGCTGTCTATGGCCCAAGCCATCATGGCTTGAACCCATTACGCTCAAATGATGGACAGGAGCTGCTGAAGGACAATGAGTCTATTAATAAGCGATGGAAAGAGCACTTTCAGGAACTCCTCAACCGTAACACTGCAACCCAATCAAATTTCATCTGTTACATTCCTCAGAGTCCCATCCGAGGTCCAAGATGCTATCAGGAGCCTGAAGAACAGCAAGGCCACCAGTCCAGATGGGATCCCAGCTGAGGTCCTAAAGGAAGGTGGTCCAGAACTCCTGTGCCGTCTCGATGCCCTCCTTCTGAAGGTCTGGAAAAAGGAAGAACTCCCCTCAGAGCTCAGGGATGCTCAGATTGTGACCATATTTAAGAAGGGGGACAAAGCTGATTGTGGAAATTACAGAGGCATCTCACTCCTGTCAACAACTGGCAAGGTACTTGCTCGTGTTCTCGCTAACCGTTTACTGCCACTTTCTGAGGAAATACTCCCAGAATCACAGTGCGGCTTTCGCATCTTTACTGCCCGCCAACTTCAGGAGAAATGCCGTGAGCACAAGTTGCCATTGTACCTGGCTTTTATAGACCTGACAAAGGCCTTTTTTTTTTTTTTTTTTTGTTACTTATTTGTACCCGTAGGTAGACTTGGTTTGCAGTCTGGTGACAAGCCACCGGCTGCTGGTCGCTGCGTGTGCGAGCGCCCTAAACCTACATGTTTTTGGTATGCGGGAGGAAACCGGAGAAATCCCGGAGTAAACCCACGCAACACGGGGAGAACATGCAAACTCCACACAGCTCACTGTTGGTCGGGGGCTGGGATCGAACCCACGATCTCATGATCCCCGCGGTCCCCCGGCCGAGGGTAAAGCTGTGCTGCCACAGTGCTAAACCACTGCGCCACCGTGCAGCCAGGCCTTTGACTCAGTAGATCGCCAGGCTCTGTGGAGCATACTGTTGAGGTATAGCTGCCCAGAGAAATACATCAGGATTCTGAGGCTACTGCATGATGGAATGACAGCCACGGTGCTAAGTAACAGCGGCTCCATGTCTGAGCCTTTCACCGTGGAGACAGGGGTCAAACAGGGATGCATCATTGCACCCACCCTGTTTTCTAACTTTATTGCTGCCATACTTCACCTCACTGGCAAAGACCTACCACAGGGAATTCCGATCCGGTACAGAACCGACAGTAGGCTCTTTAACCTTGCTAGGTTCAAAGCCAAAAGCAAGGTTAGAAACACCACCATTATGGAGCTCCAGTATGCAGATGACAACGCTATAATAGCACACTCCGCAGAAGACCTACAGGGTATCCTGAATGCCTTTGCCAAGGCATATAGAGCCCTGGGTCTAACCTTAAACATCAAGAAGACCCAGGTGCTACATCAACCTCCACCCAATCAGCCATTTATTTCACCTATTATAAAAGTGGACAACACCCCTCCCGAAAATGTTGACCACTTCCCCTACCTCGGCAGTCTTCTCTCCTCCAAAGTGGACATTGACTCTGAGATCAACCATCGTCTGAGCTGTGCCAATGGAGCATATGCCAGACTCAGGATGAAGGTCTTTGAAGATCGAGATCTCAGGATCGATACCAAGCTCTTGGTCTACAAGGCTGTGGTTCTCCCCACCTTGCTGTACGGGGCAGAATCATGGACCATCTACAGCAGGCACCTGAGAGCTTTGGAGCAGCTCCATCAAAGAACTTTGAGAAAGATTCTGAGGATTAAATGGGAGGACCGACGCACAAACATCAGCGTTCTGGAAGAGGCCAAAATGCCCAGCATTTCCACCACAATAATAAAACACCAACTATGATGGACTGGCCATCTCATTCGCATGTCTGACACCCGTCTCCCAAAACAAATTCTTTATTCTGAACTGGAGAGAGGTTCGCGGGCTCCAGGGGGGCAAAAGAAACGGTTCAAGGACAATATTAAAACAAACCTTAAAAAATTCAATATCTTATCTTCTGACTGGGAGCACATGGCTCTAAACAGGCACCGATGGAAGGAAGCGGTGCAAGAAGGTGCTGCACACTATGAGAAGGAAATCCACCGTGTTGCAGAAACAAAATGACAGCTCCGCAAGAAAAGACAGAAAAAGGCTCCAGCACGACCACAACTCACCACCATTTTCCCATGCCAACATTGCACCAAAATATGCGGGTCACGGATCGGCCTCTACGCCCACCTGAAGACCCACAAGTAGACGCTCCCACGAGGAATGACTGTCATACTCGCTCCGAGTGACCGCCAATGATGATGATGATGTTATGCAGACAGGGAGAAAGAAACACTACCCAGTGTAATTGTTGCTACAGTTTGACTTCAGAAGGGATGGAGAAGTATTCGGATGCACCTCCAAGAGTGAACATGTGCGTACACTCAGTACACGACATGTGTCCACAACTTTTACCTTGAGTCCTTCCATCTATCCATCCATCCATCCATCCATCCACCTTCATCTGCCTAGAAGGCAGATGGGGTTTTATGACAGAATGATGCAACCAAGCATGGACTCAGCAGGCATGAACTTTTGGAGGTTAGGGCTTGACACGGATGAGATAAGATAAGATAAGATAAGATAAGCCTTTATTAGTCCCACAACGGGGAAATTCCAGGATTGCAACAGCACAGGGATAGCAACACTCAGAGCAACAATCAGAAGGCAAGAAAAAAAAAAAAAGAAAAAAAAAAACAAGCAAGCAAGAGCAGCTAATATACATATGTACATATTACTATAAAATATATATATACACACACACAGACACACTGTGCAGAGCATTGTAGCTGGATGGAATAAATATATGAATATATAGACACACAGTGCGGAGCATTGCAGCTAGGTGGAATAAATATGTAAATATATAAACACACACAGTGCGGCGCAATGTAGCTAGATGGAATAATATGTAGATATATAAACACACAGTGCGGAGCATTGTAGCTAGATGGAATAAATATATAGATATATAAATATAAACACACCCAGTGCGGAGCATTGTAGCTAGATGGAATAAATATGTAAATATATAAACACACTCACAGATGTGGGTGGTACAAACTATCAAAGACTTTATCTCGGACACCCGCACCTCCCACACTCGGGAGCAGGCCCTAAGGAACCTGGACGTTGCTTCTGGAGTAATTGGAGCATACCCCAGCCTGTGGAGATACCCTGAGCTGGCCGGGCTGCTGATTGCGGTTCCAGACCTCCAGCACTTGTTTTGCGGGCTGGTGAGAAACTCTCCTGGGCAGCAGGAGTCTGTGCTAACAATAGAGCATCCTTGGGTTCCTACTTCCACAGCTCCTCGCCGCTCACCAGCTTCAGCACCACAGAAGCCTGTGCTGACAGTAGAACGTCCCCTGGCTTCCACCACCTCTACGCACTTCTCCTCCACTCCAGCACAAGCTCCACGCCGTCCCTCAGCTCCTGTACCCACACCATCTCGCCACTTGCCTGCACCCATTCCTGCCCCAAAGCTCTCTCCAATGCTGGCTTCCATGGCAGCTGCAACACCTTTTCCCGAGGCACCTGCAATGTCAGCTCCCACGTCTGTCTCTCCAGTGCCGGCTCCTCATCGCCTCTTGGTTGCTCCCTGCCAGACCGTCTCATCCACTGCTGTAGCCCAGACCGCCTCGCCCGCTGTACTGCCAACATTTCCAGAGGCAGGGGTCGTTCCGGCACCATCTCCAGAGGTGGGGGTCATTCCAGCAGCGTCATGGAGGATTGTCATCACCTTTCCAACAGCAGAGCCATTGGGGTCTTCGCCAGCAGAGGAGCAGGAGTTAAAACAAGTTCCCTTTTTTGTCTTTTTAATATCATTATTAAAGAGGGCTTGTCTTGCTTCTGGTGGGGAGACCCAGTGGCAGTCCCCATCTGCTTCTGAGCTCTCCCCGCTGAGCTTCTCTGCTGGTGGTTGTGTTGTGAACCTGTCATCCACCCATGTTTCTTCCTCCCTGTCTGAGGTGGCTGTGTCAGGGATGGGGGAGCACCCCTCACCACCAGCTGCGCCCATGTTGCAAATCCCAGCTCCAGCTCTCCCCGAGGTGCATACTACAGTTTCAGCTGTCCCTGTAGTGCACTCCCCAGCCCCAGTCCTCTCTGAGGTGCACACAGCAGCTCTGGCAATGCCCGACGTGCACACCTTTGCTCCAGCACCCTCCATGATTGACACTCCCCAGTTGCAGTGTTTCCCAGAGGCCATCGTTCCTGCAACTCTTCCCGAGGTGGTCACCCCGGCAGAAGAGGACTAGAAGCTAAGGTAAGTTCTTTCCTTTACTTTTATAGCATCAATATTAGAAAAGACTTGCCTTTCTCCTGGTGATTTTGGTGATGCCCCACTCACTCCCTGCCCTTCTCCCCCATCCAAGGTGGCTGCATCGGCGAGGGCTTTCCAGGCGTCTGGGCTGGATGCTCATCAACCTCCGCATTTTGTTCCAGAGGCTGATGTGCCTCCACTGTTTGTTACTGAGGCTGGTGCACCTCCGCTGTTGGTTCCTGAGGCTCGTGCACCTCCATGTCCAGCTTCTGAGATCAATAAGATCCAATCATCAGTTCCAGAGTTGAGCGCACCCCTGTCAGCTCTTCCCGAGCTCAAAGCCCCCTTGTTGTTATCACTTGAATTCAGAGCTCCCCTGTTACAGTCTCTGGAGTCCCGCACTCCCCAGCCGTTGCCTCCTGGTTGTGCTTGCTCCCCGACTTGGTGGGCCACAGACTTGGGTCGCCCCCCTGAAAGACTGTGCTCTCCGGTCAGGTGGCCCATGGACTGTGATAGGTCACTGGCCTCGCTGTGTTCTCTGGTCTGGTGGTCCAGAGACTCTGGGAGGCCACCTGACTCCCAATGTCTCATATTCTGGGGGCCCTTGGACTCGAGTTGGCCCCCCGATTCATCGTGTTCCCCTGGCTGGTGGTCTAGGGCAGGCCTACTCAATTAGTGGCCTGTGGGCCACATGCGGCCCAGAACCAACCTCCGAGTGGCCCAGGCCCAGTCTGTGGTCCAGCCAGAGAAGCAAAGGCCAACATGTTTCACAGAATTGCAGAAATCCATTAATTACTACAGACTGTAAATGCAAAACTCTACGTAGCCTAGCAACTGTCAACCTACAATGCAGTGCATTTGTTTTGAAGTGTGGGCTATGACTGTGGTTAATGGTACTAGTGGCAAGATGCCAAGCCTACACCAAATGCGAACGGGTGGCGCAAATACATACAACATCAATGGAAAGAGGCGAGCACACGCAAAATTGCGTATTTGCATCTGAGGGCTAGAGCTAGCTTTGAGATTCTGCCGTCATCGGAGTAAAAGTGTCAACAATGGAGAGTAAACTAGTTTAAAAATGAGACTGACATTCACCTGGAGAAAGAAGGACTGGGAGCTCTTCAGCTGATTCAGGATGTCATTGTTATTTACCCATAGACTCCTGCCACGGATGTGCTAACAAGGCTAGCAGGCTAGCAAAGTAAACGGCTATCATCTTGTGAAGTTTTGGAGGTAGGGACAACTTTTTCAGGTGAGCCCCTCGTTGGTGCTTGTTAATGTTATCAATCTTTTCTTGGGGGGTTTGTGTACTGAAGAGTGTTAGGTACTCCCTATACTAACAATAGGCAGCAGGGACATGATGTCAGACACACGGGTGACATCAGCACACCGTGCCTATTTAAGGGGACTGTCCTCTTTGGTGCTCCACCTCCATACAACAACGGCCTGTATAGCTAGAGGGTTAGCTTGTTGGTTAGCTACACTGCAACACATGCACTATTACTGGGTATCTGTAATAAAGTTCGGGTTCAGTACAGCTCCTGCCTCCGCTGTCCTATTTTCAGACATAACATTTGGTGACAAGGAGAAAAACCTAATTTTCTGAAGGAAAATAAGCCACTTTCCTGAAGATGGAAGCCGGCTTGGCACTCCCACAGTCGCTTCTCGCTCTACCAGGTGAGCCACCATTCCCCTGGCCCCGCTGGCACGAGATGTTCCAGAGCTTTATCGCCGCTGCCAGCATATAGTCCTTGTCTTGGACTATACACATCACCAAATATGATTATAGCAGTTCCCATCTCAAAGCTCACCTCCTGTTTTCTGACCGATGAAAGAAGCATCGAAAGAGGAGAAAAACAACATAAATGTGTTGTATTTTGAGAACTGCAGCTAATCCACACAATTGTTACTTATTTCTCCCTGGGCGCTCTTCGAAAATGATGACATACTGTAACTTGCGTGAGTCTGTGTTTACAAAGGACTGTTAGGTCCACATTGAAAATGTTAAAAAAAAAAAAGTTTAGCATATTGAGAAAAAAGTAAAATAGTATTTTGAAAAAAAATCAAAATTTTGAGAAAATGTCATAATCTGGGCAGGGTCTGGGGACCATGCCCACACAAAGTGTGGGCATGGTCCTAGTTTGTGTACTACATGAACAATGGCAATAAACCTGATTCTGATTCTGATTCTGATTCTTTAAGTTTATTTCATTGTGTTTGTGTTTTTCTTGTTATTGTTTTCCCTCTGTGTCCCTTGTGATTATCCTTTGTTTATTTTCATTATTAATCTCATTGTCCTTTTGTTCTCTGGTGTCTAGTCATGTTGCTCATCTCATTTGTCTCTATTGTCATTATTGTGGTCTGGTGTGTATATGTTCATCTATTGCCCCCTGCTCCTTATGTTCCGTACCTCTAGCCACTTTCCCCCTCATGTGTTACCAAGTTGCCCTTGATTGGTCTCCCAGCTTTCCTGTGTTTGTAATTAGTAGCCTCCCTATATATGTTAGTCTGTAATTGTGCTCCTTGTTGCATCATCATCATTCATCCTACCGTGGTTCCTGTGATGATTCCTGTGTCTCCCTCTTCCCCTAGTTTATCCCTTCTAGGTTTAGCTTTGTTTTCAGCCCCCATGCTGCCGTTTGGTTTTGCTCCTTGAGTTTTTTGTGTTAATAAATTATTGTCATTGCACCATCTTCCTGCCTGTACCTTGAGTCCTTCTATCTATCCAACCACCCATCCATCCACCCTCATCTTCCTAGAATGCAGATGGAGTTTTATGACAGAATGACACACTAAGCATCGATCCTCAAAATCAGTATTTTGAGAAGAAAATCAAAATGTGGAGAAGCTGTCCTTTATAGTCAGGACTAAAAGAATCAGCCATCAATTAGCCATTAAATTCAATATGACAAGCAGAGGGCTTCTATCTTTTTATTTAACCTTTATTTATACAGGGTAGTTCCACTGAGAGGCAACCTCTCTTTTTCAAGGATGCCCTGTTTGTATTCACACAATTACACCAAGAAGCTGCCCAGTACAACCACAGACTGACCTGTGGCCACTGAGCAGCTCCACTGGAGCAGGTGGGGTTAAGGGCCTTGCTCAAGGGCACCACAGTGGGGGTTAAGGAGGGTGGGGCAAACATTGCTATGTTATCTGTCCCACCCAGATTTAATCCTGCTGATCCAGAGATCGAACCCCCGACCCTCTGCTTACCAGTCCACATACTTAACCATTAGGCCACCAGTGTAGTTACCCAGACAGAGAGGAAGAAACACTACCCAGTGTAGTTATCACTACAGTTTGACCACTTTCGAAGGGATGGAGAAACATCTGGATGCACCTCCAACGGCCATCATATGCGTACGCTCTGTACACAACATGTGTATACAACTTTTTTATTTTTCAAATTACTTGACTTTTTTCCTCAAAATTTTGACTTTTTCCTCAAAACACTCTTGACTTGTTCTCAGAATTTTGACTTTATTCTCAAAATGCAAAACCTTTTTTTTAATGTGGGCCTAATACTCCATAGTGTTAGTAGTCTTTCAATTTACATATTTTCACAGCTTTATACTTTAACAGTTAAACAACAGCCTACAATGTTAACTATGTGGAAAATTATCGTTTAAATTGACAAATATGTGTAACTCGTGGCAAAATTTGATCACGATCAAAAGATCATTTCTGTCTTGCCATTCACTCTATTGGAGATTTTTTCCTAAGGTCCCATATGCGGAAGTAAAGGGGGCATGACTTAGGCTCTCTGTTTCAGGTGCAGCAGTCTCATTTTCTTGACAGCACCATCTACACTTTAGGAGAAAAACTGCATCGAGTGGGAGTTCCTCTCTCTAAATGAGAGGTTTTGATTTGTCTCCAAGTGTGACATGAGACCCACCGTCCCAGCTTGCTCTCAACTGATTTTACCAACAATAGGAAGATCCTTATCAACATCCAAAACCCACACTGACTGTGCTACTATGCTAGCTTGCTACAGAGTTAGCTTGGTGACTGCAGTTTATATTGCTATTTTCTTTCAATTCTAGTCACCTCATTAGCATCCCTGTTACCTGGGGCCTAATGTACAAAGACGCATGGATTTTCTACTGAAAGATGACATACGTTTAAATCAAGAAAACGCTGTAAGCAAAAAAAAAAAAAATCTAGATGTATGAAACAGTGCATATCAATCAATCAATCAACTTTATTTATAAAGCACTTTAAAAACAACACTCGTTAAACAAAGTGCTGTACAGCAAGAGAACATGAAAGCAGGGCACTAACACAAAGGGTGCTAACACAAGAACCACAGTATAAAAAAAAAAAATCAATTTCATTCAATAAAATCAATGTCTCGTACTGGGTCGAAGGCCAGGGAGTAAAAATGTGTTTTAAGACGTGTTTTAAAAATGGACAGTGAAGGCACTTGTCTAATGTCCAGGGGTAAATCATTCCATAACCTGGGGGCCATGATCGAAAAGGCTCTGTCCCCTCTGAGCTTGCGCCTCGCCTTTGGTACCTCCAAAAGCAGCTGTTCAGCTGACCTAAGGGACCGGGTGGGAGCGTAGGGATGCAGAAGCTCAGAAAGGTAAGGTGGAGCAAGACCACTGAGGGATTTAAAAATAAATAAAAGAATTTTAAAATGAACTCTAAAATACATGGGCAGCCAGTGGAGTGAAGCTAAGATGGGTGTGATGTGATCTCTTCCACGTGTACCTGTTAAAAGACGAGCAGCGGTGTTTTGAACCAGCTGCAGACGGGAAAGAGATGACTGGTTGACACCGGCGTAAAGTGCGTTACAGTAATCCAGCCGAGATGAAATAAAAGCATGGATTACTGTTTCCAAGTGTGGTCTAGAGAGAATGGGTTTTACTTTTGCTAAACGCATATGCAGCAATCCAAGCACATTTCCTTTGTACATCCCAATCTACTTGAAATTGAACACACATGAGGAAATACCGAACTCCTCCCTTGACACGTCTCCATTTGAATATGCAATTACATGCAAATAGACATATACAAGCCCTGCACATTTGATTCTCCTGTATCCACGATCAAAAATAATGGATTTAATGGAATTTCACAGACTGAGTTGGAGGCGCTCCTGAATGAGGTAGAGGCACATAAAAATGTTTTGTTTGGCACGCTGTCCTATGGCATTAGCGGCAGATACAGGTCATTCAATAGCCTGCTCACAGCCCTATAAGAAAAGTTTACTGTTTTCCTTTATTCATACAGGGATGAGAAGGAGATGTTTATTTAACCTTGACATGTTTCAACTGACGTCTGCAGTTGTCCTCAGAAGTGTCAGCTGATCACTGTGATTTGTGACCAGTCGGGTGGATCAGCTCGTTGAATAAAGGAAACCAGTCACCAAAAAGAAGACAACATGAACCCATTTAGTGGGTAGCCACGGTCACCTGTCAGTTGAAAGCAGATCACATTAGACTCTACAAGTACATATTTTATGTCCAAAATGCAAATCTTATCCTTTATAGTTATATACAACTTACATGGACTGCACACACTACTAAATGAATGAAGCGCGCCGGGCAAAGGGTGACACTGTTGCATTTCAAACTTTAAGCATGTGTTTATTGACATAACTACTGTTCACACAAAGGCAATTGGGGGCTTGATAGAATGCTGTGAAACTGTAGTTTAATCAGCAAAAAAAGGAAGTCACTTACTCCAACCACTGACTTGTAATGAAGCCTTGAAGACAGGGTGATATTTGGGGCGCACAGACGTGTTGCGCATGAGGTGTGTTATTTAGGACAAGCTTGTAGTTTGTTCACAACAATGCTGTTCATCAGAATCATTCAGAAAACCAGCTCTTGCTGCAAATTGCGCTTTGATGTTGGCCTGTTCAACTGCATTGTACGGGAATATGATGTACCTGGGTGACAGCCGGAAAATGCCATCCCACCCAGCTAGCATAGCTCAGCTCAGGGTTGACTTGGGAATTCCAGATTGGTCTGCCAGCTCCCACTGGAATGCCCCTGTTGCCAGGAACCCCAGTGTTGTCAGCACCTGCATAGGGACGGGCAGTGCACGGCTTCTCGCCGTGTCGCGCTCCAAGAGCGGCTGTAGCTCTGAGCACAGTTCCACAAGGACTGCCCATGGAAATCTAAACTGGCTGACAAGCCAGTCATCATCCTGAGCCAGAAAATCTTGTCTCTAAATACCCTTTCTCTTCTCACTGCGCGGTTTGCAATATCCTCTAATAATGCTAACACCATTGTTGTTAGAGGCATTTTCTGCATTTTTGTGCTTGCTTTTGTATCCACTCATCTAATTGCACACACTTGGATGTTTGTTTATCATGTGTCTCTGGTGTGTACAATAAATTTCACATCATTATCAGTCTCCCAACACCACCTCTGTGTTACCAACGGACCAATAACAGTAGAAACATACGTACACCAGCCATGAAGTTGGCGCGAGGCTGCGCATATTTCCACGGTCATTTCATTCTTGATACATCTGAAATTTTCTGTGGAAATGCCATGTTTTTGTGCGTAAGTACCCTTTGTACATGAGCCCCCTGGTCCACTAATCCACAGTCTTGCATCAATCTGGTTTATGTTGTTGAATTTTGGTGGTAATTAGAGTTGCCAGCTTTCTCACATAAAAATAAGGGACAGAAGGTTTTAACTATTGCTCGGTGCCATGATGATGTGAACATTAGTGTTGTCATAATACTGGGATTTTTTTTTTTACCTTGATAATGCCATAAAAAAATACTGATATTCAATGTTATGTTTAATATGACAAGGAAAAAAATACCACACTGTATAGCTAGAAATTTCAAATTTTACAGAATACAGAGTCTCAGTTTAAAAATGTGTAATTGCTGTGTTTTTTTGTAATGGATTGCATTTATATTGCACTTTTCATGACACCCAAAGACACTTTACAATGAGTGCATTATTCATTCACTCCACAGATAATGATAGTGGTAAGCTACCTCTGTAGCCACACCTGCCCTGGAGCAGACTGACAGAAACATGACTGCCAATCCATGCCAACAGCAGGGGCGCCTCCAGAAATTTTTCATGGGGGGGCCACATGGGGGCCACTAAAAATCTTGGGGTGGCACATCAAAATAAATTTGAAATGTAATCACGCTGTGTGCCCATTTGCATTTGGTCTGAACGCACCTTGACAGCGTGATCTGTCCTGCTTTGCTGTATTTTGTTAATATTTGTTAATAACATACAGCACACATCAATTATTCTTAAACATCTACTACATGTAAAACATGACATAGAAAAAAAAGTTATCATCATCATCATCATCATCATAGCAGTCTGTCGTGAGCGAAAATGACTGTTTCATTTAGGTCTGATCAGATTCCTCCACACAGCTCTGTCCTTAGCCTTCTGCTGCCAGGAACTCCTGTCTATGTCCAATTTCTCCAAGTTTCTTTTTACAGTGTCTTTAAATCTGAGCCTTGGTCTACCCTGATTGCGTTTGCCCTCACATAACTGTGAGTAGAGTAACTGCCGAGGTAGACGCTGGTGGTCCATTCTCTCAACATGTCCGAGCCATCTCAGGTTCATCTGAATTAGCATGTCCTCCATTAAGATAAGATAAGATAAGATAAGATAAGCCTTTATTAGTCCCACAACGGGGAAATTCCAGGATTGCAACAGCACAGGGATAGCAACACTCAGAGCAACAATCAGAAGGCAAGAAAAAAAAAAAAAAAAAAAAAACAAGCAAGCAAGAGCAGCTAATATACATATGTACGTATTACTATAAAATATATATATACACACACACACACAGACACACAGTGCAGAGCATTGTAGCTGGATGGAATAAATATATGAATATATGAACACACAGTGCAGAGCATTGTAGCTAGATGGAATAAATATGTAAATATATAAACACCCACAGTACGGAGCATTGCAGCTAGGTGGAATAAATATGCAAGTATATAAACACACACAGTGCGGAGCAATGTAGCTAGATGGAATAATATGTAGATATATAAATATATAAACACACCCAGTGCTGAGCATTGTAGCTAGATGGAATAAATATGTAAATATATAAACACACACAGTGCAGAGCATTGTTGCTAGATGGAATGAAACAGCATAACCGTCTACTTAGTTATCCTACATGGTATGATTATGTGCCCATACATATTCTCACCCTCCATAGCGACCGGTAAGTTCCTAGTTGTATGCCGGAGGGGACCATTGTGTAAGTCTATTGCATCTTTTGCATTCAAAAAACTATTAGTTTGTTACGTCTTTTTGCTATCTCTGCGAGCAGCCCTGCTTAGGTTGTACAGTCTGACAGCCGTTGGTAGGAAGGACCTACGAAACCTCTCGGTTGTGCACCTGGGATGATGTAGTCTGCTGCTAAATGAGCTCCTCAGTGCATTCAGTATGTCCTGCATAGGGTGGAACTCGGACTCCAGCAGAGATGACAGTTTAGCCACCGTCCTTCTCTCTCCTATCTCCTCCATCGGATCAAGGCGCTGCCCCAGGACAGAGCTAGCTTTCTTAATCAGTTTGTTCAGTCTCTTCCTATCGGCTGCAGTAATGCCACTGCCCCAGCAGACCACTCCAAAAGTGATGGCTGATGCCACCACCGTGTCATAGAATGACTTCAGCAGCGCCCCTTGTACACCAAAAGACCTGAGTCTCCTCAGCAGGAACAGCCTGCGCTGTCCCTTCTTGTAGAGTGCATCAGTATTGTGTGACCAGTCTAGTTTATTGTTCAGATGAATACCCAGGTACTTATAGGATGTCACCATCTCGATGTCTGTTCCCTGTATATTTACTGGTAATGTGAGGGGCTGCCCATGCCTGCGGCAGTCCACCACCAGCTCCTTAGTTTTCCTCGCGTTGATCTGGAGGCAGTTCCGATGGCACCAGTCCACGAAGTCCTGGATAAGCCCTCTGTACTCAGCTTCATCTCCATTGGAGATGAGGCCAACGATCGCAGAGTCATCAGAGAACTTCTGTAGATGGCAGTGTGTTGTGTTGTGTGAGAAGTCCGCAGTATAAAGAGTGAACAGGAAGGGAGCCAGCACCGTTCCCTGGGGGGCCCCCGTGCTACTGATGATCGTGTCGGACACACAGTCCCGGGTTCTCACAAACTGAGGCCGGTTCGTGAGGTAGTCCAGGATCCATGATGACAGGTGCTGGTCCACCCCTGCGCGCAGCAGCTTGTCCTTCAGGATCATCGGTTGGATGGTGTTGAAAGCACTGGAGAAGTCAAAGAACATGATCCTCACCATATTCCCGGGCTTCTCCAGGTGGGACAGAGAACGGTGAAGGAGGAAGATCACCGCATCCTCCACCCCAATGCCATGCTGGTAGGCGAACTGGAGTGGATCCATCGCTGGTTCCACCAGGGGGCGGAGGTGAGCAAGGAGCAGTCTCTCCAGGGTCTTCATCAAGTGGGACGTCAAGGCCACCGGTCTGTAGCTGTTCAGGTCTTTGGGGTGGGAAGTTTTTGGTACAGGTACCACACAAGATGTTTTCCACAGCTGTGGTACCCTCCCCAGTTTCAGGCTCATGTTGAAGATATACGTCACAATCCCACACAGCTGGTCTGCACAGGACTTGAGGAGCTTTGCGCTGATGCCGTCCGGTCCCGGCGCCTTCCTCGCCTTGATCTTCCTCAGCTCCGTCCTCACCTGGGTCCTGGTCAGGGTCAGGATGGGGGGCTGTGTGTTGGGAGTGGGGGGGTGTTGGTGGAGTGGGGAGTGGGCAGCAGGACTTGATTTCTTTAGAGGCAGCAGTGGTTGTTGTGCAGTCAGGGGGGAGGGCGGTTGGTCAAATCTATTGAAAAACAGATTCAGGTTGTTCGCCCACTCCCTGCCCCCTGTGGCCTGGGGGGAGGTATTCTGGAGCCCCGAGATGGTTTTGAGGTTTCTCCAGACCCCGCTGATGTCGCTCTGTTGCAGCTTGTCCTCCATCTTCTTCCTGAAGCTGTCCTTGCCTTCTCTGATCTTTCTCCTCAGCTCCCTCTGTACGGACTTCAGCATCTCCCTGTTCCCTGACCTGAAGATCCTCTTCTTCTCTCTCAGAAGTGTTTTTATCTCAGGGTTGATCCAGGGTTTGTTGTTTGAGTGACGCCGTATGGTCTTGGTGGGAACGGATTTGTCCACACAGAAGCTGAGGTAGCCCGTGAAGGTGTGAATGAGGCCATCGATGTCCTCACCATGTGGATCGCAGAGCTGCTTCCAGGCGGTGGCTTCAAAACAGCCCTTTAGGGTGTCCATTGTCTCCTCAGACCATAACTCCACAGTGTGCATGGCCGGAGGTTGTCTGTGCACTAGGGGTTTGTACACCGGCCGGAGATGAACCAAGTTGTGATCCGATCTCCCGAGTGGGGGGAGTTGTGATGAGGTGTACGCCTCCTTAGTGTTTGCGTAGAATAAATCCAGTGTTTTATTGTCTCTAGTGTGGCATGTGACATACTGGGTGAACGTGGGTAGAATGGGAGACAGTGAAACATGGTTGAAATCGCCTGAGATGAGGAGAAGAGCATCTGGGTGTTCTGTCTGCAGCCTGCTGGTTACTGAATGGATGACGTCACGTGCTGTCCCAGCGTTCGCCGTCGGATTTGCATAAACAACAATGCAGATCACGTGTGAGTGTTCTCTCAGGAGATATGTAGGCCTCATGCTAACAGCTAGCAACTCAATGTCTTTGCTGCAGTGTCGTTGTTTAACAGTGATATGTCCCGGTCTGCACCAGTTGTTGTTAACATACATTATCACTCCACCGCCCCTAGCCTTGCCACTGTCTGGTGTTCGGTCAGCTCGTATCATGTGAAAACCCTCCAGCTCAATGTTAGCATCTGCTGCTAGTTCAGTTAGCCACGTCTCAGTAAACAAAAGGAGAGAGCACTCCCGGTATGTGCTATCATAACGGGAGATAGCCGCTAGCTCATCTAACTTTCCCAGTATCGACCGTACATTTCCCATGACAACAGATGGAAGGGAGGGTCTGTACCTTATATTTTTTGTCCTCCGCCTTACTCCAGCCCGGCAGCCGCGGCGTTTTCGCCTCAGACAGATTGATGGTAGACTAGCTCGTTTCAACACCTCTATGTTGGTTATCTTGTCTTTCCATGAGATGTTCATTATGGCTCGAAGGTGTCTCATCATGTACGCGTGGAGTTTCTTCACCTGCACTCTGTAGACAGTCCAAGTTTCAGCACCGTACAATAGAGTAGCCAGTACTGTCGCTCTGTACACTTTGCATTTCACACGGATAGACACATGTCGATTGTTCCACAGTCTCTCCCTCAAGTTTCCAAACACAGCGCTCGCTCTTCCCATTCTGAGAGACAGTTCATCCTCCAGCGTAGCATTCTCTGAAGCAGTACTCCCTAGGTACTTGAAAGTCTTGCACTTGACTAGTGGCTCTGTACCAATGCTGATCTCTTCTGGTAGTGATGTTGATAATTGGAACTTTGATGGTTGATAAAGGCACTCTGTCTTCTTGATGTTGATTTGGAGGCTGAATTGGCTAGCTGTTCTTGCAAATTTCTCCACTAAAGATTGCATATCTTCCACGCTGTGGGCAACTAGAGCACTGTCATCGGCAAAGAGCATTTCTCTTACTATCTTTATCGATGTCTTACTCTTGGCTTTAAACTGTGTCACATTGAACAAGTCTGCTTCTTTCCTTGTTTGAATGTATACTCCTTCTGAAGTGTCTTTGAAGGCCACCTCAAGCATGGCTGCCAGATATAGCAAGAAAAGTGTAGGTGCCAGCACACACCCTTGTTTCACCCCGTTGCTTACTGAAAAGTCTTTAGATACTGAACCACTCATTGCCATGTTTGCTTGCATACCTGTATGGAGTGCCTCGATCAGGCTGACAAACTTCTCTGTACAACCATATTTCTTGAGAATCTGCCAAAGTCCTTGTCGCGAAACAGTATCGAAGGCTTTACTGAAGTCTATGAAGACTATATAAAGCGGCATATTGTGTTCGATACACTTTTCTTGAACCTGTTTCAAGCAGAAAATCATGTCCATTGTGCTTCTTCCAGTTCTAAAGCCGCAATGGGTTTCCGGTAGTACATTCTGCAAGATGTGTTCACTGAGTCTGTTAAGTAGTGCACGTGAGAGAATCTTACCAACAATGGCTAGTAGTGATATACCTCGGTAATTTCCACAATCTTTCCTGTCACCTTTCTTGAACAAAGGCACAATACTTGCATCCTTCCAGTCTTGAGGTACTTTCTGGGCATTCCATATCTCTTGGATGAGCTTGTGCAGGCAGTTGGTCAGCTGAACGCCACCAAATTTCCACACTTCTGCTGGAATTCTATCCCTTCCTGGAGCTTTACCATCCTGTGTTGTCCTGATAGCTGCCATTAGTTCATCAAAATTTGGTGGTTCATCTAGACTTGATACAGCTGGTCGCTGCACTAGAGCTTCTTTAGCCTCTTCAGTGAGATCTCCAGGGTTCTTTAGTAGTTGGTCAAAGTGGTCTGCAAATCTGTCTAGGATCTTGTCTTTCTCCTGCAAAACTGTTTCACCATCCATAGCCTTTAGTTGGATCAATCCTCTTGGTTTAGGGCCATAGATTTCTCTCAAATCTGTGAAGAATGTTTTCATGTCCTTCCTGTCTGCTGCAGTTTGAAGTTTCTCCACTTTTTCATCCCACCAGTTGGACTTCATCTCTCTGGTGTACTTCTGTAGCTCACTCTGAGCCTTTGAGCATTTCTTCTTCTTCGACCTTGTGTTACACTGTAGGTTTTCCTGCCTAGCTGTATTTCTCGCTTCGAGTAGTTTCTTCAGGTGTTCATCATGCTCATCAAACCAATCTTGATGTTTCCTCTCAGGGTGGCCTAATACATCACTCGCAGTCTGATACACCGTATCCTTCAGTGTTGCCCATTTCTCTTCTATGTCATTCTCTGGGTTGTTGCTGTCCTAGTCTTTCAAGTTTTCATCCATTTCCTGTGTAAGTTCTTCCTGCTTCTTTTGGCCTTTCAGTGCACTAGTGTTTAGCTTCCGTGGTGGCTTCGCACCCGTCCTGCAGTGCTGTTTTCATCTGCAAATCCTTAATCTAGATCTCAGCATAACATGATCAGTGCCACAGTCCGTGCCTCTCATTGCTCTGGTGTCCAATACATCCCTTCTGTCTCTCTGCCTGACTATGATGCAGTTTAATAAGTGCCAGTGCTTGGATCTTGGGTGCATCCATGTCTTCTTGTGTGTGTCCTTGTGCTTAAATAGAGTGTTGGTTATCACAAGGTTGTACTCTGAACATAGTGCGAGTAGAAGTTCTCCATTAGCATTGCACTTGCCTACTCCATGACTGCCTAGCACTCCTTTCCATTTCTCAGTGTCCGAACCAACTCTGGCATTAAAATCTCCAACGAGTATCAACCTGTCATCAGTCGGTACACGCCTGATAGTCTCACATAAATCACTGTAGAACTCTTCCTTCACCTCCTCTGTGTTGGTCATTGTTGGGGCATATACACTGATGAGTGTGGCATACATCTTCCGCTGTAGTGGGAGTCTCATAGTCATTATCCTGCCGTTGATTGGCACCGGTTCCTCATCAAGCATTGCTGCTATCTCCTTTCTAACTGCAAAGCCCACTCCTGCTTCTCTCCTTTCTTGAGTTGATCTCCCACTCCAAAAGAAGATGTACCCATGGTCTTCCAAGCTGTCATATCCAGGCAATCTTGTTTCACTAAGTGCAGCTATGTCTACATTGTACCTGTTCTTTTCCAGGGCCACAAGCGTGGTCTGTCTTTCTGGGCGCCGTGATGTTGTTCTGTCCAACAGAGTGCGCACATTCCATTCTGCTACACACAAGGTTGCTGTTTTCCTCTTCTTTTGTCTTCCTGCTCCTAGCTTACTTTTCGCTGCCTGTCGGAGTGTGAACAGATCAGCGCGGACCTTGTAAGCCCGGGCGGCGTCCGAGCAGGTATGAGTTGCTTTCTGATTGACCATTTCCACCATTCACCATGGTGAATGGTGAGTGGTGAAGTGGTGGACCATTCACCACTACCGGAGTGGTGGCTCAGTTGGTAGAGCATCCGCCCCACACCCGGGAGGCAGGGGTTCAAATCCCGGCCGGGTCATGCCGAAGACCATATAAAAGTGGAACTTCCTGCCATCCAGCTTGGTGCTCAGCAAAAATGGAATGGAGGAGGGAAAATTGTGGCGGCACCTTGCATGGCAGCGGCCCTCTGATTCTACACTTGGGGTGTGTGTGATTAACACTGTAGATAGGTAAAGCACAATCTCGTTCTACTGTACATGATTGGTTGTACAGTTGAATGACAATAAAGGGTGATTTCATGAAACTGCTTGCAAAGTATTTGAGTACTGCTAGCTTTTGCTGGACTAGCAGCACATTCTTGGCAGATAAAGATAGTATCAGTGGCAAGGACAAGCCAAGACAAACTGACTCCAGTATCTGTTGCAGTGACTGACCAGATGATAGGTTTGTTTATCTCTGCTCTTTGTGTAGTGCATGTCACAATGCACCGACTGGCACAGTCCACCATAGACCTTGTGACAGATGTGGTTATCTGCCAGGATGTCCAGTCTCACCCTGTGTAACTGGGAGTGATCCATCACAGACCTGTGACAGATATTGTTTTTAGTTCTGCTAGGATGCCCTGTTTCACTCTCCACACCCTCGGAAGGGCGGGGATGCTGGTTGAGTCGCCGACGGCCCGACCCATGAGACAGGTAGTAGCGGTTTTCATGGTTATCCGGTTGCAAGCAAGCCAATGCCTGACCTGACAAAAAACAAGTTATAAAATTAAGTTAAACTGTCTAGTGGCAGGGACCAGGGGTGGCCCTGGCCAACGGCCTCTCCGACCACCACCAAACATTTATTCACATTCATATATCAGTGTCATGAACCATGAACACACTGGAGGCAAGGTGGGTAAAGTGTCTTGCCCAAGGACAAAACAGCAAGGTGGGGGGAGTGGGATTCCAACCTGTCAGATATTCCCATACTAACACCATGCACGTCACAGATGTGGGGATGCACGCACAATGTGATATCATCATGCCGTGACTATATTAGGGGAAAAACAGCGTGAGATCGCCTCTAACCTAACACCAGTCTGTACTCCACCCCAGTTAGCATACCAGCTATATACTGTAACACGTGCTGGTCATGGTGTTGTTTCAATAAACCATCATTCAGTACAGCCACCGCCTCCACTGTCCCAATTTCCCGACACAACACAACCCTCCGGTTATTGGGTGACCTGCTCTACCTCCTGAGCCACTACAGCCTCATTTTTGTTTCTCTTTGAGAAATAATGCAACTTTGAGCTAGAAAACACAACTACATTGCAAAAAAGTCAAATAGAAGTAAAATCAAATAAATTAAGGCTGTTTATGTTTTTTTTTTTTGTCTGACAAGACAGTATTTATTCTTGCTGTGCAGTTTATGTGTAAGAAAATTTTACATGCTTTCTGATAGTTTTAACTTGTTTTACGCAGTTTGATAAGTCAAATTTTCTTGCCCTGTTGGCAGATAATTTTACTTAAACAAAAAAAAAATTCTGGCAATAGATAATTCTACTTAAAATTAGAAAAAAAATAACTGCCAACAAAGTAAGATTAAATTGCTTAAAACAAATAAAAACTTTCATAAAGCAAGTAAAATCTTACAGAAAACTGCACAACAAAAAGAAATTCTTGTCTTGTCAAAATTATTTTGTGAGAGAAAAACAAGCATAAAGCCTTGATTTAGGATATTTTATCTTACTTAGATTTCCCTTTTTACAGTGTGACAGATACTGCCTTCGGCATAGAATTACATCAGTTGTAGAGGATGCCTTCACAAACGAGACTGAGTTTATTTCTCAGGAAAGGTTTATTTGGAGTCTCATCCTCTAACAGTAAGTATCTCAACAAAAGACAGGACAATCTTTCCTCACAGCTCTTATACCCCCAGAGACACAAAACCCCCCACATCAAATATATCACACCTTCAACCCACAGTCCTTCAGTAAACATATGAACTCACAGTTCTTCAGTAACATATAGCCTCCGAGGCTCGTTGGCTTCTCTGTTGTCTCCTCCGCCTCGGGGGCTCCTGCTGGGACATTGTCTCTGACTTCCCGTCTCCCCAGAAACCACTTCACACCTGCCGAGGTCTCTGCCGGGGCATGTCCTTTTGGACGTTTGAAGTCTGTAGAGTATGCACCGTCATGCCTACTAAATACATGTGGGAGAAAATGCGTACCATACAAGCATGCCATATATGCGCCCTAAATATGCGCCATACAGTGAAGTATTCCTGATTCAGTGCACAACAGCAGCAAATTAAAAACCTGCACAGGTTAATAGCCCACCTGTCTCCTCTGCAGTAATTAGCAGCCTCCTCCACTCAATGCTCCAGCTTAGAAAACTCCTTTACGCTTTGAGATTTTTTGAGCAGTTCATTTTCCCTAAGCTCTTTTCCTCTCAATAATTTTATGAGCGCCACTTTCAAACTTTTTTCTGGACATTTTGACTAAGCTAATTACTTCTTACCTCTCACTGGTGCTTGCATAGTCACATGTCAAAACAATTCCTCTGATAGGCTATTGCTACTAGTACCCACATGGTGCACTTGTAAATTAGACCAATCAGCAGCCACACATGAATATCAAGTGATGGACATAAAATTTGAACAATTAACAACAATGTGATCTTTTTTATTGGCTCATGATAGGCCCCTGATTTTCGTAGGCCCCTGGGCTTCAGCCATTAAGGCGGCTTTAAATAAACGGGATAGCGCATGTCCCGCTCAGGACAAACATATTTAGCCCAATAAACGGGACGTACCGCCTAAAACGGGACAGTTGGCAACTCTAGTGGTAATATGCTGGCACATCAGCCCGCTAGCGCCTTGGTTAGTCAGCTAAGATCGATCTGTCTACCACCACGTAGATTGCCTTGGTGGAGAGTTAGGTATTCATATTAGTGCCTTTTTCCTATATATTTGCGACTGTTATTTTCTTTATGCTGTTTCTTTTTTAATGTGGGCATTGACTGAAGTTCATTTTTAATGTTGTTGCTAGGAGGGGAGAGGGAAAAAAAAGAAGGGGCCCTCAAACACAATCTTGCATAGGACCCAAAAAAAGTTAGAAATGGCCCTGCTGACTCCAGGATTCCCGAATATCAACTATGTAAAAATATGTATTGAATTCCAAAATTTCATGAAATGCAAAGTGAACGTAGACAAGAGTGGATGCAAACTCTGGCCTTCTGAGAAATAGTTCAGTTTTTTATTCCACCAACCATCCACCACCCACCCTCAGTATGCGGAATGAGTGGTTTAAAAGGGGTCATTGACTGAAAAGTGGTGTGTTTGTAGGTTTTAACTGTCTGAAATGAGTCTACTGGTCACTTTATTATCCAGAAATTTTTCAAAACAGTCAATTCTCTTAAAAAAAAAAAACATACAGCCTTTATCTCATTTTTCTCTCCCAGAAATGCCAGAAACGTTTTTGACTTTTCTGTGGAAATCGTTTCCATCACATTTAGAAAAAGCCAACCCACCGTCCTTGAGACCCGCCCACTGCTCTATTATTGGCCCACCCAGCTGTCTGTCATGTAGACGGATGGGGTGCTATAGGTAGCCTATTAGCCCCTGAGCTATTAGCCCCCCAAACTAACACTAGTAACAGGAAGCTTGAACTGAGCACGGCTTATATTGTTATTTTCTGCAGCTCTTTGTCGCCCTAATAGCCATCCCTGTTACCACCTGGTTCACCAGTCCGCGGTCCACAATGTGCCTCATGTCGCGCCCGCCTGTCTCCTGGTGGCTTTACCGTAGTTCCACGGTGGGTCCCCAGCAGCGGCATGTCGGTCATGGGGAGCTGGCTGTGAGAGCCAGTAGCTCCAGACAGCAGCCCCGGGTCTTGCAAACTGCCTGCACCGTGATCCGGGGCCTGCCTGAAGCTGCTGGCTCTCACGGCCAACTCCGCCACCATCCTCCGGGCATACTCTCGCGGACAGTGTGGGGCAGCCGCTTCATGATGGGGCATCCCCCGGCTTGCCGTGGGAGAGGAGTGGAGTACCGTAGAGCGAGACATTGCCTTTTGAGATATCGTGGCTCGGCCATTGGCCTCAGGTTGCGGTGATCAATGGATTACCCGGCACACGGTGCTGGCGAATTGTTGTTCTCGACGGGGTTGTTGGGGGGTGGGCCGGGGTGACCTGAGATGCACAAACGACTGCAGATCGGTGAACCAACACTGCTCATCCAAGCTAGAAGGAGGCTAGAAGCTACTCAGCTAATGGCTAACTGACGTAAGAGAGAGGGCAGAGTTGAACAGCTGAAGGATGTTTCTTAAAGGGACAGGCTTTAAATCAGAGCGTTTCAAGAAAGCCAAGAAACATAAAAAAAACTAATTTGCTTCAATAATTAAAAAAAAAATAAAGAAAATGTGAACAAAATATGTCACAAAGATTTCATTAAGACATGAGTGAGCTGTTAAAACCTGGAAAAAGTGCAGTCAATGACCAAGCAGTGAAAGAGGTGACACAGAACTCACAACACTGATATGGTGTCTTGTAGTGAACCCAGGAGTGTTGCTAGCTTTTTGTGATTGTGATGACGGAGTGTCGCCATTGTATGGTCTGTGTATTGAATGTTATATTATATGTGTAAAGGATTTATATTTGTAAATCTCAACTTGTATTTGATGGGGAAAATGCACATATAATTGTATAATGTGTTCTGACTAAATTGAATCCCTTTTGTGAGATAATTGTGGATTAATTATGTTAATTGGGTGAGGCAATTAATTAATCTTAAAACCATGTACCTTTGCCAGCATGCTTCCTGGTGTCATGGCTCCCTCAGGGCCATCATCAACTACAGCTGCACGCACACCTGCTGCCAATCGGCAGCGGGCTTTATAGCCAGGCCTGCCTGAGACTCGGCACGGAGCCGTCTGTCAACCTCCATAGACACGTCTCGCATCAACAGCAAAGTCCTGGCTTCATCGTCAGAGTTCCTGACCATCTCAACGCTTCACGTAAGCCTTATTATTGATTCACCTTTGTCACCCATCTTCCCCTGTGCACAGGTGGATCTCCCCGGTGGCAGATCCCTCTCTCCCTGGCGGTGGTCCAGCCTTCATCGCCACTTCAGGGCTACACGCTCACTTCCCTGCACAGAGTCAGACGCTGTCTCCCTGGCTGCAGCCCGCAAGGCCAACTTGAGCATTCCCACGACCACTTGCAAAGGTTGCCAGGCTGAAAGGCGTCCAGCTCTCCCCTGTGCAAGATTCCTGCACTACACACAACATACACACTGTACATACACGCACTCATACACACACGGTTAGCAATAAAAGTATAAACTGTATTCACTCGAGTCTGTGTTTTGTCCCCTGGGTCTACAATTATGTCAGTACGGCTCCGTCAGAGTGACCCAGTGGACAGCGTGCTAGCACGCCGAGTTAACAATCTAGAGGCTCGGGTGGAGCAGCTAGCTTACCAACAACACGTTATCCTTAACCAGCTAACACAAATCAACAGCCTGTTGGATCGTCTGGATGGACAGCGGACGTTCCCTCCAGCCTCCGGGAGTCCGTCGACTCCCGCTAGCTCCCCTCCTAGCCAGGCTAGTCAGGTCCCTTCAGCACGGCTCACACCGATCCCCACACCCGCTCGCTTTAGTGGTAAGCTCGGAGAGGCTCGCGGGTTCATCCTGCAGTGTGAGACGATTTTCCAGCGAGTTCTGGGGGTTTTCCCACTGACCATAGTAGGATCGGCTATGTGGCTAACCTATTAGAGGGTAGAGCGCTAGCTTGGGCATATGCCGTTATGGCTAAACCTAACTATGCTAGCTTGACTTACCAGCAGTTCATTGCGGATTTCCACGAGGTATTTGACCATTCCGACCGTGATAGTGTGCTAACCACCCGATTGTTAAATCTCCGACAGGGGGGTAGGTCCGTGGCGAACTATGCTGTCGATTTCCGGGTGGTGGCTGCTGAGGTTGGGTGGGAGGATGCCTCGCTCTGTAGTATATTCATTCGGAGCTTGAGCCCTAGCCTACAGGATGAGCAAGCCCAGTTAGATAAACCAGAGAGACTCACTGAGCTAATCTCCCTAACCATTAATTTGGATAATAGGCTGAGGGAGCGGGCAGCTGAGCGAAGAGCTTCCAGTCGCTGGGGCGCCCAGTTTTTCCGCTCCTCCCAGTCATCTCAATTGGCTCTGCCTCCACCTGAAGCTCTAGATGGGCAGGAGGATATGGTAGTCGGGTGCTCCAAAATTCCGTTAGCCGAGAAACAGCACCGTAGGGAGCTAGGGCTGTGCATGTACTGCGGTAGCAAAGAGCATGAGGTAGAGAGTTGCCCTGTTCGGCCAAAAAAGGGGGTCCGTGTGTTGCAGTAGGGGGACTCACGGACTCGTCTCGGCCTAATCCCCTCACCAAATGCCTCGTGCCCATTAGATTCATTTACAAACTAGAAAAGCACTCGGAGAGCGCAGACCTCCGCCAAGCGCCACAGTTCCCCCCATACAGTGTTTGTGAGTACGTTTTCAGATTCCTTGACCACAAAAACATATGACTAGCAATTGGATTGACAATGATAGGATTAGTGGTTCAGTAGTTATTCACAAAAATGGCATTTTCCGTAATGGCGGCCACAGTTCCCCCCATACAGTGTTTGTGTGTACGTTTTCAGATTCCTTGACCATGAAAACATATGACTAGCAATTGGATTGACAATGATAGGATTAGTGGTTCAGTAGTTATTCAGGAAAATGGCATTTTCCGTAATGGCGGCCACAGTTCCCCCCATACAGTGTTTGTGTGTACGTTTTCAGATTCCTTGACCATGAAAACATATGACTAGCAATTGGATTGACAATGATAGGATTAGTGGTTCAGTAGTTATTCACGAAAATGGCATTTTCCATAATGGCGGTTTTCTTCTGGACGGTGATCCGGATCACCACCAAAATATAATCAACTGTAGGATACCCCATTTCTGACCATCTTTGAAAATTTCATGAAAATCCGTCCATAAGTTTTTGAGTTATCTTGCTAACAAACAAACAAACAAACAGACAGACAAACCAACGCCGATGATCACATAACCTCCTTAGCGGAGGTAACAAACAGAATATGCCACACACGCACTGATTGACTCGGGGGCTAAGCAGAGCTTCATATCGGGGGACCTGGCAACCCGATTAGGGCTTCCCTGCCATACACTCCAGTCACCCCTTAAGCTCATCGCCTTGTCTATGACCCCCCCTGGCAACAGTTTCTCAACAGACCGCCCCAGTGGTCTGATTATGGTTCCCAGATTGTCTCTGGGAACCATCGGGAGGACCTACGCTTGCTGGTGCTGCCCTCTTCAACTTCTCCAGTTATCTTGGGCTACCCCTGGCTCTGGCTCCACAATCCATCGTTTGATTGGAGGACTGGGAGTATAACATCATGGAGCTTGTTTTGCCTCAGTGCGTGTCTGCAGTCCGCAGCATGCACCCCATCGGTGTCCCTAGCCCCTCACACCCCCCCTCCTCCAGATTTGTCCAAAGTGCCGCCCGAATACCATGACCTGGGGGCGGTATTTAGTAAGTCGCAGGCGCTGTCACTCCCCCCCACCACCACCCTTATGACTGTGCCATCAATCTCCAGGCTGGTGCCCCGCTGCCGTCGAGCCGTCTCTACAGCCTGTTAGCTCCGGAGCGGGAGGCAATGGACGCCTATATTAAGGAGTCGCTCAGCTCGGGCATTATTCATCCGTCTTCCTCGGCGGTGGGGGCAGGGTTCTTCTTCGTGGGCAAGAAGGATGGCACCCTGCGGCCATGTATCGACTTCAGGGGGCTCAACGAGATCACGATGAAGGACAAATACACCCTCCCCCTCATGGACACGGCTTTCGACTTCCTCCAGGGGGCCTCGTGGTTCACCAAACTCGACCTTCGCAACGCTTACCATCTCGTGCGGATCAAGGAGAGAGATGAGTGGAAGACGGGATTCCGGACCCCCAGCGGCCATTTCGAGTACCTCCTGATGCCGTTTGGGTTGACCAACACGCCAGCCGTCTTCCAGCGCCTCATAAACGACGTTCTCCGGGACTTCCTTGGCTCCTTTGTCTTTGTCTACTTGGATGACATCCTCATCTTCTTGCAGTCACTGGATGAGCATCGGGTACATGTGAGACGGGTCCTCCAATGACTCCTGGAGAACAAGCTGTTTGTCAAGGCCGAGAAATGTGAGTTCCACACCAACAAGACTTCATTTCTCGGTTTCATCATCTCCCATAATCAGGTTCTCCCTGACCCGGTGAAGGTCAAGGCGGTGGTGAAATGCTGCCCCCCCCCCCATCAAGGAAGCAACTTCAGCAGTTCCTGGGGTTCGCCAATTTTTATCGCCACTTTGTGCCTAACTACAGCATGATCGCTCTCCCCTTGGCCCGTCTCACGTCCCCCAAGGTGGCTTTCCGTTGGACGGAGGAGACTGCAGCGGCGTTCAGCACCCCCAAGGGGGAGTTCTCGTCGTCCCGTGTCCTCACGCAGGTGGATCCGTCCCTCCAGTGCTTGGTCGAGTTGGACGCGTCTGATTCCGGGGTGGGGGCAGTGCTCTCCCAGCGCTCTCCAGTGGGCGGGGTGGTCCGCCCCTGCGCTTTCTTCTCACACCGCCTGTCCCCAGCGAGAGAAACTACGACATCGGCGACAGGGAGCTCCTGGCGGTGAAGCTCGCCCTGGAGGAATGGCATCACTGGTTGGAGGGGGCTGCCCAACCTTTCATAGTATGGACCGATCACAAGAACCTAGAATACCTGAGGACCGCCGAGCAGCTGAACTCCCGGCAGGCCCGTTGGTCCCTGTTTTTTGGGCGTTTTAATTTCACAATCACCTATCGCCCTGGGGTTAAGAACGCCAAACCAGACGCCCTCTCCAGGCAGTTTGCGGCGGAGGTGGCTGAGGACCACGAACATACCATCCTTCCAGCAGTCTGTGTCGTCGGCGCCCTCTCGTAGGGTATCAGGGAGAAGGTCTTGAAGGCGCAAGAGGCTGAGCCCGATCCTGGAGGTGGACCCGCGGAGTGGCTGTTTGTCCCCACATCAACTCGGGGTGAGGTGATTCATTGGGCCCACTCCTCAAAGTTTTCGTGCCATCCAGGGGCGTCTCGCATGGTGGAGCTCCTCCAGAGGTCGTTCTGGTGGCCGGGGCTTCGGAAGGATGTCACTGACTACGTCCGTGCCTGCGCTCAGTGCACCACTGGGAAGTCATCCTCTTCTCCGCCGGCCAGGCTCCTTCACCCGCTGCCGGTTCCCAGCCGTCCTTGGTCCCATATTGCACTGGATTTTGTAACTGGCCTGCCAACCTCCAACCACTTCACCACAGTCCTCACAATTGTGGACCGGTTTTCTAAGGCTGCCCACTTCGTCCCTCTCCGGGGACTGCCCACAGCGCGGGAGACAGTGGAGTTGCTAGTGCAGTACGTCATACGCCTCCACGGGATCCCCACCAACGTCATCTCTGATAGTGGGCCCCAATTCGTGTCCCAGGTCTGGAGGACATTCTGCAATGCACTGGGGTCAACAGTGAGCCTGTCATCTGGATACCATCCCCAGAGCAATGGGCAGTGCGAGCGGGCCAATCAGGAGCTGGAGGCCGCTCTGCGCTGTGTCATCGTCTCCAGCCCATCGTCTTGGAGCAGCCACCTCCCCTGGATTGAGTATACCCATAACTCAGAATCAGAATCAGAATCAGAATCAGGTTTATTGCCATTGTTCATGTAGTACACAAACTAGGAATTTGTCTCGGTACAATGCTGCAACATTAAACATGATAAGATAAGAGAAATAAACTATACATGTAATAAAGTGTAGGATAAGATTAAGTGATACTGGTCAACAGTTAAAATATATATTAGCCAGCAGCAGATACTGTGGAGAACTATATAGTGCAGTCGGTAATGCAGGAAGAAAACAGTGATGATTGACATGAGTCTGGTTGAGCTGCTGTACATGGTGCACGAGAGTCACTTAGTGTTCAGCAGTCTAATGGCAGAGGGGAAGAAGCTGTTCATGTGACGGGAGGTTTTAGTCTGGATGGACCGAAGTCTTCTACCAGAGGGGAGGGGGGCAAACAGTACATGACCAGGGTGTGAGGGATCGGCTATGATCCGGCCAGCACGCCTCCGGGTCCTGGAGATGTACAGATCCTGGAGAGATGGGAGCTTGCAGCCGATCACCTTCTCAGCAGTGCGCACGACGCGCTGCAGCCTTAGTCTGTCCCTGGCAGTGGCTCCTGCGTACCACACGGTTATGGAGGTGGTGAGGATGGACTCGATGATGGCTGTGTAGAACTGCACTAACATCTTGGTGGGTAGCTTGAGCTTCCTCAGCTGCCGCAGGAAGAACATCCTCTGCTGGGCTTTTTTGATGAGTGAGCTGATGGTCAGCTCCCATTTGAGGTCCCTGGTGATGGTAGTGCCTAGGAAGCGGAAGGAATCAGCAGTGGTGATGGGAGAGCCTGAGAGGGTGAGGGGGGGCAGAGGAGTAGTGACTTTCCTGAAGTCTACAATCATCTCCACTGTCTTCAGAGCGTTCAGCTGCAGGTTGTTATTGCTGCACCAGGACGCCAGCTGGGCCACCTCTCTCCTGTAGGCGGACTCGTCGCCGTTGGAGATGAGCCCGATGAGGGTGGTGTCGTCCGCAAACTTGATCAACTTGACAGACTGGTGGCTGGAGGTGCAGGAGTTGGTGTAAAGGGAGAAGAGTAGGGGGGAAAGTACACAGCCCTGGGGTGATCCGGTGCTGATGCTAGTATAGTCTGAGACAGTCTTTCCCAGCCGCACATGCTGCCTCCGGTCCGTCAGGAAGTCGATGATCCACCTGCAGAGGGAGTCAGGCACGTTGAGCAGGGACAGCTTGTCCCGGAGCAGAGCGGGGCGGATGGTGTTGAATGCGGAGCTGAAGTCCACAAACAGGATCCTGGCGTAGGTTCCCGGGGAGTCCAGGTGCTGCAGGATGGAGTGGAGGGCCAGGTTGACTGCATCGTCTACAGACCTGTTGGCTCGGTAGGCAAACTGCAGCGGGTCCAGGAGAGGGGTGGTGATGGACTTGAGGTGGGACAGGACCAGGCGCTCAAAGGACTTCATGACTACAGAGGTGAGCGCTACAGGTCTGTAGTCATTAAGTCCAGTGATCCGTGGCTTCTTGGGGACAGGGATGATGGTGGAGGATTTGAGGCAGGACGGCACGTGGCATAACTTAAGGGAGGTGTTAAAAATGTCTGTGAATACAGGAGCCAGCTGTTTCGCACAGAGTCTCAGGGTGGAGGGAGACACGCCGTCTGGGCCGGGGGCCTTGCGCGGGTTCAGTCTGGAGAACTGTTTGAGCACATCCTGCTCACTGATGATAAGGGGAGGGGGGGAGGTGGGGGGGGTGCCTTAAATGAAGTAGGGAATGTGGAGGCTGTGGAGCTGGAGGGAGGGGGGGAGTTGGACACAGATGACGAGGTGTCAAAACGGGCATAGTGTTGGGACAGTCTCTGACAAAGGGCTTTGTCATCCTGACCTTTAGGAGCCTGAGGTCGATAGTTGGTGATCTGCCTCAGTCCTCTCCACATGGAAGCCGAATCATTAGCAGTGAACTGCTGCTGGAGTCTCTCTGAGTACACAGATTTAGCCCTCTTCAGCTCTCTGTTAAACCGGTATTTAACCTCCCTGTAGCAGTCCCTGTCTCCACTTTTCAGCGCTGCTTCCTTCTCCTTCCTGATCTGTCTGAGCTTAGCTGTGAACCAGGGTTTGTCATTAGAGTAACTCACCCTGGTGCGTGATGGAAGAATGTTCTCTTCACAAAAGTGGATATATGAGTTCACAGTGTCCGTGTACTCATCCAGATCATGCGTGGCTCCTTTAAGCATGCCCCAGTCAGATATTTCCATGCACGTTTCCAGCTTCTCCTCAGCATCACTGGTCCGTATCTTCGTAGTGCTCACAACAGGTTTAGTGAGCTTCAATCTCTGTCTGTATGTGGGAATGAGGTGAACCATCACGTGATCAGATAATCCCAGCGCAGCTCGAGGGACAGCGCGATATGCGTCTTTCACTGTGGTGTAACAGTGATCCAGTGTGTTTAATCCTCTGGTGGGGCATTTAATAAACTGTTTGTAGCGGGGGAGATCGTGGCTCAGATTGCACTGATTAAAGTCGCCAGCCACAATAATCAGCGAGTCTGGAAAACTCCGCTCTGTGTGTTGAATGTGATCCGCGAGCACGCGCTGAGCTTCGCGCGTGTCCGCGTCGGGAGGGGCGTACACAGCGATCAGTATAAAAGAAGCAAACTCCCGTGGGGAATAAAAAGGCTTGCAGTTGATAACAAGAAATTCCAAGGCAGGAGAACAGTGTTTGGAAATTTCCGTTACATCAGAGCACCAGCTACAGTTGATGTAGAAGCAGACACCGCCTCCTGTGGTCTTGCCGGAAAGCTCTGTGTCACGATCAGCACGGAAGAGCTGGAAGCCGTCGAGGCGCAGCGCGCTGTCCGGTATATTTTCCCGGAGCCAGGTCTCAGTAAAGCAGAGGACAGCTGAGGAGGCGAGGTCCTTAAAACGCATCAGCAGTCTCAGTTCATCCACCTTGTTAGAGAGAGAGTTGGTATTGGACAGAAATATGCCAGGCAGCGCCGTTCGCGAGCCTCTCCTGCGAAGTCGTACGAGAGCGCCCGCTCGTCTTCCTCTCTTCCGCCGTCTCACTTTCCGAGCCAAACAATAAACCAGATCGGCGGCAGGGGCTAGAAAAACTGGGAGGAGGTCCGTGGGGGTCAAAGTCCTGATATTTAAAACTAGATATTTAACTCGACGGTTTCCTCGGCAATCGGCATGTCTCCCTTCAGGGCCTCCTTAGGTTACGACCCCCCACTGTTTCCGGAAGAGGAGAAGGAGGTGGCGGTGCCTTCTGTCCACGCTCACGTGATGCACTGCCGCCAGCTCTGGACTGCCACCTGCAGAGCTCTCCTTCGCACTGCCGAACGTAACACCAAGATGGCTAACCACCGCAGGAGACCAGCTCCCCAGTACCAGGTGGGTCAACAGGTATGGCTGTCCACACAGAATATTAATTTGAAGGCTGAAAAGCAGAAGTTGGCCCAGCGTTTCATTGGGCCCTTCCCCATCACACGTATTGTTAACCCTGTGGCTGTACGCCTAGCTCTCCCCCCCTCTCTCCGCATCTGTCCGACATTTCATGTCTCCCAGGTGAAGCCCGTCTGGTCCAGCCCCCTCTGTCCCCCTCCCAAGACTCCACCTCCACTAGTACTGATTGACAGCGACCCGGTTTGGAGAGTCAACACCATCCTGGACGTCCGCCGTTGGGGTTGTGGCCTGCAGTACCTGGTGGACTGGGAGGGGTATGGCCCCGAGTGGAGGTCCTGCGTTCGTCCATCATTCGTGCTCGATAAGCAGCTCATCAGGGACTTCCACCGGACGCTCCCAGGTAGGATGGGTCAGGTGCCAGGAGACACCTCTCGCGGGGGGGGGAGTACTGTCATGGCTCCCTCAGGGCCATCATCAACTACAGCTGCACACACACCTGCTGCCAATCAGCAGCAGGCTTTATAGCCAGGCCTGCCTGAGACTCGGCACGGAGCCGTCTGTCAACCTCCATAGACACGTCTCGCGTCAACAGCCAAGTCCTGGCTTCATCGTCAGAGTTCCTGACCGTCTCAATGCTTCACGTAAGCCTTATTATTGACTCACCTTTGTCAGTCATCTTCCCCTGTGCACAGGTGGATCTCCCCGGCAGCGGAGCCCTCTCTCCCTGGCGGCGGTCCAGCCTTCATCGCCCTTCAGGGCTACACACTCACTTCCCCGCACAGAGTCAGACGCTGTCTCCCTGGCTGCAGCCCGCAAGGCCAACCTGAGCATTCCCATGACCACCTGCAAAGGTTGCCAGGCTGAACAGCGTCCAGCTCTCCCCCGAGTACGATTCCTGCACTACACACAACATACACACTGTACATACACACGCTCATACACACATGGTTAGCAATAAAAGGATAAACTGTATTCACTCAAGTCTGTGTTTTGTCCCCTGGGTCTACAATTATGTCACCTGGAGGTATCCGGACAAAAGACTCCTCAGGGGTTTGAGGGCCTTTTAAAGGATGCCCACAGGAAGAAATTATATGATGGTTGAGTAGAGAAGAATTTAATATGTAAATAGGGGATTGAAGTATTTATTGTATTATTTATGGTGTATTTATGGTTCCATTTATTCTATAAATATTCTTGGGAAAGTATTTATGTATTTATGACTTTTTAGATATTATTGGGTATGTGGAAAAATATGAAAATGCTTATTGTCTTACCTAGGGTTTTGGTATGTGCCAATTAGGCGAATTATCTCACTGTGTATATTAACAGGTGTTTTCATTGGGTTACCGTGGGATGTCGGATGTGCATGGGAATTATTGCCTGTGAAGATTATTGGAATAAATGAAAAATTGCTGATTGCAAACTGTTTGGAAGCCTCCACTCTTTCTCTGGTGCCTTGTCCGCTCGGTCATGTGACAATTGGTGTCAGAAGTGGTCTGTTTTTTAACATTTGGTGTCAGGAATGGTTCGTACCTGCTAATTGGTGACAGAAGTGGTCCAGTTTATGGCTGTGGTGAAGAGGAAAGCGCAGCTGGACGAGTGGTGTCAGGAATTTTCCACTCTCACCGTGGCTACAAAGAAAGTCAGCAGAAGGTATGACGATGTCAAAGTAAGCGGATGGTGTGACGTTTGGTCAAAAAAGGTGTTGTCAAAAGAAGGAGTGATAACACAGGACAAGAGGAGCGATGGCCAAAAGGAACATGAAGAAACAACAGGAGCAATTAGAGGATTTGGACACTAGCATGGCAATCAAGGAGCAGGGGACCAGTGGACTAGATGAGCTGGGAGAACTGACGAGCTTGGTGAAGTCCCTGGTGCGTTCACTGACAGTCAGAGACTATTAGATGGAGGAAGAAGCCACTCTGCAAGAGCAAAGGTGGCAGACTGTGCAGCATCAAGTTCGCCAGATGCAGTCACAAATGACGGAGCTGAGAGAGGAGTGTGGGAGCCAGGCTGAACGCAGCGGTGACGATGGCGCTTCGGGGAAAGATCCCAGGGTGACAGCCAGTCGGGTCGGCCCGCAGGAGGAGGAGCTACCGCTGCAGGTGCAGACGAGGACAACGCAGATGCACTGCAAGCCCAGGCTGAATCCGCTCTCTCCCGATGACGACATCGAGCATTATCTGGTGACATTTGAGAGGATTGCTTCGGTCTGCTGCTGGCATAAGTAGGAGTGGACTATCTAGTTGGTTCCTCTGCTCACTGGTAAAGCACGTAGTGCATATGTGCTCATGGACATCGCTAACACAGACAATTATGACAAAGTGAAGGAAGCAATTTTAAATAAGTATGAAATAACACTTGACACCTATAGGAGAAGGTTTCGTGCCCTGGACGTTCATCAGGACAAAACCCCCCATGAACTGTATGTTCGTTTAAAAGACCTGTTTAATAAATGGATTAAACCAGAGACCTCAACGGTGAAAGACATCATGGAGTTGTTGATTATGGAGCAGTTTCTGCGGATGGTGGACCCGGAACTGGAAGTCTGGATACGAGAGCGGGACCCAAAGACAGCGGAGGATGCGGTTCATCTTGCGGAAGTCTTCCTGTCAGCCAGGTCTGGTAGCAGGAGACCTACTCTCAGCCGTGACGGCTCTTTCACCTCATTGAGTAAGTTTGATGAGGGTGAAAGGGATGGTCAAGAGCAGAAAAGACTGTATTCCAGCTCCAGTCAGGTCACTGTTAGCAAACATAAGGGGAGAAGTCAGGATATCCGCTGTTATCAGTGTAATAAAACTGGCCACACACAATATTCATGTCCTGCCACAAGAAATAGTAAACCGTCATTGTTATGTTCAGTTCCTAGACCCACTCTTTCAGCCCCAGTGCACAGTGAAATGTATAAAACGACGGTGTTGCTTAATGGTCGGTGTGAAGAGGCCCTTTTAGACTCAGGTTGTTTTCAAACTGTTGTGCTGCTCAGTTTGGTCCCTAGGGATTTGTGGAATGAGTCTGGAATAAATATCAGTTGTGTCCATGGGGATAAAAAGCTGTACCCGACCGCTGAGGTTTATTTAACAGTGGGGGGTCAGACTTACTGTGTCTCCTTCCTGTAGCTCTTGTGCCTGATTTGCCATACCCCGTTATTCTTGGCAATGACGTTCCAACTTTGTTGGACATCATACAACAGGTTAGGGACGAATATCAAACTGAGGGGAGACAGGCAGGTGGCGCTGTTGAGCAGAGAGTAAAGGCACCTGTGGTGAAAAATTGTAATATGGTGACAACCAGGGTGCAGAGGGCTGCCAATGTTCTTCAGGAGCTGCCTTTTTATGATTCTGGGATAGAGGCAGGCCCAGTTAAGCAACCAAAATCCAAGACTCAGAGGAGAAGGGACAAGGTTTTAGCTTCAGTTAAGAACTTGGGGGAGGAAACATCACAGCTAAGCCAGTCAGTAAATTTTAACATTCCTTCTGACATAGCTGCGCTGCAGGAAGCTGACCCATTGCTAAAACCTTGGTTTGAAAAGGTCTCTGAGATTGACGGTGTGAAACAGGGCAGAATGGACTGTTTGGCTGAGGCCGAGTATGTCATTAGAGATGGCATTCTGTACCAACAGTAAGGTGAAGTTAGGGCCATAGCTTTGCCACAAAGCCTCACACAGAAAGTGATGGAACTGGGACATGTTATCCCTTGGTCAGGTCATCTAGCATTCCAGAAAAACATTACAGAGAATTGCTATAAGGTTTGTGTGGCCAGGAATGTATACCCAGGTCAAGGAGTTTTGTGCAACATGTGAAACATGTCAAATTACATCATCTAGGGGAGTAGCCCGGGCCCATCTTCATCCATTACCAATCATTGGAACACCATTTGATAGGATAGGGATGGATATAGCTGGCCCCCTAGAAAGAAGCTCCTCGGGTAATAAATACCCGAAGTATGATATAGTACCGTAAAACGGGGCTATAAGGGACGGCGGGGTAATAAGGGACACTTTTCTGGGAAATGTTTTAAATGTAATTCTGCTTTTTTTTATTTTGAGCAGGACGCTGAGTTGTGTTGTTATTGTCTTTCCTGTAGATAGATATTAGTTTTAAGAAATTTGTCGCCGTTATATTTAAGGAAAAATTTTTTAAAAAGTGTCCCTTATTACCCCGCCGTCCCTTATAGCCCCGTTTTACAGTATATAATAAGTATATAATAAGTACCCAGAAGGCTTCCCGCTGAAATCTATTAAGGCTAGGCAGGTGGCTAACTGCCTTATTCAGTTATTTTCAAGGGTAGGCGTACCCAAAGAGGTCCTGACAAACCGTGGGACAAATTTCCTGTCAAAACTTCTGCAGCAGGTTTACAAACTGTTGGCTATTAAGGGAATTAAGACTACCCCATATCACCCTCAGAATGATGGACTGGTGGAACAATTTAACCAGACTTTAAAGAACATGCTGCGGAAATTTGTTTCTAGTACGGGCTCGGATTGGGATCAATGGATACCGTATTTGCTGTTTGCTTATCGGGAGGTTCCCCAGACCTCAACAGGGTTCTCACCTTTTGAACTACTTTATGGTCGTCAGGTGAGGGGCCCACTGGATTTATTAAAGGACCACTGGGAGAGGCCTCCGAGTGATCAGGACAATGTGGTCTCTTATGTTATTAAAATGAGGCAAAAACTGGATCAGATGACTGCTTTGGCTCAGAAGCACATGAGGATGGCGCAGAATAAACAAAAGACATGGTATGACAAGAAGGCCAGGAAGAGGGTTTTTCACCCAGGTCAGCATGTGTTGTTACTGCTGCCCTCTTGTGACAGTAAGCTGCTGGCTCGATGGCAGGGGCCTTATGAAATTTCTAAGAAATTAAGCTCAGTGACATATGAACTATATATGCCTGACAGAAAGACAAAATATCAGTGCTTTCACATTAACTTGTTGAAGGAGTTTCAGCAGCCTGTGCATCAGCAGCAGCAGCCTGGTCATCAGCAGATGTGTCATCAGCTCCTGATCTGTGTAACAGAAGTGGATGAGGAGAGAGAACAACCCTTTCCCACGAATGTGACAGAGTTCTGTTCTTTTCATGTGTCTCATTTACAGGATGATCAGCAGAGACAGTTAGAGGCACTAGTAGATCCAGATTTGTTTCAGGAGAGACCTGGTTTCACCACATTAGTTCACCATAGAGCTCATTTAAAGAAAGAGGCTGTTCCCCGTCGGAAGTCTTATAGGATTCCTGAACGGTTGGTCCCAAAACTGAAGCAGGAGATTAGTTTGATGTTGCAGCTGGGAGTGATCGAGGAGTCGGTTAGCGAATGGTGCAGTCCAATTGTGTTGGTCCCCAAGAAGGATGGTTCTTTGAGGTTCAGCATTGACTTCAGGTACTTGAATGCAGTCTCCAAGTTCGAGTCGTACCCCATGCCCTGAATAGAGGAGTTGTTAGAGAAAGTGGGCAGGGCTAGGTTTATTTCCACATTAGACCTAAGCAAGGGGTATTGGCAGGTGGCCTTGGCACCGGAGACGAAGGAACTGACAGCCTTTAAAACACCTTATGGCTCTTTCCAGTTTAAGGTCATGCCATTTGGCCTCCAGGGGGCACCGGCAACATTCCAGCTACTCATGGACCAGGTATTAGGAGGAGTGTCAGACTTTGCAGCTGCCTATCTAGATGACGTTGTCATCTATAGTCAGACCTGGAAGGATCACGTATTACATCTTCGGCAGGTCCTGCATTTAATTAAGGAGGTAGGTCTGACTATTAATCCACACAAGTGTGCATTTGGGCAGCAACAGGTGGAATACCTGGGTCATGTGGTTAGTCAGGGGGTCATTAGACCATGAGTGGGCAAAATGGATGCTATTCAGGCCTATCCTGTCCCTACTACCAAGAAGAAGGTACGGTCGTTTTTGGGTCTGGTAGGTTAGTATAGTAAATTCATTCCGCAGTTTGCTGAAAAAGCCGCAATCCTGACGGACCTCATGAACGCGTCAGCACCAAATAGGGTAAAATGGACAGAGGAGTGTGAGAGAGCTTTTGAAGATTTGAAGGGTGTGATTTCTGGGGATAAGGTTCTCTACAGTCCGGATTTCGCCCGTCCATTTATTCTGCAAACGGATGCTTCAGGAGTTGGCATCGGAGCAGTACTTCTCCAGGAGGTGAGGGGAGAGAGACACCCAGTACTGTTTCTGAGCCGTAAATTGTTGGGACTGAGAGACCAGATACTCTACGGTGGAAAAGGAATGTCTGGCCATGAAATGGGCTATAGGGTCTCTTAGATATTATCTACTTGGACGTCAGTTCACATTAGAGACGGATCATCGGGCCTTACAATGGCTTAATAGAATGAAAGACACTAATAATCGTCTGACAGGGTGGTATCTGTCCCTACAGCCCTATAACTTTACAGTTCAGTATGTGGCAGGGAAGACCAACCTTGTGGCAGACAGCCTCTCCAGAGTACATGACTCATAGAGTACTCTACTCTCGGGAGAGGGGGGGAGGAAATGTGACGACGGAGTGTCGCCACTGTATGGTCTGTGTATTGAATGTTATATTATATGTGTAAAGGATTTATATTTGTAAATGTCAACTTGTATTTGATGAGGAAAATGCACATATAATTGTATAATGTGTTCTGACTAAATTGAATCCCTTTTGTGAGATAATTGTGGATTAATCATGTTAACTGGGTGAGGCAATTAATTAATCTTAAAACTACGTACCTTTGCCAGCATGCTTCCTGGAGGTATCCAGACAAAAGGCTCCTCAGGGGTTTGAGGGCCTTTTAAAGGATGCCAGCAGGGAGAAATTATATGATGGTTGAGTAGAGGGGAATTTAATATGTAAATAGGGGATTGAAGTATTAATTGTATTATTTATGGTGTATTTATGGTTCTATTTATTCTGTAAATATTCTGGGGAAAGTATTTATGTATTTATGACTTTTTAGATATTATTGGGTATGTGGAAAAATATGAAAATGCTTATTGTCTTACCTAGGATTATGGTATGCGCCAGTTAGGCGAATCATCTCACTGTGTATATTAACAGGTGTTTTCATTGGGTTACTGTGGGATGTCGGATGTGCATGGGAATTATTTCCTGTGAAGATTATTGGAATAAATGAAAAATTGCCGATTGCAAACTGTTTGGAAGCCTCCGCTCTTTCTCTGGTGCCTCGTCCGCTTGGTCATGTGACAGTGATGGGGAGGGGCAATGTGTGATTGTGTTTGGAGAGCCATATCTTTGTAATGGGAAAGCACTTAACCATTACACTGAATAAAAAATTTAAATGTTGCAAATTCACAAGAAAACTGTTGTAAATTTTAGAGAAAATAGCTGCAAATTCATGAGAAAACAGTTGCAAGTTTCAGAGAAAAAAGTTGAGCATGACCTTGTAGCTTCGGGGCCCCCTAGTGGCTGAGGGACTGCATAACATTTGCATACTCTGCTTTATAGCCAGAAACCTGTCATGGCCACCAATTAGGTGCACCTGCGCACACACCTATCATCTATCCAGCCCTGGCTATTTATTCCGCGAGGCCCAGAGATCAGCGTGGAATCATCTGCTTCCTTCCCGAGGAACCTAAACTCACCAACTCTACGCTGAGCTTCCAGCCTCATCTTCGTTCCAGCGCTTCTGCTCGCCTTTGGACTCCTCACCATCCGGCAGCCAAGTAAGCCTGCAACTTTTCCTCTCACCCTTCTCCATCCCCCGTGCACAGGCGGTGTAACCTTGGCGGCGGACTCTCTCCCACCTGACGGCGGACCTCCCTGCTCCGTTCACCTACCTGCTACATCTCCTACGGGGCAACTGGCACTGTCCTCCTGGCCTGGGCCGTTGTGCTAACCTGAGTGCTTCTCCTACACAGCAAACAGTAAAGACTGAATTATCTGGTGCTTCTCCTGCCGGGATTGCCCCTAATTGTCTCTCTGCTCTGTCCTTAGGGTTGCCAGGTTGTACGGTGCTCTGCTCGCCCCAAGCTGAATCATCCACGCACTACACTCACTACAGACATTCACACCCACACACCCACACACTTACATAATTATAAATAAAAGGTTAATTGTGTTTCCTGAGTCGTGTCTGCTTCTTGGGTCTAAACCATGTCAGTACCAGGGGCCAGTGACCAGTAGGTCAGTTACATTCAAGGCCATGATAGCTGGTTGATATATTATTTTTGCATAATAAAATCTGCATATACTTTTTTCTTTTTAGCCAAAAATGGCTTTCTAAGTTAAAGCCAATCTGTGGTCTAAACCCTGCAGCTCTGCACCCCTCAGGTGAACAGATTAATGTGAAATTCAGGATAGCACGTCTTCAGGGTACCCTCCCAATCAATTCTATCAAGCCTCCTTACTCACATAATCCATTCTGTGATAAGTGTAGATTAGCAGTAAAAACTCTCCTATATGGGCCGGTATGAATCCATAACTGAAAGAAATGTCTGCAGCAAGAGGTCACTTAAGTGCCAAACAACACACTGCCTACCCACGTCTGGCTGGGCAGTGACCTGAGGCTCATAATTGGAGTAAAGCATGAAGCACAGACCCTCGAGGGATCCCATTAAATCAACACACACCATGCATTTTGCTGCCCCCCCAACCCACCCCAGTGATTAGCAGATTCAGTGGGATCCCTGCAGTCATCAGCAGTCAGCCTGTCATCAGAATGCTGAGAGAAACCACTGCTTCCCTCAGGATATGGAGTGGAGGGTCCATGAGTTCTGCCCTCTGCTCCATCAGAGTCCACAGGGACTCGCATTGTATCTCAGTGCTGCTATCATCTTCGGCATGGCAGTTTTTACAGTTTTTTCTGCCTTCAGGGATAACACGATTAGTACTCCTTGCTGATGGTCAGTGGTTTCTAGAGTGGCCTTTCATGGACTCACACTAAACTTCAGCCGAGAGATTTAATAAGAGAGATGTGTGGCTGTCAATCAATCTGGGACTGGAATCTGCCAGAGAATTCAGAAAAACAAATGTGGCAAAAACACAGAGGTTAACTAGAAAAGCCCTCAGAGAGCACATACCTCTGCCAAGGCTCCTTCCGTCCCTTATGGATCACCTCCAAAATGTAATGGGTTTGTGTGTAGGCACCGAAGCAGTTCTGGTGAAAATTGCAGCAAAGTCTATTCAGTAGTTCTGGAGGATTCTTGCTAACACACAGGGCCACCTTAACTTGTCATAATGGCCCTGGGGCTGAGAGGTTTTGTAGGCCCCCCTTCCGCTCCTCCCAACAGAATCTCAGTTTAAAAATGATACAATTCAAGAAAACACAACTATAGTGCAAAAACTCAGGGTAGTGGCTGTGGATATGGAAGCTGTAGCCCTATACAAAAATTTCTATTGGTACAGAAGAGTTGACAAGCCGACAAAACCCTTTCAGATCGACTCCAAGCTAGCTGCTGCTGTGGCTTATGTTGGGCCTGTGATCAGAAGGTTGCTGGTTCCTGTCCTGCTCTTGGCACCTTGTCCAAATCATTTTACTTGATATGAGATGAAATTTACACTTAAAATTAAGAGGTTAGCCTTAGGATTTGGGATTGGGTAAGGTTAAAAAAGGTAGTAAATAGATATCAATTAAAATTTTGAAACAAATAAATGCCTCAGATTTCCATATCTGCAGCCTGCTGCTTTCAAGACACGCATTAATAGAAATGTACTGGTCAATCAGATTTGAACTGTCTGTAACAAGAATTCTATGGGTCTGGTTCCGTAACCATAGCCAATGCCAAAACTCAAATTGTAAGATGAAATATCTTAAATTAAGGCTGTATATGCTTGTTTTTTGTCTGAGAAGATATTTATTCTTGCTGTGCAGTTTTTGTGTAAGAAAATTTTACATGCTTTCAGAGTTTTTAACTTGTTTTAAGTAATTTGATAAACCAAATTTTCTTGTTCTGTTGGCAGATAATTTTACTTAAAATAACCAAAAGGTTTCTGGCAATAGATAATTTTATTTAAAATTGGGGGGAAATTATATGCCAAAAAAAAAGCAAGATTAAATTGCTTAAAACAAGTAAAAAAACAAACAAACAAAAAACTATCTTAAAGCAAGTAAAATTTTACAGAAAACTGCACAACAAAGAGAAATTCTTGTCAAAATTATCTTTTCAGAGAAAAACAAGCATATAGCCTTGATTTAAGATATTTGATTTTACTAAGATATCATTTGCTTTGCAGCGTGACATACTATTGGCTACTTCAGCATGAACACAAAAGTCAGTCTAATCTCTCTCTGTCACACACACACCAGCATCATGAACGGCACCAGCCTAAATGCCAGGTATCAGAGGATGACACTAATCAACAATTAAAGTCTAATGATGACAAAAGAACACAAAGTTATATCAGTGAAGCATTTCTGATTCAAACAATGGACAACAGCAGCACATCAAAAACCTGCACAGCAGTTGATTGGAAACCGCTACAAGCAGCATGGCTTACCTTTATAGAAGTTCTTTCTGGTCTTCTTTAAAAAAAAATCCTTCATTATGTCCTTTACGTCCAGCTCACAAAGAACATCATATGGAAATCAGTGTGAGCTCACAGTCTGTTTTTAGTAGCATGCTTGATCCAGTCTACTTTTTTACCAAGTTTGGAGTCCACTGTCCCATGCACAGCTGTCTGATGTAAGCAATCATGGTCTTTCCCAGCGACCAGGCTTTTCTTGTGCTGGTCTCCATCTCTCAGCTTGTCTTCTCCACTGGCCTACTCTTCTTTGGCAAGATCTGGCGACCCCTGCTTTTGTCCTCCGGGTGAGTGCTTTAACAGTCCTCCTGTTTGTCCTCCAATCTCTAATCTCCGCTCAGTGAAACCTGTTCTTCAGCTCCAGGTAATGGTCTATCTGTCTCCTCAGTGCAGGAATTAGCAGCCCTGCCTCCACTTGATGCTCCAGTTTAGAAAAATCCTTTAATCTTCGGCATTTTTTGAACAATTCCTTTTCCCCTAAGCCCTTTTTCTCTCAATTTTGTGAGCACCAATCTCAAACATTTTTCAGGACATTTTGACTGAGTTAATTACTTCTTACCGCTCACTGGTGCTTGCATAGTTACACTCTGGTTATTTAAATTGTCAAAATCCCAGAAGTTCTGGTCGTGGAGAAGGAGTAGCAACAATTTGCCATTCCAAAATACTAGTTAATGTAAAGCAAAAAACATGATATAATTCCTATGAGGACCTGGTCCTCAGTATTGGGCATTTTAGCAATTTTAGGTTAAACCCAATTTTATTTGCCATAGTTTATCATCCTCCCTCAGCCTACTCTAAGTTTTTATCCGAATTTGCCAAATTCTTTGCTGATTTAGCGCTGAAACCAGATAGAATAATTATAGTAGGGGACTTTAACATACATGTAGCTGTAGATGGTGATTGCCTTAATATGGCATTTAATTCAATATTAGACTCGATGGGGTTTGCTCAGAAAGTAGGAAATTCTACCCATTATCTCCGCCACACATTGGACCTTGTTCTGACATATGGCATAGAAATAGAAAATCTGGTAGTGTCTCCTCATAGCCCTGTACTGTCAGACCGTTGTCTGTTAAACTTTGATTTTGCTGTTAAACTTTGATTTTTTGATTTTGCTATGCTAACGCTATCGATATAGCTAACGCCATAGCTAGTCATAGCACCTAGCACCGACACAGAGAAGCGACTATGTCCCTGATGATAGGAGCTTGCCGGAGGAACTAGCCGAGGCAGCAGTTGGACGGGAGCCGGATCGGAGCTCAAGTGCAGTGGTGGTGGGAGACGGGGACCAGTGGAGGACCACCGGGGCCCAGCCGGATAAGAGCCGAAGTCGGAGCCCAGTTGCAGCAGCAGGGTGCGGCGGAGGAACTCCTGAGGCAGATGGCGGTAGGTGGCGGGGCTCAGCAGAGGATCTACCGGGACCCCAGCTGGACAGGGCAGGATCGGAGCTTGGCTACAGCGACGGCGGGACTCGATGGAGGAGCTGCCGGTACCCCGGCTGGACAGGAGCTCGGTTACAGCGGCGGTAAGCAGCGGGACTAGCAGCGGAGGGGGCTAGCTGAGGCCCAGCTGGATTCGAGGTTGATCGGATTGGATACCGGCGACACCAGCAGAGATTGTTTTACTATCCACAGGTCAGTAAAAATGCCGCCAAAGAAGGAGGAAATGGAAGAGATCAAAAAATCTCTGAACTTCTTGTCAGAAGAACTGACCAAAGTGGCTAGTCAACAGGCTAAAATATTAAGGCTAATGGAAGAAGTCCGAGAATTAAAATTAACAATTAAGGAAAAAGACAAAAAAATTGCTGACTTGGAGCGACGCGTCGAGGATCTTGAACAATATTCTCGTATGGATGATCTAATTATAAGTGGACTAGACATTAAATATGCTCATGCTACAACAGGAATGAGAGGTGAGCAGGCTCCCCTGATGGCAATAGAGGGATATCAGATGTTTCATATTAACAGATCTCAAAAAAAGGGTGGTGGTGTTGCTCTGTATATTGATGACCTTTATAGGTGTAAACTTGTAAATGGAATGTCCTTTGCACTACTAGGGATTTTAGAATGTGTTACTGTTGAGGCTGACCAAGATAAAACAAAAAATCTAATTATAAAAAACAAAAAATCTAATTATAAGTTGTATATATAGAACGCCGGGAACTTGCATTGAGACATTCAGAGATAAATTAGTCGAGCTGTACCATAATATTACTAGTAAGAAAATGGTAATAATTTGTGGAGATTTCAATATTGATGTACTAAATCCATATCAGCAAAATGTAATTACAAAGTTCATGAATTCTATGTACAGTATGAGTCTATATCCCACAATAACACATCCCAGTAGAATCACAGTTCACACTGCTACACTTATTGACAACCTGTTTGTTAATATTATTGATAAGAAAATAGAAAGTGTTTATCTTTTGTTCATATGAAAGACAAAAAATAAAATAGAAAGATGTCTTTACCTTCTTTACATGTTTCAACTGCACTGCAGCCTTCGTCAGAAGAGTCAGCTGATTGCTGCCAGGTGACATTTATCAGCTGATTTTCGTAGGCGGGGCCAGCTCAGCAGATCTGTCGGATCCACCGAGCCGGCCCCGCCTCCCGCCGTCAGATGGTCTCTGGAGAATGTGGTCCCAGGTGTGGGAAAGCATAAAGGCTCCCTCATCTCGGTTCATGGTGTCTTTTCCCCGCTTCCTGATCTCTATGGCCTCCTTGATCCAGCGTTTGTGTCTGTTGCTCTCCGATCCAATAATTTTTGTGTTGTCCCAGTCCATGATGTGATTATTTCTTTTGCAGTGATCTGATATTGCTGATTTTAATGTTTCTTGTTCTGCCTTTTCTTTTTTGATCTTGTGAGTCGTCCTTGTGTTTCCTTCTCACATTCCTTCTGGTGTTCTTTTTTTCTTGTGGTGAATAGTCTTCCAGTTTCTCCAATGTAGGTTTTGTTGCATGATCTGCATGATATTTCATATATTACATTGCATTTATTGTCTTGTTCTCTTCTGTCCTTGGGGTGTACTAACAACTGTCTTAATTTTTTGTGTGGTTTGACGTACGTTTCACGTACAACTTATCAAAAGCCCTAGTTGAAATCATCAAACCCCTCCTTGGACTATCAGACTTCCACTGCAAAAATTCAAAAGAGCTGGCACAAGAACTCAAAGACATAAAAATAGAATCAGACGAGATCCTCATTTCACATGACGTCATCTCTTTATTCACAAAGACTTCTGTTGACGTCACACTACATATAGTGCAAGAACGCCTCAACAATGACAGTACCCTAAAAAGACGCACCAACCTCACAGTTCATGACATATCCAAATTATTACAGTTTGTTGCAAAATCCACTTATTTTCAATTCAGAGGAAAAATTTACATACAAACATAAGTTAATAGGTGTTTTTCCTATTAGGGTTTTTCCTTCCTGCCCTTAAGAGAGAACGGTCGCTTTTTCTTCTGCTCCCTCTTTCACCCTCCTCCACCCTCCCTAACTGAGAATCCCAGCTTGCTGTCTTGTCTGCGTCGCTGTTCTTCTGGCTGAATCTTGATCCAAATGAAAAAATGGATTTGGTGAGCGGCTTTAGTAAAATTAACAACTTTTTACATAAATTTGGGCCAGGGGGAGCCCCTATGGAGAGACCCATGGATTGGAACACATGTGTCTGCATGATTCGACTGATGATGTGGAAACAACATCTATCTGGTTTGGCACGATCACAGGATTTTCTGCTGATTGGCTCTGGAGTTTCCTGGTGTATCGGAAATTTAACTAGAAGAGCTAATCAAAGCGGTCCCGGCGTAGCTGCTTCTTCAACAATTTGACTAGACGGGGGAGAGCACTAACTGACGGCAAGACTACATGGAAATTACCATCTGGCATGCACTGTAGAGAGATGGACTCTGCCGGACATGCTTCCCATGTTTAGAAGGGAAACATCTGGAGTCGTTTTGGTGCCCTCCAAGAATGGATTTAAAACCTATGTATGGAAATTATGAACACAGTATTGCAAGAGCTGTAAATTCTATGCTCTCAGTGATCTGTGTTATCAGACCTTGAATTCGGTGCCCTGTTGACTATTTTCCTCCTGGATTAAGACAAAACAGAAGATTGTGCTTCTCTTCATAAACATTCTGGTGTGCTACAATCTGAACTTAGGGACAGTGACTGGCTCAGGAAATTTCCATCTGCCATGCCTCAAGGACATGCTTCCGAGTTTCAGACACTAAGACATAACATCTCGGCTGGGAAAGATTTGTTGCCTCCAGTAACTGATAAACACCCACCTGCATTCAACATACACGAACACACTGATTCACTTATACTGAATTACATCCATTCATTCACTGATCCTCTCTGACTTTGGTTCTGTTGTCTGCTAAATGTGCATTGAGGGTTTTTTTTCCTGCAATCAAAATTTCGCTCACTTACTAAACGACAATTTGATAAACATGTTTTTTTCTCTCGCCTACTGTGTCATTATCCCTTCTCTTTTTTCTTTCTTCTTTATGACTGGCGCCTAGCGGCTGCCCCGGCCTTGGATGCGCTCTGCAGAGCGTGCCCAAATGCCAAGTCACGTTTCGTTACCTTGTATTCATACATGTGTAATGACAATAAAGTTGAATCTCAATCTCTCAATCTCAAGTTAACATATATAATGAGATGTAGTAAAAGAGACTATTACAGTAAAGAACTGGAGAAAAACAGAGACAATATTAAAAATACATGGACAATACTTAACAATATTCTTGGAAATAAAAACAGAAATACAAGCTACCCAACCAATTTCTCAAAAAATAATACAACGACTCAGAGTGTGAATGCAGTTTCACCTGCAGATGAATTTAATAACTTTTTTGTTAACATTGGTCCTAATTTGGCTCGAGAAATACCCATTACGGCACCTACGGGTGATACAATAAGCAAAAACACTGCTATAAAAGACTCCATTTTTATAAAGAACACAGACGAGAGAGGGATCATTGAAATTGTTAAATCGTTTAAAAGTAAGACATCTACAGAGTGTGATGGTATTGACATGCTCTTAGTCAAAACTATTATCGAATGCTTAGTGAAACCACTGACGTATATCTGTAACCTGTCTCTCCAAACAGGTATATTTCCCAATGCAATGAAAATAGCTAAAGTAATTCCAATATACAAGACGGGTGACAGAGGGAAACTTTCAAACTATAGACCAATTTCACTATTGCCGCAATTTTCCAAGACACTTGAAAAAATATTCTGTGAGAGAATTGACAACTTCATAATGAAGAATAATTTATTGTGTGAGCAGCAATATGGGTTCAGACACAAGAGGACAACTGCATTTGCTCTAATGGAATTTATAGAAAAAATATCAACTGCCGTTGAAAATAAAGAGTATTCAGTTGGGGTATTCCTGGATCTTAAAAAAGTATTTGATACAGTGGATCACAATTTATTATTAAAGAAACTACAAAATTGTGGTCTTGGGGGGTAGCACTGTCCTGGTTATGTAGTTACTTAAAGAATAGATATCAGTATGTATGTGTTAGTAACAAAAACTCACAGTTACTGAAGGTTACTTGTGGAGTCCCACAGGGTTCAGTTTTGGGGCCACTGTTATTCAATATGTATATAAATGACATATGTAAAGTCTCGGAAAAAATGGATTTAATATTGTTTGCAGATGACACTAATCTATTATGCAGTGGAAGCAATTTGGAACAACTTTTGGATACACTTGGAAAGGAATTAGGAAAGCTTAAACTGTGGTTTGATTCAAACAAATTAACGTTCAATTTAAGTAAGTCAAAATTTATAGTTTTTAACAACCATCACAACAACTTAGTATCTAAACTCAGTGTAAATGGTGTAGAGATTGAAAAGGTATCTGAAACTAAATTTCTTGGAGTAATAATAGATAATAAACTGTGTTGGAAGTCACATATTAATTATATTAAAGGTAAAATATCTAAATCAATCACAATACGACACAGAGCAAAATATTTGCTGAATCAACCCACATTATATACTTTGTATCATTCATTAATACTCCCATACATGACATATTGTACTGAAGTATGGGGAAATATATATAAAACAAACATATATCCAGTCTTTATGCTTCAGAAGAGAGCTATTAGAATAATAAACAAAGCTGCTTACAAGGAATCAACAAACCCACTTTTTCTTAAATTAAAAGCTCTCAAGTTGAAAGATCTGGTTGACTTTAAAACTGCAGTAATAATGTTTAAAGTGAAGAATCTATCACTGCCCGCAAATATCCAAAAGCTGTTCCAAATAAGGGAGAAACAATATCATTTCAGAGGAACATGTATATTTCAAAAACCTTCAGTGAGAACTACCACCAAGCAACACTGTGTTTCAGTGCAAGGAGTCAGACTATGGAACGATTTTGGACCTGAATTAAAATCATGTACAACGCTTGGACAATTTAAACAAAAACTAAAGGAAGAAATACTCCAAGCATATATACAAGATGACATGTAAAATCACGTAAGGATTGTCATATCCAGTCTGTGTTGTGTTGTTGCTTAGTTTTTTTTTTGTCACATTTTGTCTTAACTTTGTTCCAAATTGTAATCGCTCTTGTTTTGTTTTTCTTTTGAATTCTTGGATGGAATATGGGTGGGCAATATAAGCTGCGGCTTCAGCCATCACCCATTTCGGATAACTTATGTTGAACTGTATAATCAGAGGAGTTATTGTTTAATTTGACCTTGTTGGATTTTTTCCCCTTTGTTATATTATTCTGTTTCCTTTTAATCTTTATTTTTAATCTATCCGAAATAAAGATTCATTCATTCAATATCATTCATTCAATATCGTTTTACAATTTCTGACTATTAGGCTCCTAAAGAAAAATATTACTACAGTAGATGCCTCTCGGATGATGTTGTTACCAAATTTATGTGGCTTGTTTCCTCTATGCCATGTGTCAACATAACGGAAATAAGCTATGGAGAGCTTGCTCTTTCTGTAATTGATAGCATGGTAGATAGTGTTACAGCTTCTCTGCATCACTCTAGACATGTTGGCCCCTTTAAAAAAGAAAAAGTCCAATCAGAGATTTCTAACCCCTTGGTTCAACACAGAAACTCGTAGCTTAAAACAGGAGACTCGTCAATTAGAAAGAAAATGGTGCACCACTAAATTAGATGAAATGTATTTAGCTTGGAGAAATCATCTTTTAATTTATAAAAAAAAATCTCTTAGAAAAGCTAGAACAAGTTATTATTCTGCATTAATAGAAGAGAACAAGGATAATCCCAGGTTTCTTTTCAGCACTGTAGCCAGGCTGACAAAGAGCCAGGATGCTGTCAATCCTAGCATTCCCTTAGAGCTTACTAGTCAGGACTTTATGAACTTTTTCAATAATAAAATTTCATCTATCAGCGATAAAATCAGTCAGATTCTTCCTACCATTAAATTAAATACAGTAACTACTACAACTCCTTCAATTGATATCTGTTTGGATGAGTTTACTCCAATTGACCTTTTAGAGTTAGATAAAATAATTTCCTCATCCAAGCCTTCAACTTGTCTTTTAGACCCTATTCCTACCAGGTTATTTAAAGAAGTCTTCCCATTTATTGGTAGCTCTATTCTTCATATAATCAATTCTTCATTAACATTAGGCCATGTACCACAGGCTTTTAAAACTGCTGTAATTAAACCCTTACTCAAAAAGCCAACGCTGGATCCAGGAGTTTTAGCTAACTATAGACCAATCTCTAATCTGCCTTTCATTTCAAAAATCTTACAAAGAGTTGTTGCTACGCAATTACAGTATTTGATTACTTGCAGGGAAATGGTTTATTTGAAGAGTTTCAATCTGCGTTTAGAATCCATCATAGTATTGAAACAGCCTTAATGAAGGTCACTAATGACCTTATCGCATCTGATAATGGACTTGTTTCTGTACTTGTCCTTTTAGACCTTAGTGCAGCTTTTGATACTATCAATCATAATATTCTACTTGATAGATTAGAACACTATGTTGGACTTAATGGAACTTCGTTGCGGTGGTTTAGATCTTATTTATCTGATAGGTTCCAGTTTGTTCATGTCAATACTGAGTTTTCTTCCATCTCATAGCTTAGTCATGGAGTTCCACAGGGATCTGTGCTAGGCCCTACTCTTTTTAGTTTATATATGCTTCCGTTAGGCAACATTATTAGAAAGCACTGTATACATTTTCATTGTGATACAGATGACACACAATTATACCTGTCAATGAAGCCAGATGATAGTAATCAATTAGATAGATAGATAGATAGATACCAAACTGGGAAATTACAGTGTAACAGCAGCATGACAGTAGACAACCAAACAACAGAAACACACACATTAGCAAAGTTAGAGGCCTGTCTTAAGGAAATCAAAGCTTCGATGACTTGTAATTTCCTGCTATTAAATTCAGATAAGACTGAAGTCATTCTAGTTGGTCCAAAAAACCTTAGAAATACCTTTCCAAATCAAACTCTTAGTTTGGATGCGGTTACTATTTCTCTGAATAGTTCTGTGAGGAACCTTGGAGTTATTTTTGATCAAGATCTGTTTTTCAGTTCACATATTAAACTTGTTTCTAAGACTGCCTTATATCATTTGCGTAATATTGCCAAGATTAGGAGCATCTTGTCTCAGAGTGATGCTGAGAAACTGATCCACGCTTTTGTTAGTGTTATGGGCAGCGAGAGCGTGCCCCCTCCGTCCCGCTCATCTCTCCCCAGCTCATCATCACACCTGAGGGAGAGGACACACCTGCACCCTCTCATCAGCCAGTACTTAAGGAAGCATCCTTCAGTGATTCAGCGCTGGCTCATCTGGTATACTGCCATAAAGACAGCAAGTCATCATACACTGGTGAAAGAAATTATTAACCTGTGTGCTTTATTCCCTTTGTTCAGGTTGCTGCCATCGTGGGGGTGTGTCTCTGGGACTGCGCGCGCTCTCCTACCACTCCATCCCTCACCAACAATGATCTCCACCCAGTCAGGCACCACCAGCTCATTCCCTATCCTGCTGATTCGTCTATTCCCCGCTGGAGTCCTGCCAGTGCTCCCTTGGAGCCCATGTAAGTGGTAATTTGGCTCACCCATTATCCCTTACTTCACTTCCCCGCTTACAGCTCTCATCTTCTCTCCACAGGCTCCTTCCTCTGGCGAGTGACTGTTCTGTAGCTGTGCGGAGTTTTTGCTATTTGTCCCACAATATTTTTATTGAACGTTTTTACAAACAAAACACAAACAATCAAACACTAACACTAAAATAATTTAAAAAAAAATACTAAAAACACCAACAACCACTAACTAAGGCAGGTCTTCAACAATGCTCTTCTATTTAGTCTAGGCAATCCATTACGTAAGCATACATACTATACATTCACCAATTTGGAATTTACAAGGTCTACACACATCATTCACCTTCTTCTTCGAGTTTTTGCTATTTAATAAAGATTCTCAAACGTGTATTATTGTTTGTCTCTCTGTTGCTGCATCTTTCACATGGGCTGAATTACCTAATCAGTCATGACAGTTAGCTCTAGATTAGATTATTGTAATTCTTTATTATCAGGTTGTCCTAAAACATCTTTAAAAAGTCTTCATCTGATCCAAAATGCTGCAGCATGAGTTTTAACAGGCACTGGAAAGAGAGATGACATCTGTCCGGTTCTGGCCTCCCTTCATTGGCTTCAGATAGAATTTAGAATTAAGTTTAAAATCCTTCTTCTCACTTACAAAGCTCTAAATAATCAGGCCCCTTTTTATTTAAAAGCTCTGATAGTACCTTATCATCGTAACAGAGCACTACGCACACAAAATGTAGGATTACTTGTCATATCTAGAATCTCCAAAAGTACAATGGGAGGCAAAGCCTTCAGTTATCAAGCTCCTCTCCTGTGGAACCAGCTGCCAATCTGGATTCGGGAGTCAGATTCGATCTCTGTTTTTAAGAAGAGGGTTAAAACCTTCCTTTTTGATATAGCCTATAATTAGGGAGGGATCATTTGCCCCTGAACCCTCCCTTAGTTATGCTGCTAATAGCTTTAGACAGCCGGAGGACCTCCAACAATGCATTGGGCTTCACTCCTTTCTTCACTCTCTATGAAATATTTTTGCTGGTCATTAACATCTGTTTGTTCTCTCCCATAGATTGAGTCCCCGTCGTACTGTTTGCTCTCTATATGTCTGTTCTTTTCATCTTCTCTATCCCCTCACCCCCCAGCCAATCGCAGCAGATGACTGCCCCTCCCTGAGCCTGGTTCTGCTGGAGGTTTCTTCCTGTTAAAAGGGAGTTTTTCCCTCTCCACCATCACCAAGCGCTTGCTCACAGGGGATCGCCTGATTGCTGGGGGTTTTCTGCAATTGTGGGGGTTTCCCCTACAGTTGAAAGTGCTATGAGATGTCTGTTGTTGTGAAATGGCACTATATAAGATAAGATAAGATAAGATGAGATAGGCCTTTATTAGTCCCACAATGGGGAAATTCCAGGATTGCAACAGCACAGGGATAGCAACACTCAGAGCAATAATTTAGAAGATAAGAAAATAAGAGCAGGGAATATACATATGTACACATAAATATATAAATATATATACACAGTGCGGAGCATTGTAGCTAGATGGAATAAACAGCATAACCGTCTATTTAGTTACCCTACATAGTATGAATATGTACCCATACATATTGTCACCCTCCGTAGCGACTGATATTGTCCTAGTTGTATAATGGAGGGGACCATTTGTGTAAGTGTGTTGCATCTTTTGCATACAATACTATTAGGTCGTCACATTTTTTTGCTATCTCTGCGAGCAGCCCTGCTTAGGTTATACAGTCTGACAGCCGTAGGTAGGAAGGACCTGCGAAACCTCTCGGTCGCGCACCTCGAATGATGTAGTCTACTGCTAAATGAGCTCCTCAGTGCGTTCAGTATGTCCTGCATAGGGTGGGACTCGGACTCCAGCAGAGATGACAGTTTAGCCACCATCCTTCTCTCTGCTATCTCCTCCACTGGGTCAAGGCGTTGCCCTAGGACAGAGCTAGCTTTCTTGATCAGTTTGCTCAGTCTCTTCCTATCGGCTGCTGTAATGTCGTTGCCCCAGCAGACCACTCCAAAAGTGATGGCTGATGCCACCACCGTGTCGTAGAATGTCTTCAAGAGCACCGCTTGTACACCAAAAGACCTGAGCCTCCTCAGTAGGAACAGCCTGCGCTGTCCCTTCTTGTAGAGTGCGTCGGTATTGTGTGACCAGTCTAGTTTATTGTTCAGATGAACACCCAGGTACTTGTAGGATGTCACCATCTCAATGTCTGTTCCCTGGATGTTTACTGGTGCTGTGAAGGGTTGTCCTTGCCTGCGGCAAAACAATTCCTCTGATAGGCTATTGTTACTGGTATCCATGTGGGGCACATGTAAATTGGACCAATCAGCAGCCACACACGAATATCAAGTGATGGACATAGAATTCGACCAATTAACAACAATGAGATGTTTTTATTGGCTCATGATAGGCTCCTGTTCTTTGTAGGCCCCTGGGCTTCAGCCCAGCCTAGCCCATGCATTAAGGCGACCTCGCTTACACATTGTGAGAAGATAAAAGCCTTGGTGGAGGTATGTGTTCTCAGATCATCACCAAAATGTAATGGGTTTCTCTCTAGCCCACGGTCCACCTCTGGTGAAAGTTTCATCCAAATCCATCTAGTAGTTTTTGTGTAATCCTGCTGCACAAATACAAAGCAGGTCCTTGGTGGAGGTATGCACTCTCAGATCATCACCAAAGTCTAACGGGTTCATCCTTGGCCCAAGGGCTACCTCTGGTGAAAATTTCATCAAAATCTATATAGTGGTGTTTGCATAATCCTACTAACAAAAAACTAACGAAAAAACAGACAGACAGAAAAATTACCCCAATTACAATATCTCCTTGGCGGAGATAACAAAAGAAAAGATGAAAATATCTGATTCAGCATTTTAGTTTGTGGCCTACCCTGAATTAACAAACTCAGTTTTGTGGTTCTGACTTGAGCAAATTACTATTCAAACTGTATAATAACTGTGTATCTGTCATGTTCAGGCTTGTTCTACCCCGTCCATGACCTGTGGCTGTAGGGTTTTGATTATTGCTTATTAATTCCAGCTGGCAGACTGAGCCTTGCTCTCTGCCAGTCCTACAGCCACGCCTCCTCCTCACCAGACATTCACCAGCTGTATGGTCTCACGACATGCGCGCACGCACACACACACACACACACACACACATGCATACACACCCAGTTCCAATCAGTCATGCACCTGCTTGCCACACGGCTGTGTCCACTTGCCCTCGTTAGTGTTTTGTGTACTTATCGGGAGGCAGTGTGACCAGTCATGGTGGCAGCTTAAGTCAGCAAGGGACATCCTGACTCACTGATGTTTGGCTTTCTTCCCCCGGACATAATGTGTTGTTTCTTTGAGCCTTTCCGCTCCAACATAAGTGTAAGTCCTCATTTTGTGCCTTTTTTCCTGCACTCCTGACTGTTCGGAGCGCCTTAGGCATTTCCTCTAAGCCTATAAGGTTTGTAGCAGGTTGTCTTACCCATTCGCAATAATGACTGTTATTTGGACATTCTTGTACATTTTTCCATTGTAAATAAATGCATTACTTACACTGCATTTTGGGCTTGCTGCCAATTTATATGCTCGCTGCGAAATTACGCAGCGGACATGACAGTAAGCTGCCACCAAAAGAGCCCAAGTAGTAAGTAGCGTGTTACTCATTTTTTGTGTGTGTGTTTTTTCACCTACCTGTTTGGAGCGTGATGTCCTGGTCTAGCCATTGCCACACTGGCTTTAGTGGATGGGCTTCACTCCTTTCTTCACTCTCAGTGAAATATCTTTTCTTTTTTTTTTTTTTTGCTGGTCGTTAACATCTGTTTGTTCTCTCCCATAGATTGAGTCCCCATCGTGCGGTTTGCTCTCTGCATGTCTGTTCTTTTCATCTTCTCTATCCCCTCACCCCCCAGCCAGTTGCAGCAGATGACTGCCCCTCCGTGAGCCTGGTTCTGCTGGAGGTTTCTTCCTGTTAAAAGGGAGTTTTTCCTCCACTGTCGCCAAGCGCTTGCTCATAGGGGATCGCCTGGTTGCTGGGGTCTTTCTGCAATTGTGGGGGTTTCCCCTACAGTTGAAAGTGCTATGAGATGACTCTTGTTGTGAAATGGCGCTATATAAATAAAGTTGAATTGAATTGAATTGAATGGGCAGCAGGACATCCCAGTGTGGAGAAGCAGCAGGCAGCTTGGCGAATCTGGGAACTACTGGAGGACACGTATGTCTCCATCGGGCCCGGAGAGCATTTAGCTTGCCTCGATAGAGCGTTACGGATCCTGGGGGCTCATCGGAGCCTCTGGAATTACCCAGAGTATGCCAAACTGCTGCCCGCTGTCTGCGTGCTCGAGCAGGCTTTTCCCGACCTGAAGACAGGGGCGTTCTGGACGAAGCTGAAGTAGAAATGCTCTTCTCTGCTGGCGGCCATCTTTCCCTCCACTCCATCTCCTTCTCCAAGATGGCCGAGACCAGGTTGGCAACGTCAACATCACCCGTCCCTGGAATCCCGGAAAGACAAGTCAGCTCCATGAACTGCTCCTGTTCCGACACCGAGCCCTGTTAGCCCTGCAGTGGATCCTCATCTCCAGCATCTCTGCAGTCCCGTCTGCAGAATCTCCCTCCATATCCACTGCGAGGTCTTCTTCCTTGGTCAATCCACAGGCAGCAGAGGGGAGTGTGTTTTCTTTACCAGGGTCTCCCATTCCTGTGGTGAGAGGGGCGGCTCCCATATGTTCTACAGAGGAGCCTAGCACCGCCTTTCCCGGACGGATGGGTGATGACGTCCAAGCAGCAGCAACCAACATCTTAATCCGGGAAAACAGGCAAGTTATTTTTCATTTGACTCACATCAATAATGAAATGTCTTGCCTGATTCCCGGTAGGGAGGCTCAGAGAAAGCAGGCTCCTGAGCTCTCCCCACCTGCTGCTGTCAGAAACTGTTCACCAGCCCTCTCTCCACTTTCCTCTGTTTGTCCGCCGGAATCGGAGCCGAGCAGTCGGAACCAGGAGGAGCCAGAGGTCCAGAAGGGGTGTCCTCCCACAGCAATGGTGAACCGGATCCCAGCCGCCATGCCGGAGGAGTCACCAGCATGGATCATGGCAGCTGGGGACACTGAGACTGCAGAAACCATCATGCCTGCTGTGGAAGCCACCACAGCAGAGTCAGCGCCCGAGCTGCGCCTCCAGGATGTCAAGCCTATGGAAACATTTCCCAGATCGCTGGAGTCCTGGATGGCGGTAGAGCTCGAGTTAAGGCAAGTGCTCTCTTTTGTATTCCTTCTTTCCATATTAGAGCATTTTTGCCTAGCTCAGGGTGAGGAGGGCCAGCTGCAGCCATACGCTGCACCTGAGCTCACCTCGCTGGGCTCCACCACTGCCGGCAACCCTGACCCTTCTTTCTCTCTGTCCGGGTCCTCTTTTAGGGCCGCCGGAGAGGGGTCCATGTCGCTGGACGAGGCCAAGGATCCAGGCTTGCCGCTGGAGGTCATCGGGGCTGCTGCCGCTCCTGCTGAGGTGGCCGTGGGTCCAGCTCCCCTCCTGCCTGAGGCCGTCATCTGGGTTCCGCCTCAATTCGAGCCTCCATGGGTACTGTGTCCTGGTCGGGGACCATCATGGGTGCCACGCCCCAACATCAGTCCTACGTGGGTGCTGCGCTCCAGCCTTGGCCCGTCATGGGCACCGTGCCTCAGCCCGAGGGCTACCGAGGGTGCAGCAGCAACCCAGCTGGGTCCCACTGCGGGTGCAGCAGGGGTCAGATGGGCTCCACTGCGGGTGCAACCATGGCTCAGTCGGGGTCCACAGTGGGTGCAGCCGAGCTCCAGTCCCAAGCCGGGACCACCGAGGGTGCAGCCAAGCTCCAGTCCCAAGCCAGGATCACCAAGGGTGCAGGCGGCCAGCTTGGGGACACAGAGGTCCCTTCGTCCCTTCCAGAGGTCCTCGAGGTGTCCCTTCCTCTTCTGCCATGGTCCACCTGGCCCTGCCACCAGGAACTGCAGGGGGTCCCCTTCTTCAGTCCGGCCACCCACCTTTCAGTCTTCCAGTGGGTAGGCCGCCACCTCGTCTCTCCCTCCAGGCCTGGTGGCTCAACTATGCGGGCCGACCGCCCGAAGGACTGAGTTCTTGGGTCAAGTGGCCCTTTTCCTCTGGCAGGCCACCTGATACTGTTCTGCAGGCCACCTGCTGGCCCTGGGACTCTGGCCGGCCTCCTAAACTTATGGCCACCTGCTGGGCCTTGGACTCTGGCCAGCCCCCTGAACTGTGGGACTCTTGGGGGTGGGGTGGGTTAGTTAGTTTGGGATTGGGAAGTGTGTTGTATTGTGGTGTTCTCTCCCCTTGATTTTATTTATTTATTTAGCGAATGCAAAGTCCTTAAGCCAAGCAGTTGCCTCCTGGTTTGCTGTATGGAGGGTGTGTAATCCTCCTTCCAGTCTTTGGAGCGGGCAAGCCTCTATGATGTGTTCCATTGTTTGCTCCTCTCCACATGCGCACAGTGGGCTAGGGCTACTGCCCCATCTGTAAAGGCTGGCCAAGCAGGGGCCATGTCCAGTCCTGAAGCGATTGAGTGTAGACCACTGTCTCCTTGGGAGGTTGGTGCCCGGGACCTGTTGGTTGGGGTTTATCACCAGCTGTTTGTTTGGGACCTCCTTGGTCTCCCATTCCTCTTGCCAAGCTGTCTGGATGGTAAAGTCAGCTGGGGGAGGGTTTTTCCAAATCGGCCGTCTGGATGAAAGTCGGGCAGTGGGTGGAGTGTAGATATCTGCATGGATTGGTAAGTGAGGAGAATCTTTAACTTTTTGGAGCATCCTTTGAGTTAATGCTGCTCGCCGGATGTGTGGAGGGGCTATGTTTGACAGTACAGAGAGCCAGGGGAGTGGTGTTGAGCGGATTGTTCCAGTTATAGTTCTCATGGTTGTGTTGAGCTGGGTGTCTACATGGTGTGTGTAAGATGACCTGGACCAGACAGGGGCACAATATTCTGCTACAGAGTATGAAAGGGCCAGTGCTGAGGTGCGCAGGGTGGAGACTGCCGCCCCCCATTTTGCACCAGCGAGCTTGCAGAGCAGGTTGTTTCGTACCTTCACCTTAGCAGCCGTCCCCTTTAGATGTTCCTTGAAGGATAAGGTCCTATCAAGGGTCACTCCAAGATAAGTTGGATTTGGGGCATGCTTAAGCTTGAGTCCGCTCAGGTGGATGTTTAGTTCTCTGGCAGCTTTTGCATTGTGGAGATGGAATACACTGGAGACGGTTTTTGCTGGGCTTGGTTTTAGGCGCCAGATTTTACAGAACTGGTCCAGTTTGGCAAGATCTTCCGTGAGCACCCGTTCCAGTGGTTCAAAGTCTGGTGCTTGGAATGCCAAACAGATGTCGTCTGCATAGGTGAATTTGCGGGATTTTGTAGTAGGCAGGTCGTTTATGTAGAGGTTGAACAGAGTTGGAGCTAGAACTGAGCCTTGTGGGAGTCCGTTTTTCTGCATTCTCCATGCACTTGTCTTCTGACTGAGGTGGACTCTGAACCTTCGGTTGGTCAGCAGGGTTTTTATAATTGCTGTTGCCCAAGCAGGGATCGCCTTTATAAGTTTCAGGAGGAGGCCTTTGTGCCAGACCGTATCATAGGCGGCTGTAAGGTCGAGAAACACAGCCCCTGTCTTCAGTCTGCTCTCGAAGCCATTTTCGATGAAGGTGGTTAGGGCCAGTACTTGTTCTCCTGTACTGCGGTCCTTGCGGAAACCTGCTTGATCCACACTTAGAATATCTTCTACCTCTGGGGAAATGCGTTGCAGAATTAGGCGCTCCATGATTTTGTAAGGAACGCTGAGTAGGGAGATTGGGCGGTAGCTTGCTGGTAATTTGTGGTCTTTGCCAGGTTTTGGGATGGCAATGACCTTTGCTGTCCGCCATTTCTTTGGGATCGAGTTTGTTTGTGTGATCCTTGTGTAGAATTGTGTCAACCAGGTTAGGGCTCGGGGGCCAAGATTTTTCATGAATTCTGGGAAGATGTTATCGTATCCTGCTGCCTTTCCACATTTCAGGCTCTGTAGGACTTTCTCCAGTTCAGCAGCCTCGAAGGGTTCAGGGCTCGTTTCCTCTACAGGCATTTTTTGGTGTTTTTTTAGCTCAGTTGTAACTGCTCTTTTGGTGTCTTTGTCTTGGGGTGCTTTGGCGATAGTCAGTAGGTGGGATGCAACTTGGTTGGGTGTGACGGATGCTCGGCTTTGGCTAGGGGGCTTCTGTGCAGCTCCTAGGCGACGGATGAGGCTCCAACATTTCCTGCTAGGGAACATTTCCTGTTGTGTTGGTCTTCTGGGAAGGGGGGGGCAGGTTTTGTTTTCTGTTTTTGATGGTACGGTGGGTGTCTGGTGTCCACCCCTTGAGGTGGGGGCTCTGTCATGTTTGGGGTTGTTCTACCCCGTCCATGACCTGTGGCTGTAGGGTTTTGATTATTGCTTATTAATTCCAGCTGGCAGATTGAGCCTTGCTCTCTGCAACCCGTCTCCCAGCTCAGAGCGCGTCAGGAGCCTTTCCGCTCTCTTGCAGTCTGAGAGCGTATAGCGCTGGGTCAGCGCGGTTTTGAGAGCCTCGTATTTGTCATGGGCTGGGGGCCGTTGGAGCAGGCTCGCCACCTGCTGAGTTGTGCATGCGTCCAGTGCTGCAACCATGTAGTAGTATCTGGTGTCTGCCTTTATTCCCCGGAGCACGAACTGGGCCTCGGTGTGGAGGAACCAAGACTTCGGGGCGTGTAGCCAAAAGTCTGGGAGTTTGCCCGAAACGGTGCATGCGTTGCTGGCACCTCCAGTCCGGGTCATCTCCGGGGTGTTCGCCTCGAGTTCCATTGTGTGTCAAGGGTCACCAGTGTGGAGAGAAGAATAACCAGGCAGAGCGGTCCAGAACAAAGCAGGCTTTGTTAATTTCTCTCTCTCACATCATCCAGAATCACAAGCATCAGAAAAAGTCACAAGTCGCAGGTACCTCTCCTTTTATAGCCTACGACCCACTCAGTCACCTGTGGTGACTGGTTCAGCGCTTGCTCATAGGGGATCACCTGATTGCTGGGGTTTTTCTGCAACTGTGGGGGTTTCCCCAACAGTTGAAAGTGCTATGAGATGACTGCTGTTGTGAAATGGCGCTACATCAATAAAGTTGAATTGAATTGATGCTGCAGTAACATGAATGACTTTGCAATTCCCATTCTCTTTGTCACTGTTTGCATCAACACACCAACCCCCGCATCAACACACAAACCCCCCATGACGATTCCCCTTGTCCTTCCGTCTGAGTGGAAACATACTGACATACTGAGCAGGTCCCACAATGTCACTATAACAAGTGAACCAATCAGGACTAAGTCCTGGCTATGACCTTGGAGGAAGAGGGCAGAACTAAAGAGTCAACTTAGCCTCCAGTGCCAGTTAGCATTTTTGGACAGTTGCTTTAAAAACTTGACCCAAATTAAGATGGGTTTTACCAGTAAACTGCTTTTATCGACTGATGCAGCTTCAGTCATTATCCTGGACCACTGTGCATACAAGTGCATGTCCTTCAAATGGTAAGTCTGTACTTTACAAAAGGATTTATTCTATTTGTGTACATCTGTCTGTCTGTCTATCATTAGCCTGTGCCTGGCATGTGGGTGGACCTTCTTAGAATATTCATAGATCCTGGTTTTTGAAGGAGGAGAAAAAAGGAAAATATTTTCATAAGCAACTGTAAGACCATGAAGGTTTTTTGTGGTGGGAAAATGGGGGCATAAGTTACCGTTTTAGGTAATGTAGATTTGTTTTTAAGGGAATTTATATCCACTGCAGTGCATCTTTAAATCTATTCAAGTATACAATAAAACTACTCCAGAAGGTAAGTCTCATGAAAAAAGTTACTTGAGTACATGCATTTGAGTATACGAGTAGATTCCACTTCTGCTGATGGCTTAATAGTTGTCTCGAAGGCAATCATTACATCAGTTAGCAATAATGATAGGCATCTGTGTAATTTGATCACACTGAGAAGTGTTGATTCTTATGGTTTGCGTTCTAATGATCATTTGTTGCTTTCTGTTCCATTTGCCCGTACTGAGCTGGGAAAAAGAGCTTTTATGTTCTCAGCCCCCTCTACTTGGAACATGTTGCAAAAAGACTGGAAACTAACGGAATTTGTTTCATTGAACGACTTTAAATCCAGATTGAGAACACTTGAGACGGCCTCACAAATTTGTAACTGTTTTATATGATTTGTATGTCATTGTAAGTGTAATTGTGATTTTTTTGCTGCCTCTTGGCCAGGACTCCCTTGAAAAAGAGGTTTTTAATCTCAACGAGTTTTTTCCTGGTTAAATAAAGGTAAATAAATAAAAATAAATCTGTGTGGCTTATGATAAGAGCTAGTTAACTTTTAATTTATTCCCTCTGTGACTGTGAGTCCTTGTTGGATATTCTGTAGAAATCTCTGGAAATTGGTGCTCCCTGTGCCTTTCTCGTGGTGTTCTGCAGCTGTTTATGGTCTGACTGGATGAACTCACTCCATACGATGAAACCTTTTGACAGCAAAGGCCATTGCTCACTGCCCTTTTTCTATTTGTGCCTTCTTGTTTTTTATCAGTGTATGTCCGTGTCTCCTGATGGCCAGACTAATAGGTTGTCCCTCCTGCAGAAGTCATGCCCTCAGGTCGCATCTTTCGATGCGTCAGCTTGTGTGATGGGCTGTTTGTTTGAAGAGAAGAACCTGAGCCCATGCAGCAGGGGTAATTAGGGCGTCTTTGGATGTTTTGACTGGACTGTCCTAAAGTGGACTCACCAGGAATAGATGCAGGGCTAGTTTCTGCTGTGGTCCCAGTTTGCCAGTACATGATTGAATCTCTCCAACAGCCCTTTTTGATAATCATTTTACCTCATCAACTTCCACATCAGCTGATGCAGTGGTTCCATAAACCTCAAGAGAATTATGGATTTTATTGAACAAATTCAGATGTACGAGTCAAGAAAGTGTGTTGAGAAGATTAAAGGAGCACTTTGAGCAACTGTTGAATGAAAGAGAGAGGGAGCAGGGCAAGTGGTGGAAAGCTAGTGAATCAGCAAATTCAGAGAATCAGAAAGGTGAATGAAAACAAGGGCAGCTATGACAAGGGAGAAACGTGGAAAAGAAGTACTGCATGAAAAATTCTGGAGTGACAGTAGGGTTGCTAACTGTCCCGATTTAACCGGGATGTCCCGTTTATTGGGCTAAATAGGTTTGTCCCGAGTGGGACGTGTGCTGTCCCGTTTATTTAAGGCTGCCTTAATGAACTGGCTAGGCTAGGCTGAAGCCCAGAGGCCTACAAAGATCAGGGCCTATCATGAGCCATTGAAAAAGATCACATTGTTGTTAACTTGTCAAATTCTATGTCCATCACTTGATATTCATGTGTGGCTGCTGATTGGACTAATTTACAAGTGCCCCACAGTAACAATAGCCTATCAGAGGAATTGTTTTGACACGTGACTATGCAAGCGCCAGTGAGAGGTAAGAGGTAATTAGCTTGGTCAAAATGTCCGAAAAAAGTTTGAAAGTGGCACTCATAAAATTATCGAGAGGAAAAGAGCTTAGGGAAAATGAATTGCTCAAAAAATCCCGAAGTGTAAAGGATTTTTCTAAGCTGGAACATCAAGTGGAGGAGGCTACTAATTACGCACGGAGGAGACAGGTGGGCTGTTAAGATAAGATAAGATAAGCCTTTATTAGTCCTACAATGGGGAAATTCCAAGCCGTCATCTGGAGGAGAAGGGAGAAAAAAGGCCATGATTGCTTACATCAGACAGCTGTGCATGGGACAGTGAACTCCGAACTTGGTAAAAGTAGACTGGATCAAGCATGCATCCATAGAGTATGACGATATTCATGAGCTGGACTTAAAGGGCATAATGAAGGATTCTGACATGCCATTTGCAGTGTTTCCAGCCACCTGTGCAGGTTTTTCATTGCTGCTGTTGTTTGAATCAGGAATACTTCACTGATGTAATTTTAGGCCGAACGCACTATTTGTCACACTGTAAAAAGGGAAATCTCAGCAAGATAAAATATCCTAAATCAAGGCTTTATTCTTGTTTTTCTCTCACAAGATAATTTTGACAAGACAAGAATTTCTTTTTGTTGTGCAGTTTTCTGTAAGATTTTACTTGCTTTATGAAAGTTTTTACTTGTTTTAAGCAATTTAATCTTACTTTGTTGGTAGATTTTTTTTTCTAATTTTAACTAGAATTATCTATTGCCAGAATTCTTTTGTTTATTTTAAGTAAAATTATCTCAAATTGCGTAAAACGTTAAAACTATTGGAAAGCATGCAAAGTTTTCTAACATATAAACTGCACAGCAAGAATAAATATCCTGTCAGACAAAAAACCAACATAAACAGCCTTAATTTATTTCGTTTTACTTATATTTGACTTTTTGCAGTGTAGTTGTGTTTTCTAGCTCAAAGTTGCATTATTTCTCAAAGAGAAACAAAAATAAGGTAGTAGTGGCTCAGGAGGTAGAGCGGGTCACCCAATAACTGGAGGGTTGGCGGTTCGAATCCCACTCCCCCCACCTTGCTGTTGTGTCCTTAGGCAAGACACTTTACCCACCTTGCCTCCAGTGTGTTCATGACACTGATGCATGAATGTAAATAAATGTTCGGTGGTGGTCGGAGAGGCCGTTGGCATGGATTGGCACCCATGTCTCTGTCAGTCTGCCCCAGGGCAGCTGTAGCTACAGAGGTAGCTTACCATTGTCTGTGGAGTGAATAAATAATGGACTCATTGTGAAGTGTCATGAAAAGTGCTATATAAATGCAATCCATTATTAAAATCACAGCTATTACACATTTTTAAACTGAGATTCTGTATTTTGTAAAATGTGAAATTTCTAGGTATACAGTGTGGTATTTTTTTTCCCTTGTAGTATTAAACATGACACTGAATACAAGGTTTTCTCAGGTAACATTTCAGGGTGGCGGCCTGCCACGCTTGAAATTATGCTCTATGAGGAAATATAAATTTAAGAAAAAAATATGAAGGAATAACGGTCCACAAGCACGCACATGAGCAACGCGTGTGACCGTCATCTGCGTGTAGTTCAGAAGCGATCCTCCTACGTGACTGTTCCAGCTGGCAAGCAGAGTGTCTCGCTAGCATCACTGTCTGAGAGAAGCATGAGCTTATTAAAGTACTTTAAACATGGAAAAAAGCAGAAGAGGCGTGTAAGCAGTGAAGACATTTATCATGGTTTTAACCCGCTGGTAACAGGAGCAATAATGGAAGAGTCGCTTAGCTAACAGGTGTGGTTAGGGACTCGAGTTGGCTCATTTTGTCTTCTTTTTAATTATTAGTTTTTTGTTTTTCTTATTTCAGACAAGGATAAAAAGGAGATGTTTTTAGCTTTACCTTAGTTAATATTAATTAACTAATTTATGTTCATTATTATGTACCAGGCAAATTAAGATGACTGAAATTCACAAAGTCAATGACTTAAATCTGTCAGCAGCCTTCAGACAGACTAAACGTGTCAACATTTGGATTTCAAAATAAGGGAGGTTTTTCCTGCTGTCTGGGTGGTGAGGAGAATTATAAAAAAAAAAAAAAAAAAAAAAAAAACAACTATAAAGATATAGAAATATTATAACAGAAAAAACTGCATCTTTGGTAATTTAAGTTAATTTATTTCATTAAATACAATTTTATTAATATTTTTTTCATTGAAATCAGAGTTAAATTATTGTTCTGTTCAGGCTCTGCAAAATTATGGTCAAAAATATAAATTGTTAAAAAGGAAAAAGGAAAAAAAAAATACCACAGTCTGTTTCAAATTTATTTAAAAAAACCCAGTAATTTTATTTTAAAAAATAGAAAAAACAATAGCCATAAAATGATCCACAAATTTATAATAAAGTCTCAAATGTACAAGAAAAGTCAATTTTACATTACAAATTTGAGGAAAACTGTTTCAAATTTAGATAAATTTACAGAGAAAAGTAGAAAACTATAAGAAAATTGTTATAAATTTTGGAGAAAAACCTCAAACCTTCAAGACTGAAGTCATTACTCAAGTTTTTAAGTGGGTGCTCTTTGTACCCTTAACTCAACTAGAAATTTTTGGTTGTCTACTTTTAATTATTAATTTCAAAGCACTGCTTTCACTTGAGAATTTCTGGCTACTATACCCACCTCTGATCATATAATTTAAGTATGCATGAGTAAATTACTATTATGTTTTTTTTTCCTTCCCTACTCTCTCAATGGAAAAAAAAGAAACACTAGACTAAAAATACACATATTTTTGTCATTTATGTAAACCATGACAAAAAAAAAAAAATCCTGCAGGACAAAACATGACACTTGATATTTTCTAACCTATTTGTATACCACCATAGACAGAGAGAGAACCTGAATTAGACAGGGCTCAGAGAGGGCAAGATGAGACAGAAGAGAGGAGCCAAGAAGAGGAAAGTGTTCAGGCAGAGGGTCCAGGAGAGGTGAGAGCAGAGGGAGGATAGAAGGATGACACCAGTAAAAAGTCCAAACACAGGACGTCTGGGTAGGACCACAGCTGGACCAATATTCTAACATTCAAGCCTCGGTTGTACAATACTTCAAACCGTAAGTTGCAAAGTTGCTGTGCAAAGTTTGAAATAAAGAAATAAATAGTATAAAATTAACATACTGTATTCCAGTTACAATAGTGTCATGTACAACCACCAGAACAATCACTAGAAGAGGCTGTGAGGTCCCGCACAGACGCACCACATTTGCTCAATCTGTGCTATCAGTGAGGAGCACCAAGAACTGGAATAACATACCACCTGCAATCAGAGAACGTACCACAATAAACACTTTTAAGACTCATTGTAAAAATTGGCTTTAAAACAACCAAAACTGTACCCATAACTAGTGGTTGATCTGCGGCATATGCATATTTAGCGTGCAGAGCCCCCTGTAGTTCCTAGTCGGCCCCACCTTAGAAGCACTAGATGTCTCTCTAGGGTCGGTTAGCAGTTACTCTAGTAACTCGCAGAGAGTTGCTATAGGTTGAACAGGCAACACTTTCATTTATCAGTTGCTCAGACATACATAAAACAAACAAAACAAAATCAAAATTCACATTTTACTAATCTCATTTCAACAGGTGTCTTAATCTCTTTTGACATGTATGCAGCACTGCAGTTTTCATAAATAAAAGAAAGAAAATGAAGCTCCCCAAAATAAATAAAAGAAAACCAAAATAGTTCACGTCCTTCACTTCAAAGGTATGGAACACGATCATTCTCTTAATCAACAAACCAAAGAAAAGAGTTCAGTGCCGTACATAACAGTTCTGTCTGGTGTTCTGTGTCTTGGGGTTAATGTTTCATGTGTGGGAATTCCTACAACTACGGGCAGTGTTGCAGTGTGTTCAGAGCTTATCTGGTGTCAAGTGAATGGGGAAATCAGATGATCCAGAATCCTCTTGTGGGTAGGTCCTACAGCTAGCCGGGCTGCATCCATAACCATCCACAAGTTCATTGGGCTGGGCCCGCCATCTCGGTTTCCAGGTTCTCTCAGAGGTATCAAAACAACTGGCTGGGCCACGCTCACCATCCCAGAATCCAGGTTCTCTCAGGGTATTTAACAACCAGTCGGAGTCTCCAACAACAAATTGCTCAGCAGTTATCATCTCTCAGTGCTCACAGTCTGGCCTCAGTTTAGTCAAGCATGTCTGATCCCGGTGGCAGCAGCAGAGGAAAAAAGGAAGTCAGGCCGCTTGCTGCCCCGTTTTTATAATCAATGGCCACAGTGCCCCCCAAAGGGACGGACAGTGTACTACAAGTCTAAATAACAAACACAGATCTAGTAACCACATTTTTCACGTGGGTTACACTCTCCCCTCCTGATTCAGCATGAGCCCCTTCATGCACTTCTCTATGGTATTTAGGGGTAACTTTCATAATCAACAATAATGTGCAATCAGGTGGTTGCAAAACTGCCTCTGCAAAACTGCAAAACTGCTACAGCCTCTGCAAAACTGCTTAAGTAGCTGATGCGCTGAGTCAGCTGCGGCAATGCCACTCTTTTGACAGCTTTACTCAGGGCTATCTGTAGCCGCTGCAGATAACTAGACGGTTTCTCACCCAAGTTCTGGTTGGTGTTCAGGAACTTTGCAAAAAGTTCATCCCTGTCATCAACAGTACCATACGCCGAATCGAGCAACCGGAGATAATCATTGGGAGAAGCATTTGGCCCAAGATGTTTCACAACATTGGTTGCTGGAGGAAGAAGGCTTCCTACTATTTCTCGTACTGTTTTTCTATCAGACATGGAAAGATGGGTGAGGTGAAACTCGACGTTGCATCGCCATGTGTCATAATTGGACTCCAGATGTGGACAAGGAATTTTCCCTGAGAATGATCTTAGCTTAGAACAGCTAAAGTACTGAGGGGACATGTCACTGCTCTTTATAACATGCTCAACCACTACTTTTTGGACTTCAGGGGTACTAAGTTGATCAGAAGACAAACAAACTGTTTCTTTTGCATTTGTGTCAATCCTGTACCCACAATGGATAAGATTGAGTCATGATCATTAGATTGTGTCAAATCAAGGTTTACTCTTATGAGAGTTTGATTTTCATCAGCTAATGGCTCAGCTGGGTTTATATTGCTAGTTGCCTGGGGATCATAGTTGATTACCACCTATGATTACCTATTGTCCCACCTAGCAACAATGCTCTGCACTGTGTGTGTTTATATATTTACATATTTATTCCATCTAGCTACAATGCTCAGCACTGGGTGTGTTTATATTTATATATCTATATATTTATTCCATCTAGCTACAATGCTCCGCACTGTGTTTTTATATATCTACATATTATTCCATCTAGCTACATTGCTCCGTACTGTGTGTGTTTATATACTTGCATATTTATTCCACCTAGCTGCAATGCTCCGTACTGTGGGTGTTTATATATTTACATATTTATTCCATCTAGCTACAATGCTCTGCACTGTGTGTTCATATATTCATATATTTATTCCATCCAGCTACAATGCTCTGCACTGTGTGTCTGTGTGTGTGTGTGTGTGTATATATATATATTTTATAGTAATATGTACATATGTATATTAGCTGCTCTTGCTTGCTTGTTTTTTTTCTTGCCTTCTGATTGTTGCTCTGAGTGTTGCTATCCCTGTGCTGTTGCAATCCTGGAATTTCCCCATTGTGGGACTAATAAAGGCTTATCTTATCTTATCTTATCTTATTACAACTACGTCAGAATCAGTTTGAGTTTTGGTGGATTTCTCAATTCTGGCTAGCTCGCCTAGTAGAACTTTCTCAAAATCAGCCCCACTAAGTTTAGCAAGGTCTTTCAGTTCGGTTAAATAGGATTGAGTTAGACTTGAACCTCTGTCAGCTGCATACAGCTCAGAGAGAAGCCGAATATCATAAGTAACACCTGGATTACAGCTAGGTCATTTGCAAGGCAAAGAATCTTGGAGAAACTGAATTGGTTCTCTTGATTTGAACTCGACAACAACGGCATTTTTAAACTGGGGCTCGGAACTTGAGATTTTTATTATTATTTCAACAGAACCAAGCTGTTGTAGGTACGGTACTCTATCACCTCATTGTCAGAGTCATCACCAGTTACCCCGCCTATAATAACAGCATGGGGTATTTTCACATTTTCAGATTGAATCACATCCATGTTTGAACTCAATGTCTGAGCAAAATGTGTACCAAGGTCAGTAATACCACAGTTTAGGAATCTGATGCAATAAAAGCATTAAACTGTTCAACCATCACAAGAAAATGAGCTTTAAACTGCTCCTGGCTGGAAGAAAATGAGCTTTAAACTGCTCCTGGCTGGAGGAAAATGAGCTTTAAACTGCTCTGGCTGGCTCGCCACTATTTCACGGGCAGCACCCCCTGTAGTTCCTAGCCGGCCCCACCTTAAAGCACTAGACGTCTCTCTAGGGTCGGTTAGCAGTTACTCTAGTAACTCGCAGAGAGTTGCTATAGGTTGAACAGGCAACACTTTTATTTATCAGTTGCTCAGACGTACATAAAACAAACAAAACAACAAAATCACATTCACATCTTATTAATCTCATTTCAACATGTGTCTTAATCTTTTCCCACATGTATGCAGCACTGCAGTTTTCATAAATAAAAGAAAGAAAATGGAGGTTCCCAAAATAAATAAAAGAAAACCAAAATAGTTCACGTCCTTCACTTCAAAGGTATGAAACATGATCGTTCCCTTAATCAACGAACCAAAGAAAAGAGTTCAGTGCCGTACATAACAGTTCTGTCTGGTGTTCTGTGTCTTGGGGGAAATGTTAGCCTGGCTGCATCCATAACCATCCACAAGTTCATTGGGCTGGGCCCGCCATCTCGGTTTCCAGGTTCTCTCAGAGGTATCAAAACAACTGGCTGGGCCAGGCTCACCATCCCAGAATCCAGGTTCTCTCAGGTATAACAGGATTATATAATAAAATATTTGTCATAAGGTACAGGAATTATTTATTTTATTTAATAGTGGGTGTGAAAGGGGGCGGAGTTAAACCATCACTTCTACACCCCCTAAATTAAATAAAAGCACTCGCAAAAGGGGGCACCAGTCACAATGGACAATAATATTAACGTTAATTTAATTAATTTTGTACCTTCAATTACTTAATGGATCAGTCTCAAAGTTTCAGTGAGTTCTTTTCCTGCCATGATTAGGAAACATATATATGCGAAGGAAAACGCTTCAACTTCTCTCATTCACCCTTTTATTAAACTCATTCAGGTTACATGATATGGCATTCAAATGATGGATGAACAGATTCAAATGATAACAGTGTACGATATCACATCAACTGATACTGGATTCCTGAACATAAAATTCAGCGTTACACCTTTGTAGAACCAAGGAGGGACCAGACTTATGTTTCAATGGTAAAGGAGGCTGAAATGTCCAACAAAACAACGCAATTTTATGGGGAAAATTCATAAGCTAATCATCTAAAAATGACTTCTGAATTAATCTACAAAAATTAAGGGCAGCTACTTAAAAATGACTAAGAGTCTTCCTTCAGTTTACAGCTTTATCCTGTGGCTGAGACTAATTGAGCCCTGAAATACGGGCTATATTCAGTTGTAATTTAATTGTTCGGACATCACGTTTTAAACCCAGCAGATAGGAGAAGTAGGAGTTTCACTTACAAAACAGCTGTAGGTCCAGCGGGTCGATACCGGCCGAGTTGGGAGTTAGGACGTCGGAGGAAGCGGCTGCTGCGATGCTTCCTCACAGCCGTGGAAGTGTAAACTCTGCTGGGGGCTCTCCAGACAATGGCAGCAGTGGGTGGTCTGTCACCGAGTGGCGTGATAAGTCCTTGGAAAAGAGTCCGAATTTGAGGTCTCTTGTAGCGGGATAGACCAAAAAACTGAAGGAGAAACTTCTCAGTCAGGCGGGTATGAGGCCGGAAAGAGAGTCCAAAAAACACAGTCTCTGTTCACTTTAAACAAGGAAAATTAAAGGTCCACTTTAACGGCGTGAAAAGTCATTAAAAAAAATGAGAAAAACATTTACTAGGATAAGAATGGCTTCTGAGGTGAAGGAAAAAGTTTGAGAATTTGATTCTCTGAGAAAGTGAGCTCTAAAGAAAAAGGTGATTTCTCCTCAGTAACCAGAAAAACTAACGCAGGATTTGACAAACTTCACACAGAACAATTTAGACAAAATAAAACTACACGGGACCTTGAAACGGTGGAATAAAATCTTCCCAGACTTCTATGATCTCATTCTGTCTCTTTTGATTGTCTTACATTTCTAACTTTCTTTTCTTTCTGCTTGTCTTGTCTGCTTTTTCTTCTCTAACTTTAACTTAACCTAACTTACATCTGTGTGTTTCTTTTCCTTTCTGCTTGTCTTGTTCTAATTCTGAATCTGTGTGTTTTTTCCTGAATCTTTTCCATGCAGAGCAGCTTCTACTACTTTTAAATGACCCCGCCTGGTCATAAACTGGTGATGTCGATCGCAAGACTGACCAATCGACTTTATCAAAAGCAGTTTGAAATGGCTGCAATCCAATGTGAGAACATTTCTTTGTTTGAGAGCAGCCAATCAAACGAAGACACCATCCCATGAAATTGCAGAGAAAAATCAACACTCGGTCAGTTCTTATGAAATTAGGTGCTCAATATAAAATCCAACTAAATTAAATGACTTGGCTAATATTTGGTGATCATGCATTTATACCATTACTCTAATATTACATTTGTTTGAATAACACTCATGAACATAACATTTCTTATACATAATTATAATACATGCATTCATATTCAGATCAAAGCTTAATGTATTACAGCAAACCATGGTTGGTGATAAAAAGGGATGATTTTCAGTGTCCTTAGGATCCAGGGGAGAAGAGGATAAGCTGAAAGAAACTTAATGTTTAGAACAAATTAAAAGTCATCCTACATACTGAAACACATTTTGTAGGTATCCGCTAGGAGGTACTGTTGAGCTGTAGATGATTTCTTTTAGGTCCATGGTATCTGGAAGAGATAATCTGGAAAACATCAGAGGTTATAAACCTGTCTGATTAAGCCGTTTATGACCCTTTTAAGAGCATTGGTTTCCTGTAAAGGAGGATGTTATCCAAATGCAGTGTTCACGTTGGAGGTCTGGTCTCCCGAGTTTTATGTTCCTTTGAGCCTTTAAAAGCAAATTCTGGTCCTTACAATCTCTGCAAGAGGCAACTGTTTACATTGGGGTCCTGGGAAAACATTGGGTTTACAATGAAATAGCTACTATAATTGTTCAAAAATAGTTTGAATTGGGCATGAAAATCAAAATGGAGTGAGGGAACTATATATATAAGTATACGTTTGTATATAAGCATGCATATAACTTCAAAATTTCTAAAAATAAAGAAAAATAAAAATCAAAACAAAGAATGCAAAACAAAAATGTATTGCTTATTTGAGGTAGATGTTTAGTTTAAGCAATATTGAGGTAATTCAAGGAGGTTCGAATTGAATTGGTTTAGCTGGACTAAACCATGGTTCCACAGAGGTCTGACTCAGAGGGTGTTTGAGACCTTTGTCCTGGAAGACTGAGCAAACATGGAAAGTCATCATTGTTCTTTGAGTGGCAATGAGGAATAACTTTGTGACATCTGAAACAGGGGCAAGAAGCGGTGAAGGCAGGCTCATTGTCAAAGTGTTAGCTGAAAATCTAATATTTCTAGCTACCTTTCGAAGAAACACAGGCATTAGATGTGGGTGAGCATGGTCACCCTCTAACATGAAGAGTGACAAGTCCAAGACCTTGTTGAGTTTGAACGAGGCTTTGGAGCAAACATTCAAAACCAACACAGTATCTTGCAAAGTTTTGGTAACGGTTGGTGGTTCAACTATCTGGCATTTCAGTGTAGCGGTGTTGACTGATTTAACAGTAGACGTGCTAAGGCTAGCAAGGGGCCCTAATGATGAGGCTGTGGTTGAGAATCTACCTAAGGATTGTTGACTTCTTGTCTGGGCTCTGTCCAGTTCTAACTGGGCGAAAGTAGGTGAGAGTGCTAGGTAGAGGGCTAAACTGAAAAACAGGAGTGCCATCGTCCTGGCAAACGAATAGAAGTGAGTCATTTTAATCTTGAGCTTCTTGTCGGTTTTCCTTTTCTTGAGGTACCTGAGCGGTAGGTGAAAGTTATTCTCAGAGGTGAAACAACTTTGTTAGAGACTGAGCTCTAGGCTTTTAGTGTTTTATCACCTTTAGAGGGTTTTGTGATTATTGACTTAAGCTAGTGATGTTGGAGATTTTGTGTGTACTATTTTGAAATAGTAACTTGTTGACACTGAATGAAATTTTGCAGTATCTTTTGAAGTTAGATTTTAAGGAAGTCAGTTAGTTTGGGTTAACTTTCTCCTTTTGAAGGTTTAATGCAGTTACCTGATTGAGGAAGAGAAATGCGACCGAGTATACCTGAGTCTTATAGTTAGCTAACAGTTATCTATCGGGCACAAACAAGATTTTAGGTTTGTTTACTGACTTAATGGAACAGTGTTGTCCCCGACGAGTCCCATGGGGTTTTTGTAAGCTTTGATTTGATTACGATGGACCCATTTGAAGATGGGGTCCTGGCGACCTTTGTTTATTTTGATTTGGTAAACGACCGGAGAGAGTTTATCTGTGATCGTGTGTGGACCTGTCCACCTGGGGAGGAACTTCCGAGCGAGTTTTCCTGCTCGTGCGTTGGTCTGTCCTGTCTGAGGAATGAAAGCATAATAGAAAACCTTGTCTCCCACTTGGAGTTCGTCATGTGAGGCTTTCTGATCGTAGTAGGTTTTGCGTCCTTCAGCTGATCGGTCCAAATGTTTTTGGGCAAAGGCAAAAGTCTGTTGGAGATGTTTGGTCAGGTCAGTCATGTACTGGTGAGTAGTGTAAGCTGTGGCAACACTGGCTTCTCCAGGTTGGTAGAGTAAATGCAGGGGCAAAGTCATTTGCCGGCCTGTCATCATTTCAAAAGGTGACACCCCCGTAGCTTCATGGGGTGTGGCTCGGATGGCCATTAAGACCAGCGGGAGTTTTACATCCCAGTCTTTTTGGTGTGGTGAAACATACTTCTTCAGTATGTTGATTACGGTTCGGTGGGTTCTTTCAACCTGTCCAGAGGATTGTGGGTGGTGGCTAATATGGAAGTTAGCTTTAACTCCCAAGGTTTCCCACAGTTGTCGCATGACTTCGGCTGCGAAATGAGTGCCGCGGTCAGAGTTGATTCAGCTTGGCAGACCAAATCTAGAGAATACATGGTTCATCAACAAGTAGGCCATGGTTTCTGCCGTGTCATTAGGAGCAGGCAGGCACTCGACCCATTTGGTGAAAGCACATGTGACTGTGAGGAAGTATTTGTTTCCTCTGGCTGACCATGGAAGGGGACCTACCCAGTCAATTTGGAGGTCAGACCATGGGAATGAAATGCCTCTTTTCTGTAGGGGTGCTCGATGAATCGGGTTGGTTGGTTGAAACTGGCAACATGCGAGACATCCCTTGATGTAGTCCGCTACATCCTTTCGCATGTATGGCCAATATGCCACTTGTTTGAGCGCATTGTACGTCGCTTTGACGCCTTTGTGTCCTGCAGTTGGGAGATCGTGGGCATGAACAATCATCACCCCCCTCTGGTTATGAGGGACCACAAGCGCAGGCGCAGGGAGTTCATCGGAAACATGAACTAGAATGGCATTGCGCAGCTGCAAGGATGATCGTGCGGCAAAAAGTGGTTTTAAATCTGGAGTGTCAGCGAGATCCGTGTGGGATGGTGCATTGAGTGCAGGATCCGAGAGGTATTGTATCATTTTATGGATCGCAGGGTCAAGGGTTTGAAGAGAGATAAGGTCAGCGTCAGTGAAAACAGGGTCAACCGCGAGGGGACCTGTGGTTTGTGTCGTATCTTGGACCCTGTTGGTCTGGGCCCTAGTGACTGCACAGACTGTAGGGGTGGGTGGGTGGGACTGTGAAGTCGGCACCTGAGCAGAATCAAAGGACCAGGGCAACTTACCTGGTGGGCTTGGTCTCCGACGGTAGTCAGGTTTTGGTGATGTTGGCTTGGAACTTGGTGTCAAAAACTTTTCCGGGTCATGACTCGACTTATCTTGACTAGAGGACTGTCATCGTTTTATTTGTGACTGAGATGCTGGAACAGGGGCTGGCCTTGGGGCGCCCTCTAGGTCCAGGGTGTCTGATGCGGTGTTGACAGCTAACACCGCGGTAGACTCTGTATGCTTCTGATTGCTTTGTCGCTGTTTCTGGAATGCATAATGTGCAAACACTCTTAGCTGGTTTATCGAGTTTGTCTTTGGATTAGCCATGACTCCAAGGTGGTGTCCAATCGTGGGATGGAGATTCTGAATGAAAAGAGCCTTGAAATTGTGGTCTTCTTCCATCTCAGGCGTGTTTTGAGATCCAAAATATGCGCGCAGGAGTCGCTGGTAGTATGCCTGTGGGGGCTCTAAGCGACCCTGTTTCACAGCTAGGGCTGTCACTAGCCCTGACTGTAAGCAGTCGTCGGAGAACTCCTTTTCAATGGCTTCGTAGAGTTTCCGGTGGTTCATCTTGATGTCAAATGGTTGCCGATCTATAAATTTTGATACCGACCTGTTGGATGTCAACTTAATCAAATAAATGCGATCGTCAACCGTAGCATCAGGGTATTTACGCAAGTAGTAGTCAATGTCTTGCAAATAAGCCCTGGTATCAGGTGACCCACTGGTTGAGGGGTCAAATTTCGTGACGTGGCGGGCGATCTTATTGAGATCTCCATCGGATGGAATTTGCAAATGTCTTTCGCGTTGCCGTTCGGATCTGAACGGGTCAGATGAGTGTGAGCTGGGGGAGTCCCCATCCCATGAGGGGATGCCCCCCTTTGTCGAGGGAACCGGCCTGTTCACGGCTTCTGGTCTCAGATCCCTTTGTTTCCGGTGGTATTCCAGCTCTTCTTTGACGTCCTGAAGACCTTGTTGTGCTTCTCGTAGGAGCAGTTTACATTTCCCATAATCGGAGTTTGTTTCGTCCAATTGACCTTCAACTTCCTTGAGTTGATCCTCTTTGTGAAGCAGGGCAGTTCTCAATTCCTCATTTTCTTGCTGAAGTGAGGTATTGTCGTCTTCTAGTCGTTGCTTTTCTTCTTCTGCTTGTTCCAGATTTAGCAACGTCTGATCAAGCGTAGCTTGGGTGTCTTCTTTCTCTATGCAAGCTTGTTCCTGCTTTTTCACAAGGGATTTGTTCTCTTCCTGAAGAGAAAGGATGGTTGTTTGTTGTTTCACCAGTTCCTTTTCAGCATAGAGTACTTGGGTTTCAGCTCGTTTTAGCCTTGCAACTAATGCTAGTGCAAACTTTCCTAACACACTGGGGATTTCTTTTGCTTTTGATGGGTTAGCATCGCATTCATCCAAAAGTTTTTTTCGTGATTTGCTTCAAATCTTTGGGTGGAGTATCCTAAACTTGTTTGGAGAAACCGGGTATAAGGTCGGAAGCCAAGTCTTCCAATGTTACTTGAAGGTCATTTAATTCATCAAGTGGACTTGACATGTTTGACCGTTTGTGTAACGCTTAGCTTGAAATCAATTCGTTGATTGTGGCTAAGGTTGTGAGTCAAGAGTTAACCTTGAGTGTTGTTTTACAGTGAGGGTAATTACAAGCTTCTTTTTGGAGTTTGTTTCAACTTCCAGGCTTGTAAGAAGGAAAGCAAATATTTTGGAATTCTTTAGAAATGTGGAATATGCATTAATTTATTTGTTGACACTGTATTTTGATTTGTATTTCACAAGACAAAAACAAACAAACAACAAAAAAATTGTGTCGATTGACTTCTTTCAGTTCAGTTACCAAAGTGTAGTTTTGGAATAGTCTTCAACTAGGTTGTGAATTTTTGTTGAATCTCACTTGAAAGTAATGATTTTATTTACAAAAGAAAGCAACAAAAATAGAAAAGGTTAAATGCTTTAAGGCTTTAGAGTTACAGTATAAGTCTTCACTTTGTTTTAAAGTTAGAATTGGCTTTGTTTCATTTGTTAAAGCTTATCTTCATTTAAAGCCTTTAAATTTTTTAACATTTACAAATTAGGAAACAAAGAAACAAATGAATTGTCTTTGCGTATTGTCACTAAGGCTTCCTTAGGATTAAAGTTAATGATTACTTAAAAAGAGGATGACATAATGCACGGCTCAGGAGACACACACGCAGGCTCAGAATAGGTTTAACAGTTTATTTAACAGCAAGTGTGTGTGTGGCTGCGTGTCTGTAATATGTTGATGTGCTGGTGGTGGACGTCTGCGTCAGGCACGGGGGCAGGAAGCCGTGCAGCCGGACAACCCTGGGAAGAGAGCACAGGGAAACGGTAACGGGCACCAAACCAGGACAGGGAATAAATTGGATTTGTTGCTTACTTGGCAGGGCAGGTGGCAGGCGTGCACAAGGGCGAGCCCGGGAGACAGCGACCTGATGCACCTGTGACAGCAGCTGGCAGACGGCGATGCAGAGGCGAGGTCCGCCGCCGGGGAAGCCACCTGTGCACAGGGGAGAGACTGGAAAGGCAAAGGTAGGTATGCTTACGCTGTAGATCTTGCTGGGAGATGAGGGGGTTCCTCTGCAGCAAGAGGGCTGAAGGAATCAGACGGCTTCAGGCCGAAGCCCAGGGCAGAGTGGCTTATATCCTATGCTGCTGACGAGGCGCAGGTGTGCGCGCAGCTGGTGCCACTAATGAGCGGCGAGTTGTAACAGAGAAAGAGAAAAAAAAATTTACAGACGAATCAAAGTTTTCACCTTTTGACTTATTTCAAATCCTGGTGAGAAATAGTACGTTGGTTAAATGTTTTCCTTCTCCTGGGGAGGAAACGTGAATCAAAACAACACACTGACTGTAAATAAGCTAAAGCTTTCAAGTGTTAATTGCTGAATGTGGTTTCCTAATTTTGGAAAAAATTTTTGGTTAAATGTTTAGTAAATCACTAAATCCTTTACCAACATGCACAGGATTAACATTAACTTGAATCTAAATAAACATTGTCATTTATTTGAGTCCCTAAGTTGAATGGCTTCATGTGAAAGAAATCGCACAAAGTGATCTTTAAAAACAAAACACATATATATAGCTTCAAAAGTTTGCAGACTTTTAGCATAAGATGTGTAAATATATGCTTTTAACTAAAAAGATTAAAATATGTGATTAACATACGTGAGTAAATACAAAGTCTATGCTTTATGTTCTTTCACTGTGTATAGTATATGCAGTCAAAAGCTCTTCCACCAATGAGAACAAACTTCAAACCCACAAGTTTCTCTTTCCTTTTTGTTCTTGGGATAAAACTTTGAATTGGGTTTAAATTTAGGTTGTTCCGGATAATTCGGATTGATTTAAAGTTAATTTGGAAGCTCTGTTTGATTATAAATCAGCTTAATAGATTCGCTCTGCTTTAATCCGAGTGTGCAGTCATGCAAGAAATGCAACTTCTATAGTTGACCACAAGATGGAGGCAGTTATCTCTGCCCTCCCAGGAGGAGGAGACACTGGTGACGTCCCTCTGGGCGGGTCTACCAGTCTCACTCAAAATGGCGGCTAGGGTAACTCCCTCTTAGAGCCTTGAAAATGGCGTCTGCACGCTTACTCTGCTCATGCACAGTTTTTCGTGCACGCCTTTCGGTCACGTGCGCGACTGTGCGTGTTCACGTGACACGTGATGCGGGTGCGAGTCTTAGCGACAACGCCACGCCTTGCTTTTCAAAATGAGAGTTTAATCTCCAACTTTCACAAATAATGTTACCCCTTTAATTCTGGGTATAGTTTTTAGTACCGTAGCGCTACTTCCCCAACGGTTTATTCAGTGACCAGATCAAACTGCGTCCAGCTTGATCTGACGTCACCACGCTTGGGTAATTACAGAACTGGCCAGTTTAATTAATCCTTTCGGGATAATCGCCGGAAGGTTAAACTGGCGAAAGACAGGATGGTTTTCTTCGCGTTTCTGTCACTCTAGGCCTTTATTTTTCTTAATCCAGCATATAATACTGCTTAAAACTTCTTTTGCATGCATCAACACAGCTGTTCACCTTAGACAGTGGGTGATTCACTCACCCCCCCTTTTGCCACTATCAGCAACCAGACGCCTCAGCGGGAGGCTAAGTAAACAAACACAACAGACACAGACAGGGGGAGATGCAGGCCTCAGCCTCTCTCTCCCAAACACACAGGCTCACCAAATAAAGTGGATCAATATTTGCAGAAAAAAAAAAACAGCTTATGTCTCAATGATTTTTCCTTTTTACATATACGTTTCCCAATTACACAGGCCTCTCACGGTGGCACCATTAAATATATAGCAGGATTATATAATAAAATATTTGTCATAAGGTACAGGAATTATTTATTTTATTTAATAGTGGGTGTGAAAGGGGGCGGAGTTAAACCATCACTTCTACACCCGCTAAATTAAATAAAAGCACTCGTAAAAGGGGGCACCAGTCACAATGGACAATAATATTAACGTTAATTTAATTAATTTTGTACCTTCAATTACTTAATGGATCAGTCTCAAAGTTTCAGTGAGTTCTTTTCCTGCCGTGATTAGGAAACATATATATGCGAAGGAAAATGCTTCAACTTCTCTCATTCACCCTTTTATTAAATTCATTCAGGTTACATAATATGGCATTCAAATGATGGATGAACAGATTCAAATGATAACAGTGTACGATATCACATCAACTGATATTGGATTCCTGAACATAAAATTCAGCGTTACACCTTTGTAGAACCAAGGAGGAACCAGACTTATGTTTCAATGGTAAATGAGGCTGAAATGTCCAACAAAACAATGCAATTTTATGGGGAAAATTCATAAGCTAATCATCTAAAAATGACTTCTGAATTAATCTACAAAAATTAAGGGCAGCTACTTAAAAATGACTAAGAGTCTTCCTTCAGTTTGCAGCTTTATCCTGTGGCTGAGACTAATTGAGCCCTGAAATACGGGCTATATTCAATTGTAATTTAATTGTTTGGGCATCACGTTTTAAACCCAGCAAATAGGAGAAGTAGGAGTTTCACTTACATAACAGCTGTAGGTCCACGTTTCAGCGGGTCGATGCCGGCCGAGTTGGGAGTTAGGACGTCGGAGGAAGCGGCTGCTGCGATGCTTCCTCACAGCCGTGGAAGTGTAAACTCAGCTGGGGGCTCTCCAGACAATGGCAGCAGTGGGTGGTCTGTCACCGAGCGGCGTGACAAGTCCTTGGAAAAGAGTCCGAATTTGAGGTCTCTTGTAGCGGGATAGACCAAAAAACCGAAGGAGAAACTTCTCAGTCAGGCAGGTATGAGGCCAGAAAGAGAGTCCAAAAAACACAGTCTCTGTTCACTTTAAACAAGGAAAATTAAAGGTCCACTTTAACGGCATAAAAAGTAATAAAAAAAATGAGAAAAACATTTACTAGGATAAGAATGGCTTCTGAGGTGAAGGAAAAAGTTTGAGAATTTGATTCTCTGAGAAAGTGAGCTCTAAAGAAAAAGGTGATTTCTCCTCAGTAACCAGAAAAACTAACGCAGGATTTGACAAACTTCACACAGAACAATTTAGATAAAATAAAACTACACGGGACCTTGAAACGGTGGAATAAAATCTTCCCAGACTTCTATGATCTCATTCTCTCTTTTGATTGTCTTACATTTCTAACTTTCTTTTCTTTCTTTCTTGAATGAATGAATGATTTTTTTTTTTTTTCGGATAGTACAGTACAGGTTAAAAGAAACTGTATAATATAACAACAAGGTCAAATTAGACAAAGACTCCTTCTACTATACAATTCCACGTAAGTTATCCAAAATGGGTGATGGCTGAAGCCGCAGCTTATATTGCCCACCCATATTCCATCCAAGAATTCAAAAGAGAAAAAAGAGAAAACAAGACAAGAGCGATTACAATTTAAAACAAAGCTAAGACAAAATGTGACTGAGAGAAAAAAGAAAACTAAGCTAGGCTAAGTTAAGCGGTTACTATTCAAAAACAAATCTAAGACAAAATGTCACAGAAAAAAGAAAAAAAAACAAAAAACTAAGCTACAACACAACACAGGCTGGATATGTCAATCCTTATGTGAGTTTACATGTCGTCTTGTAAATATGTTTGGAGTATTTCTTCCTTTAGTTTTTGTTTAAATTGTCCAAGCGTTGTACATGATTTTAATTCAGGTCCAAAATCGTTCCATAATCTGACTCCTTGCACTGAAATACAGTGTTGCTTGGTGGTTGTTCTCACTGTAGGCTTTTGAAATATACATGTTCCTCTGAAGTGATATCGTTTCTCCCTTGTTTGGAACAACTTTTGGATATTTGCGGGCAGTGATAAATTCTTCACTTTGAACATTATTATTGCGGTTTTAAAGTCAACCAGATCTTTCAACTTGAGAGCTTTTTGTTTAAGAAAAAGTGGGTTTGTTGGTTCCCTGTAAGCTGCTTTGTTTATTATTCTAATAGCTCTCTTTTGAAGCATAAAGAGTGGATATATGTTTGTTTTATATGTATTTCCCCATACTTCATTACAATATGTCATGTATGGGAGTATTAATGAATGATACAAGGTGTGTAGTGTGGGTTGATTCAGCAAATATTTCACTCTGTGTAATATTGCAATTGATTTGGATACTTTACCTTTAATATAATTAATATGTGACTTCCAACACAGTTTGTTATCAATTATTACTCCAAGAAATTTAGTTTCAGATACCCTTTCAATCTCTACACCATTTACACTGAGTTTGGGTACTGGGTTGTTGTGATGGTTGTTAAAGACTATAAATTTGGTCTTACTTAAATTGAGCGTTAATTTGTTTGAATCAAACCACAGTTTAAGCTTTCCTAATTCCTTTCCGAGTGTATCCAGAAGTTGTTCCAAATTGTTTCCACTGCATAGCAGATTAGTGTCATCGGCAAACAATATTAAGTCCATTTTTTCTGAAACTTTACATATATCGTTTATATACATATTGAATAATAATGGTCCCAAAACTGAACCCTATGGGACTCCACAGGTGACCTTCAGTAACTCTGAGTTTTTGTTGCTAACACATACATACTGATATCTATTCTTTAAGTAACTACTTAACCAGGACAGTGCTACCCCTCTAATACCACAATTTTGTAGTTTCTTTCATAATAAATTGTGATCTACTGTATCAAATGCTTTTTTAAGATCTAGGAATACTCCAACTGAATACTCTTTATTTTCAATGGCTGTTGATATTTTTTCTGTAAATTCCATTAGGGCATATGCAGTTGTCCTCTTGTGTCTGAACCCATATTGCTGCTCACACAATAAATCATTCTTCAGTATGAAGTTGTCAGTTCTCTCATAGAATATTTTTTCAAGTATCTTGGAAAATTGCGGTAATAGTGAAATTGGTCTATAGTTTGAGAGTTCCCCTCTGTCGCCCGTCTTGTATATCGGAATTACTTTAGCTATTTTCATTGCATTGGGAAATATACCTGATTGGAGAGACAGGTTACAGATATACGTCAGTGGTTTTACTATGCCTTTGATAACAGTTTTGACTAATAGCATGTCAATACCATCACAGTCCGTAGATGTTTTACTTTTGAACGATTTAATAATTTCAATGACCTCTCTTTCGTCTGTGTTCTTTATAAAGATGGAGTCTTTTACAGCAGTGTTATTGCATATTGTATCACCTGTAGGCACCGTAGTGGGTATTTCTCGGGCCAGTTTAGGTCCAATGTTAACAAAAAAACTATTAAATTCATCTGCAGGTGAAGCTATATTCACACTCTGAGTCGTTTTATTATTTTTTGGAATATTAGTTGGGTAGCTTGTATTTCTGCTTTTATTTCCAAGGATACTGTTGAGTATTGTCCATGTATTTTTAATATTGTCTTTGTTTTTCTCCAGTTCTTTACTGTAATAGTCTCTTTTGCTACATCTTATTATATATGTTAACTTATTTTTGTATGTTTTATACCGCTGCTCTGCTTCTTTTGTCCTTTTCTTTAGGAAAGCTTTACAGTGATCCCTCGCTACTTCGCGCTTCACCTTTCGCGCCCTCAGTGCATCGCGGATTTTTCAAAAATATTCATCAAAAATTCAAAATTGAGAAATAATGGGCGGGCGCTAGCAGAAGGCAGGGAGACTACATTAGACCATCAGGTATCAACACTGAGAGCCCCACCTCTCTGTTCGCTGTTCTCGTGTTGGCTCAGCTCGGAAATCTCGCAAGCTGATTGGCCGAGACGTTTCACCCCGCAAGCTGATTGGCTGAGACGTTTCACCCACCTCCTCTCCCTGCCGAGCGCCCATGAAGGGAAGGAAGACTGCATTCATTGCTCTTTATCGCTCGTGTTATGTAGTCTCGCCGCGTGGAACTTTTCGCTGTTCTCTTGTGCCATTTTGTGCGAAATAGTCTTCCCGTCGAGCCACTACGCCGCCTCCTGCAGCTTCTCCAGCTCTATCAGAAGCTGCCCTCGATGATCCTGCGCTTCTAGCACCTGACGATGAGGCGTCACCTGAGGAGCAGTAAAGCTCTCATTAACCTGTGAAGTAAATCATCTTCATCTTGAGTTACTTATCTTGTTAAAAGAATAAAAGAGTTCTAAAAACATATTTATGTACACTTTATTTACATCTACGTATGTATGTACACGTACACACACACACACACGTATCATATGAGAGAGAGAGAGTGAGAGAATGAACGTACGTATTATTTATGGATGACGTCATTAGGGGTGACGCTACTTCACGGCTTTTCACTTTTCGCGGTCGGTTCTGGAACCCATTAACCGCGATAAGTGAGGGATCACTGTATATAATAAATTTTTCTTTTTACACGCCTTTTGTAGTCCTTTGGTTAACCATGGCTTATCAGCAAATTTGTGTTTAAGCTTTTTTTTAACTAATGGGCAGTTTTTTTCATAAAGAGTGGTTACAATGTTTATAAATGTGTCATAGGCTTCATTTACATCTGATACATAGACTTCTGTCCAGTCTTGCTTCAGCAAGTCCTCTTTAAGAGAATTGATTGCATTTGGTGATTTGTGTCTGAACGATTTTGAAATTTTTTTCTGCGTTGGGCCCCGTGTGGCCATGGATAAGTGCAAAGGTTGGCAAGTGGTCACTTATATCATTTATCAATAATCCACTTTCTATTTTCTTATCGATAACATTGACAAACAGGTTGTCAATAAGTGTAGCAGAGTGAACTGTGATTCTACTGGGATGTGTTATTGTGGGATATAGACTCATGCTGTACATAGAGTTCATGAACTCTGTAACTACATTTGTTGATGTGGATTCAGTAAATCAATATTGAAATCTCCACAAATTGCTACCATTTTCTTACTAGTAATATTATTGTACAGCTCGACTAATTTATCTCTGAATGTCTCAATGCAAGTTCCCGGCGTTCTATATATGCAGCTTATGATTAGATTTTTTGTTTTGTCTAGGTCAATCTCAACAGTAACACATTCCAAAATCCCTGGTAGTGCAGAGGACATTTCATTTACAAGCTTACACCTATACAGGTCATCAATATACAGTGCAACACCACCACCCTTTTTTTGAGTTCTGTTAATATAAAACATCTGATATCCCTCTATTGCCATCAGGGGAGCCTGATCTTCATTAAGCCAGGTTTCAGAGACTGCAATAGCTGTGAATTTTCTGTCTAGCTGTTTTAAATAGTCCTGAATCTGTGGAAAGTTTTTGTTAAGACTTCTGCTATTGAAGTGTATTATTGACAGTTTACCATCTAATTGCACTTGACTTTTGAATTGCTTTTCAGTGTAATATTCACAGTGGTTGTGAATATTATTGAAGAAGTGGTTATCAGGATCAATATCATTCTCCATCTCTTGTGGTTTATGTTCAGCATAGTGGCATATTTTCAGAGTTTGAGTTTCCTCACTCTGTGTCAGATGACTTCTTCCAGCTGGGGATAATTGATGTCTACTCGAGTCGATCATAAGTTTTTGTTTATTTTGCTTATTTTTTTTTAAAGTACTTTGGCATGGTGTATCAAAAGAACTATTCTTATCGTGTGTATGATTATGGATTATCATTGACTCATAATTTTTTTAATCGGTGTTCATCTGTATTTATTTAAGTCAGTAGCATCTCTGATCATTATACTCCTTGCTTGCTCAGGTGTTCCATTTAATTTAATCCAAATTCTACAATTTCTTGTCCAGGTTGCCTGTATCTTATTTTGTTTTTTCAGCATCTGTGCCTGCCGTGCTAATTCAGCGGGTTTTTTTTTTGTCAGGTGTTCGTTTAGGTAAACTTGAGTTTCCTTTAGCTTTTTGGCCTGCCTCAGTATGTCATTCTTTACCCTTCTGTTCACAAAGCGCATCACAATTGATTTCTTTGTTTTGTTATCTTTCTTCGGTAGAGCATAACAGGCTGAAATTGCATTGGCTTCTACCTTAATGTCTCTATTATTAAGGAACTGAAGCACTTGATTTTCTAAGGACACTGATTCACTCATGGGAGCATCTTCACCACTCAGTCCTGTTGTGGCATGGGCGTATGACTGATATCTGATGTCTAGTCCACTTATAACTAGGTCATCAATGCGAGAACCTTGTTCAAGATCCTCGACGCGTTGCTCCAAAAGACGCCCGTGTTGCTCCAGGTCCATAATTTTTTTGTCTTTTTCTTGAATTATTAAATGTAGGGCTTGTACCTCTTCTATTAGGCCTATTATTTTGGCCTGCTGGCTAGTCAATTTGGCCAATTCTTCTGACACAAAGTTCAGAGATTTTTTAATTTCTTCCATTTCCTCTTTTTTTGGTGGCATTTTACTGACCTGTGGATAGAAATAAACAGAGTCCGGCTAGGCCTCAACTAGCCCGGCCGCTGCTGGACCCGCCGCAACCGAGCTCCTGCACAGCTCCTCCGCCAAGTAACGCTGCACAGCTCCAAAGATCACCGCCGTCGATCACCGCCGTCTGCTTGGCCGGTTATGCCGCACACCGTCGGCGCAGCCGAAGTCCACTGATCACCGCCGCTGATCACCGCCGCCTGCTGCCGTCTGCCTAGGTGGCACCTCCGCTAGGCCCCGTCACCAACCGCCGTCAGTCTGGTAGTTCCTCAGCTGGGCCTCGCAATTGGGCTCCGACTCAGGCTATTGTTTTGCTGGGTCCAGGTGGCCCCCGTCTCTCACCAATGCCGCGCCCGAGCTCCCAACTGCCGCCTCGGTTGGTTCCTCCGGTAAGCCCTCACCGGGGACTGAGTCGCTTCATGTCGGAGTTAGGTGGCGCACTGGGGCCAGCGTTAAGCTAACTAGCGTTAGCTTGGCAATCGCTTCGGGTAGAGCGCAGCAGTTCTACCCGATTAAAGGGGTATTCCAACGGGATTTTGACGGAGGTGGAAATTCAGCCCGTGGGTGTCCGTCACGAGCGCCGATCGCTGTTGGTTAGGTACTTTTAATGGGAAAATCAGCGACTTTGTCTCAGCGCTGAAAAAGTGTGACCATCCCGGTCGCCATCTTGTTCATCAACTTTCTGCTTGTCTTGTCTGCTTTTTCTTCTCTAACTTTAACTTAACCTAACTTACATCTGTGTGTTTCTTTTTCTTTCTGCTTGTCTTGTTCTAATTCTGAATCTGTGTGTTTTTTTCCTGAATCTTTTCCATGCAGAGCAGCTTCTACTACTTTTAAATGACCCCGCCTGGTCATAAACTGGTGATGTCGATCGCAAGACTGACCAATTGACTTTATCAAAAGCATTTTGAAATGGCTGCCATCCAATGTGAGAACATTTCTTTGTTTGAGAGCAGCCAGTCAAACGAAGACACCATCCCATGAAATTGCAGAGAAAAATCAACACTCGGTCAGTTCTTATGAAATTAGGTGCTCAATATAAAATCCAACTAAATTAAATGACTTGGCTAATATTTGGTGATCATGCATTTATACCATTACTCTAATATTACATTTGTTTGAATAACACTCATGAACATAATATTTCTTATACATAATTATAATACATGCATTCATATTTAGATCAAAACTTAATGTAGTACAGCAAACCATGGTTGGTGATAAAAAGGGATGATTTTCAGTGTCCTTAGGATCCAGGGGAGAAGAGGATAAGCTGAAAGAAACTTAATGTTTAGAACAAATTAAAAGTCATCCTACATACTGAAACACATTTTGTAGGTATCTGCTAGGAGGTACTGTTGAGCTGTAGATGATTTCTTTTAGGTCCATGGTATCTGGAAGAGATAATCTGGAAAACATTGGAGGTTATAAACCTGTCTGATTAAGCCGTTTATGACCCTTTTAAGAGCATTGGTTTCCTGTAAAGGAGGATGTTATCCAAATGCAGTATTCACGTTGGAGGTCTGGTCTCCCGAGTTTTATGTTCCTTTGAGCCTTTAAAAGCAAATTCTGATCCTTACAATCTCTGCAAGAGGCAACTGTTTACATTGGGGTCCTGGGAAAACATCTTTGGGTCTGGCCTGGATGAGGCCTGGATGAGTCGATATGAAAGCCAGTGATATTCCTGTAGAATGCAGAAAAGTGGTATTCCTGTAGAAGGAATAAAGTGAAATTTCTGTAAAATGGAGAGAAGTGATCTTCTGTCTTGGTTTGAGGAGACGATGATGCTACACAGGGTATTTAACAACCAGTCGGAGTCTCCAACAACAAATTGCTCAGCAGTTATCGTCTCTCAGTGCTCACAGTTTGGCCTCAGTTTAGTCAAGCATGTCTGATCCCGGTGGCAGCAGCAGAGGAAAAAAGGAAGTCAGGCCGCTTGCTGCCCCGTTTTTATAATCAATGGCCACATAGTTGGTTACAGCTACATCAGAATCAGTTTGAGTTTTGGTGGATTTCTCAATTCTGGCTAGCTCGCCTAGTAGAACTTTCTCAAAATCAGCCCCACTAAGTTTAGCAAGGTCCTTCAGTTCGGTTAAATAGGATTGAGTTAGATTTGAACCTCTGTCAGCTGTATACAGCTCAGACAGAAGCCGAATATCATAAGTAACACCTGGATTACAGCTAGGTCATTTGCAAGGCAAAGAATCTTGGAGAAACTGAATTGGTTCTCTTGATTTGAACTCGACAACGATGGCATTTTTAAACTGGGGCTCGGAACTTGAGATTTTTATTATTATTTCAACGGAACCAAGCTGTTGTAGGTACTCTATCACCTAATTGTCAGAGTCATCACCAGTGACCGCCTATAATAACAGCATGGGGTATTTTCACATTTTCAGATTGAATCACATCCATGTTTGAACTCAATGTCTGAGCAAAATGTGTACCAAGGGCAGTGATACCACAGTTTAGGAATCTGATGCAATAAAAGCATTAAACTGTTCAACCATCACAAGAAAATGAGCTTTAAACTGCTCCTGGCTGGAAGAAAATGAGCTTTAAACTGCTCCTGGCTGGAGGAAAATGAGCTTTAAACTGCTCTGGCTGGCTCGCCACTATTTCACGTGCAGCACCCCCTGTAGTTCCTAGCTGGCCCCACCTTAAAGCACTAGACGTCTCTCTAGGGTCGGTTAGCAGTTACTCTAGTAACTCGCAGAGAGTTGCTATAGGTTGAACAGGCTACACTTTTATTTATCAGTTGCTCAGACGTAGATAAAACAAACAAAACAACAAAATCACATTCACATCTTATTAATCTCATTTCAACATGTGTCTTAATCTTTTCTCACATGTATGCAGCGCTGCAGTTTTCATAAATAAAAGAAAGAAAATGGAGGTTCCCAAAATAAATAAAAGAAAACCAAAATAGTTCACGTCCTTCACTTCAACGGTATGAAACACGATCGTTCCCTTAATCAACGAACCAAAGAAAAGAGTTCAGTGCCATACATAACAGTTCTGTCTGGTGTTCTGTGTCTTGGGGGAAATGTTTCATGTGTGGGAATTCCTACAACTACGGGCAGTGTTGCAGTGTGTTCAGAGCTTATCTGGTGTTGGGTGAATGGGGAAATCAGATGATCCAGTATCTTGTGGGTAGGTCCTATGGCTAGTCAGGCCACATCCATATCCATTCACAAGTTCATTGGGCTGGGCCCGCCATCTCGGTTTCCAGGTTCTCTCAGGGGTATCAAAACAACTGGCTGGGCCGGGCTTGCTATCCCAGAATCCAGGTTCTCTCAGGGTATCTAACAACCAGTCGGAGTCTCCAACAACAAACTGTTCAGCAGTTATTGTCTCTCACTGCTCACAGTTTGGCCTCATGTTAGTCGAGCGTGTCTGATCCCGGTGGCAGCAGCAGAGGAAAAAAAGAAGTCAGGCCACTCGCTGCCCCATTTTTATTATCAATGGCCACAGCGCCCCCCAAAGGGACGGACAGTGTACTACAAGTCTAAATAACATACACAGATCTAGTAACCACATTTTTCACATGGGTTATGTTCGAGTACCCCACGACATAACCCCAGCAACCACAAAAAGGCTGAAAGCAGCAGACTCTCCCAATCACACCAATTTACCCCCTACGAAAAGAAAATGGGTGATCCTGCTTCAAATGTGTCAAGAATACAGAAAACATCACAGGGAGGTCAGCCAGGGTCACGGAATCATCAGAGAGCACATACTCCTGTGGTCAGAAAGGACAGTGGCAGGCATGGCTGGTGAATCATAGAACTGAATGCAGAGCAATATTGAAAGCATATGCCGTGAAATGTAATATCTTGTGTAATCAGTAAAGCAAATGTATACTCATTGATGAAGAAGTATGTACTGTAATCAACAAAAATAATGAGTGTAATCCAACTGTGATTATATGTACGTTTTAACTGCACAAAGGAAGGTTTATGTGGGTTCAGATTGTGAAATGTTTTGCAAGACCTGTTGACTGGGAAAGCATGTGACAAAATGAGGAACTGAAACTATTATATATTATTATAATATAATATTATATAATATAATAATATAATAATAATATATTATTATTATTATTATTATTATTATTATATATTATTTATATTATATAAATTATTCTGATTAAGCCAATCACAAAAGCCAAAAAGCCTATGGGGAGATTGCTAGCCAATCACAGTTAAGTGTAAAAAAGGTATAAAAACTCTGTTCAAAAGCCCCAAAATGTTCATTTTCGGTGGTCTCCGGGACACCATTCATCCCATCGCAGAAGATTAGAGAGAGGGAAACCGCTGTTAAGCAGTTAAGAAGAAGATATATAAGATAAGATAAGATATGTTAAGAAGATGAATCAAACACCATCTCAACTCTTCAATTTTTAACAACTATAAATCTTCTGCTGTAAGAAGGGAGAAAATAACACTGGGGCGAAGACAGAAGAGGAAGTGGAGGCACCCCTTCCCCTCCCCGGCTGACGGCTACACAGAGCATGGGCCCCGCTGATGAAAGAACAGAAGACGGAGCCTCAAGAGTCAGCTTACCTACCTTACCTTTTCTTCCCCTTCTCCCCGAGAAAAGGGAGCATCGAAGGAGAAGACCAGCAATTAATCATCTTTTTTTTTTTTTCAATCTCCACAGCAAGGCTTTTTAGACATTTATCCGCAAATTGATTAGATGTTTTTACCAGGTTTTATGATTCAAAGGGTTTCTTTTATTTTGGACTCTTTCAGATTTTTTATATTTTTGGTTGATTTTAAATTTTGATTTTCTGGACTGATCCTGGTGATTTTTGAATTTTTATATTTTTGAATGATTTCACTTTTTGATCAAATGACTGATTTTACAACTACCAACTTTTTGAATCAAGGTTTTTCAATCAGTTTTTGGTTTAATTTTGAATTTCATCATTTTGATTCAACTGTTTTCATGCAAGTATATCCTGTTTTGGCTGAGCTTTGCAGACCTTCACTAAATACTACAGCATATTAAAAGACAGTATGGGAGTTTGTGAGATCACTGATTCAGTGTCCATCTTTCCTGGTTGTTTTTCAAGAAGGTATTTTTCTACAAGAGGTGTTACATTTTTATGAGTTTTTAAAGGTTACTCTCTAAGGTGTCCTATAGATCAATTTTCCTGATCTTAAACATTTACCCAGATTTTACCAAGAGCAATGTGAGACCATGAGGGGATGTTGTTAATACCAAGGGTGTATTCCAGGTGTCTGACTGGACAGGTCACTCAGTCAGAGGTCTGGTATACAGGTAGCGAAGGTCGTCGGGTATATGTAGACAGTGGAACTGGGTTAACTCTCAAGTCACCAAGCACACACACATGTGACAGAATTTCCTATGAGGAAAATTCCTCTAGGAACTGCAAGCTGGTGAACCTAACTTCAGTCTTGAGGTACAAGGTCAAAGGGTCTTCGACACGGTGGCGTCCCTGGGTGGGCCCCGAAGGAGCACCGAGGTGCAAAAAGCTGTTGGGTTTGAAGAGCCGGAGCAGCTAAGAAGAGTCCAGCAATCAAAAGCGACTGCTGTGCTGTTCAAGGGACCCTGATCTGAGGCGCATGTAGGCGGTGTCCTGCCTGGGTCCTGCTACAGTGGTAGCCTACAAGGGAGCACCACGACAGGTACCAACCTATCAAGAAATTGATAGGCAACGTGGGTGCATCAGGCTACAGAGTCCTGCCAAGAGGCTGACAGGGCTAGGAGCATTGAATCGGTCAGGCCTGACAAGGTCTGGGAGGAGGTGCAGTGACCTGGGTCGATCCCCTCATCCCTGTGCCCCGATGCGCTAAGGGGAGGCTTTGAGGGGAAGACACAAGGTGACCTACAAGGAAGATGGAAGAAAAGATCGAGTTGCAGGGGGGCAGGAGAAGCCCTGACCCTGCCACAGAGAAGATGGAAGGTATGCAAGATGGTGTCCCTAGGGGTTCTGTGCCAGCAGAGCTCTCCAGGGAGTTCGAAGGTGAAGTGGGTCCCCCTGGGGAAGATCTTGAGCTGAAGCCCCTGGAGGGAGCACCGAATGGTGGAGAAGATTCGACATCGGCGAGACAAGTTCCAAGAATCCATTTTACAGTGGGGGTTATGCTGCATACTGGTGAACCACTCACCTGGAGCAGTAACTTCCTACAAGAAATGAGTCAAAACTACATCAGAGTGGGCCTGATCAGCACCCCTGAGAAATTAGGGGAAGACATCAGCGCTGAGGTAAAGAGCAAAGGTCAGCTTCTCCTGCTATCAAGTTATCAGGGCATCCCTCTGCTGGTGGTGAAGTGCCCGCCAGTTGCTACCCGGAAAAAGGAGATTGGGCAGTGGCTGGAATGGTGGATGAAGTGGCTAGAGCAGCTGGATGAAGATCTGTACGAAGTAGTGATGCTGTGCAGCTGTGCAGCTCTGGTCAAGATCTCGACCCCCTGGTCAAAATGGTGGCCAGGGAAATGCAAGTGTCTGCAGGTCTCATCAAGGAAGACACTCCAGCAGCAAAAAGGTTTGGTGGGTACACTGCCCAGTTGCAAGAACATCAGCAGTATGGCGAGAGGTGTAGAGCTCACCTATGACCACAACTTCTTCAACGACAAGACGGCAGCGACAGCGAGATGAATTACTCGAGTTCAGTGAGGTTGAGCCGCCGCTGCCACTCGGAGGCATATGAAGAATATGGTGAGTGGTCAGAAGACCAACTATCCCCATCAGACAGTGACGAAGAAAAACAGAAGACACCAAGAGCATCCTCTTCGGACGAAGAGGGCGCAATAGAAGCATTGGCAAGAACAACTGAGCGGTTAGCTGTCTCAGTAGAAGCACTAAAGAAACAGTTGACTCCACAGCACCGTCGAATGGAGGACGAGGTAGAAGGGCGTCAAAGATCCAGGGTAGACTGGCAGGGGGAGCAAGACCTCCAACCCCCATCAGTGAAGAAAATGTCAGCACCCGATCCAGAACTCTTAGAGAAACTCAAGGCTCTGGCAGGAAGCAGAAAACAGTAGCGTCCTGGTGGAGCAAGCCCGGTGCCGTTTCCAGCATTAACACCGAGTACACCAGCAACAGTGGTAAGAGGTAGGTAAAAGGCACAAGGGCTGGGTGGGGCTCAGCCATCAAAGTTTCCTAGTATGCCCCACCCTCCTCAAGCTCAAAGCCCTGTCCCCAACGACGGCATGAGCAGAAGGTTTGAGAGAAACCCCCACACAAAAGTTACATCCTATCTAGATACCCTGAAGTTCCCATTTCCCCCACTCCCCCCTGAAGCTCGTCTGATCATGTCAAAAGGGAAGGGTCAGGCTTATCGGTTGGTGGCCAGGCCCTGGCAGTTGGAGGCAGATGTGTTAGTGGTGTTCACTGACCATGAGCTGAGAATAAGAAATGCCCCCTTCAGAAAAGAACTTCATGTAAGAGCTGGTGATGATTATCAAACAGAAGTCCAAGCTGTCAGAAAAACTTGGTTTGTTGAAGGCCGAGAAGAAGGAGCCATAGAGATGGTGAGTGGGGGTGACCTTCCCTATCATATGATACTGCTGGTTCCCATTGAAGAATTCAAGAAAGGTAAAAAGGTTGAAGTTCATCGGGCACTTATGGCTTCAAGATTAGCTGAAGCCCTCAACCGAGCCTCCCGTCTCGAGCAAAGAAGAGTAGTGGTAGCACTACAAGGGGTGATCACTGGTATTCTCTACTGGGGTAAGGCAGAGAAGGCGGTAACCGCAGTGGTGAAAGACTACATGACTTGGTTAGGAGACTGGAGCTCAGTGAATGAAATAGTCATGGTAATCTCACCAGAACAAGATGAGGAGCTGCGCCTGAAAGAGGAAGCTGCTTGTAAGGTGAAGAGGGAGAAGAACTCTTACAGCCAAGAAGTACAGCTGACCCCGGCTTAGATGAGTGAAGGTATGGAAAATGCGGGAAAAGGTGGGGCAGAAGGTCACCGAAGCGGCACATCACACCAAAGAGCCGCCACCCGCTCATCGCAAGTAAGGTCATCAGCCTCAAGAGGTAGACAGCCATCTAAAACAACAGACAGACCCCATCGACAGAACACAGTTGGGGTGTGTACGGAACACAGTCCAGAAAGGTATCCTGATGAATCTCAAGGCAGTCCCGACAGGTATTATGATGAAGAGGTACACAGAAGGGGCAGGAGACAACAACTTGAAGACTCTGAAGAAGATCCTGACTCCCTGGAAAGGGAGCGGGAACAACTTGAGCAAAACAACCCTGAAAGTGACGACGAAAGTGTGCTATCTGAAGAACGGCCACTGCGACCCTTGCGGTGTTTGAGAGTCGGCAGCTGCAGGTGTGAGAGGAAAGAAGACCCACGGGTAGATATCGAAAGAGTCTCAGCCAAAATGGCCCATGACCTTAGCATTGGCCCCATTGAAACAAAAGACCAGCGTAGGGCATATATGCCAGAAGTTGGACAAGCTGAATTTGAGGTTCAGCAAGTTGGGGTCAGCAACAAGACACATATGGTGAGTGGACGAATCTGTTAATGATGCCATCCTATGCCAAAGTAGACAAAGCAAAAGAACTCACTGTAAAACTTCTGTAAAACCACTGTTTTTAATTTTAATGTCAGCTTTAATCTTGACTTTATTTTTATAATATTTTTATGACCAAACTCACACCAGAAGCTCTTTTATTTAGTCCAAAACTCTTTTAATTTGAGATCAGATTAGATATTTTCAATTATTATCGAATTCCCTGGGAAAGCCGCTTGCCAACGAAGAGGAGAAAAGATGCAGCTCCCCACGATCACACATGCTGAAGGAATCAGCACGCCTCGGCTGGATTTCAACCATTGGGATCAAACATACCAATCTCATCCTTCGTCAAAGAATATTTGCTGGTCAAATATTCCAACTTTTCGAGCCATCTAAGAACTACAGGACAACGCAGAAGGATCTTCAACATCAAACGCCCGTCATGTGAGCTGAAATGTTATTCATCTGCTGAATTAAACTTCTGAGGTTCGATAATAATTCGATATCTAATCAGATGCAAACTAGAGCCATTAACATAACCTTTCTTTTCATTAAAATCCCGTTTTCATTTTCTTAAAGAGTAATCCAGAACCTTTCATATAATTAGTAAAACTTTCCCCATAAATTTGCGTTGTCTTCCACAATCTGTTAACTCAAACTAATCTAAATTCATTTCACAGTTTAACCCTGGTTCTGCAAATGTTGACATTATTAATCTATCATTTACAAGTTTAATTTTATGGTTAATGAAATCATTGCAATGTCTGTTAATCATCATTTCATTTAGTAAATATGTGAAAATGAGAGAAGCTGTTGAAAATTTATTTAATTCTGAGTCTGGTTTATTTATTTAGCGAATGCAAAGTCCTTAAGCCAAGCAGTTGCCTCCTGGTTTGCTGTATGGAGGGTGTGTAATCCTCCTTCCAGTCTTTGGAGCGGGCAAGCCTCTATGATGTGTTCCATAGTTTGCTCCTCTCCACATGTGCACAGTGGGCTAGGGCTACTGCCCCATCTGTGAAGGCTGGCCAAGCAGGGGCCATGTCCAGTCCTGAAGCGATTGAGTGTAGACCACTGTCTCCTTGGGAGGTTGGTGCCCGGGACCTGTTGGTTGGGGTTTATCACCAGCTGTTTGTTTGGGACCTCCTTGGTCTCCCTTTCCTCTTGCCAAGCTGTCTGGATAGTAAAGTCAGCTGGGGGAGGGTTTTTCCAAATCGGCCGTCTGGATGAAAGTCGGGCAGTGGGTGGGGTGTAGATATCTGCATGGATTGGTAAGTGAGGAAAATCTTTAACTTTTTGGAGCATCCTTTGAGTTAATGCTGCTCGCCGGATGTGTGGAGGGGCTATGTTTGACAGTACAGAGAGCCAGGGGAGTGGTGTTGAGCGGATTGTTCCAGTTATAGTTCTCATGGTTGAGTTGAGCTGGGTGTCTACATGGTGTGTGTAAGATGACCTGGACCAGACAGGGGCACAATATTCTGCTACAGAGTATGAAAGGGCCAGTGCTGAGGTGCGCAAGGTGGAGACTGCCGCCCCCCATTTTGCACCAGCGAGCTTGCAGAGCAGGTTGTTTCGTACTTTCACCTTAGCAGCCGTCCCCTTTAGATGTTCCTTGAAGGATAAGGTCCTATCAAGGGTCACTCCAAGATAAGTTGGATTTGGGGCATGCTTAAGCTTGAGTCCGCTCAGGTGGATGTTTAGTTCTCTGGCAGCTTTTGCATTGTGGAGATGAAATACACTGGAGACGGTTTTTGCTGGGCTTGGTTTTAGGCGCCAGATTTTGCAGAACTGGTCCAGTTTAGCAAGATCTTCCGTGAGCACCCGTTCCAGTGGTTCAAAGTCTGGTGCTTGGAATGCCAAACAGATGTCGTCTGCATAGATGAATTTGCGGGATTTTGTAGTAGGCAGGTCGTTTATGTAGAGGTTGAACAGAGTTGGAGCTAGAACTGAGCCTTGTGGGAGTCCGTTTTTCTGCATTCTCCATGCACTTGTGTTCTGACTGAGGTGGACTCTGAACCTTCGGTTGGTCAGCAGGGTTTTTATAATTGCCGTTGCCCAAGCAGGGATCGCCTTTATAAGTTTCAGGAGGAGGCCTTTGTGCCAGACCGTATCATAGGCGGCTGTAAGATCGAGAAACACAGCCCCTGTCTTCAGTCTGCTCTCGAAGCCATTTTCAATGAAGGTGGTTAGGGCCAGTACTTGTTCTCCTGTACTGCGGTCCTTGCGGAAACCTGCTTGATCCACACTTAGAATATCCTCTATTTCTGGGGAAATGCGTTGCAGTATTAGGCGCTCCATGATTTTGTAAGGAACGCTGAGTAGGGAGATTGGGCGGTAGCTTGCTGGTAGTTTGTGGTCTTTGCCAGGTTTTGGGATGGCAATGACCTTTGCTGTCCGCCATTTCTTTGGGATCGAGTTTGTTTGTGTGATCCTTGTGTAGAATTGTGTCAACCAGGTTAGGGCTCGGGGGCCAAGATTTTTCATGAATTCTGGGAAGATGTTATCGTATCCTGCTGCCTTTCCACATTTCAGGCCCTGTAGGACTTTCTCCAGTTCAGCAGCCTCGAAGGGTTCAGGGTTCGTTTCCTCTACAGGCATTTTTTGGTGTTTTTTTAGCTCAGTTGTAACTGCTCTTCTGGTGTCTTTGTCTTGGGGTGCTTTGGCGATAGTCAGTAGGTGGGATGCAACTTGGTTGGGTGTGACGGATGCTCGGCTTTGGCTAGGGGGCTTCTGTGCAGCTCCTAGGCAACGGATGAGGCTCCAACATTTCCTGCTAGAGTGGGTAAAGCTCCGGTCAGCAACTGTCTCCTCCCATTTCTTTCGCCGGGCTGTATTTAGCGATTCAATGAGATGGTCTGCTATCTCTGGGTCCCCTGATGTTTGATAGGATTGTAGGAGGGCAGCACTTTCTCCGTCCAAACATGGGACATAGAGGGGTCGGTAGCCTCGTGGGATTGCAGTATGGGCAGCCTTGAAGATTGCGCTGCAGAAGCGGTTGTATGCTTCATCTACAGTGATGGTGTGGAGTGGGATGGTAACAACACTCCGGTCCAGAGTTTCACTGAATTTCTTCCAGTTGGCTTTGCGGAAGTTCCAGCGCATCTTCCTTGGGCTGTATATGACTGGAAGTTGTAGGCCAATGTGTACAAGCAGGGGCCGGTGTTGGCTGTGTGGAAAATCATCAAGAATGAGGATCTGTGTAGGATATGGCTCCCCATTCAAAGAGCTGACCCAACACAGGTCAGGAGAATAGTCCTTCTTCCACCTAGCAGAGTGGAAGGTTCCTCTTTGTTTGGGGTCGTATATCAAAGCGAGGTCATTTCTGGATGCCCAGTCTGAAAGTGCCTCCCCATCACTGTCCACTGCTGGGTACCCCCAGTCAGGGTGATGGCTGTTAAAGTCCCCCACATAGATGGCAGGGTGGGGTAGGGTGGGTAAGACCTGCAGATCCCAGTTGGCATTAGGGGGCTTGTACACATTGACAATATGGAAGCCACCAATGATTATGGTGTCTGAGAAATGTGTTGTTATCAGGTGATTTGCTTCAACTATGTCAGAACGCACATAGGTGGCACGTCCATGTTTAGCATGTAGAACATAGCACAGGAGGTCAAAGCCTTTGATGGTGAAGCGGCCAGCTTCCTCTGTGCCAATATGAGTCTCTTGGAGGCAGATTACATCAATCGAATGTTGGAAGGCGAGGACTTCGATAAGGCTTCGCTTGGCTGCAGATAGGCCTTCAACGTTTAGTTGTAATATGCGAAGGGCAGATCCTACCACAAAGTGCTCTTGGGGCTGTTTGCTTTCGGCTTTAGGACTGTGACTAGGATTCTTCTTTGACTTGGCACAGAGGCGTCGTCTCTTCGAATTTAGTCTGCTGGTAGGATCATTAGCTTCCCCAGGAAGCTAATGGTCTGGTTTAAGTCCCCAGTATCGAATCCACTGAAATTTTGAGACTGATTATTAATTAATTTATTGAGTGATTAAACAGGTATAAAGTGAAATTAAAGATTAAATTGCTTCTTAGAGATAGAAGCTGGTGCCCCATGAGTGTTATTAACTTTTCCGGTGTATATGAACCGAGAATTCATCTTAGGTGCCAATATACTAATATAAATTAAATAATTTTTATATCTGATCATAATTATTAATTCATATACTGTTACAACGGTGAAGGGCTTGATTATTATGAGAAGAACATCATATGCGTTCTGGGCTGCCAGAGCCCTGGATTTGCTGCAATATGCTAAAAAAGGGTACTTATCCCCAGAAACTGAAACCCTAACCTGGACCCAAGCAAAGAATTTGTGTGTGGCATGTCTGAAGCCCTCCCTTCTTGACGTATTATGGGAAGGCCAATCTTACAGAAAACCAATGAAGGTTTCCGTCTGCACCACTGGGCTTCACGGTATGACTTGGAAGCCGGTCAAGGTTCTGGACGGCCATGTTTGTGGCCAGTGCTGCCTAGAAATATTAACCTAGAGTGGTGTTCATGATGCAGTGGGGTCATCGAGACGGCGCCAGTATATCACCTCAGGGGTGCACGTATCAGTGGAATGGGCAGTATCTTCAACTGTGCCTCGTCTGTAAGAGCGCCATGGGTCGAGGGAATTTTCTAATGGCAGCAAAGGCAGAGGGTTGGCAAGCCAGGAAGATGGTGAGTCTGTTGCAAGCATTTTCACCAGCCCTGGGGCAAGCATATGGTGAACAGGTGATGGTGCATAATACTGCTCCAAAGAACATAACCGCGCCCAGCTCGTCTGCGACACCCTCTGCACCCTGCTGCCCCACACTTCCATCGGTTTTGCTGCCCCCAGGGTTTTGCTCTACCAGCGCCAGTGCCCCCTTGACCGACCTGACTGAGGGTCCAACCCCCCTGGATGCAGCAATACAACTTGGATGGCCCTACAACCCATATGCTACACCAACGCAGACGCCACCCTTGGGTACTCTTCAATATCCTCAGGTTTTCAGGGTGTATCGTGACCTGGAGGATCCTGATTACACACCGCTTCCATCATACCTTCCTGAAGCACAGCAGGAGCAAGCACACAACCATGGCTTCGAGGGGCCATGGGGGCCATGGCTTCTCACTAGATGGGCTACACTGATTAAAGAGGTTATTGATAATCCCTACCTCCCCCTGCAAGAGCTTGATCCAGTCCCCAAAGAGCACATACTCCTGTGGTCAGAAAGGACAGTGGCAGGCATGGCTGGTGAATCATAGAACTGAATGCAGAGCAATATTGAAAGCACATGCCATGAAATGTAATATCTTGTGTAATCAGTAAAGCAAATGTATACTCATTGATTAAGAAGTATGTAATCAACACAAATAATGAATGTAATCCAACTGTGATTATAGTATGTACATTTTAACTGCACAAAGGAAGGTTTATGTGGGTTCAGATTGTGAAATGTTTTGCAAGACCTGTTGACTGGGAAAACATGACAAAATGAGGAAGTGAAACTGTTTAGAACATCCATCCATCCATCCATCTTCTACCGCTTTTCTGGAGGTCCGGGTTGCGGAGGCAGCAGTTCAAGCAGAGAAGCCCAGACTTCCCTCTCCCCAGCCACCTGCTCCAGCTCTTCAGAGGGGATACCAAGGCGTTCCCAGACCAGCTGGGAGACATAGTCTCTCCACCGAGTCCTGGGTCTGCCCCGGGGTCTCCTCCCAGTGGGACGTGCCTGAAACACCTCAAGTGGGAGGCGTCCAGGAGGCATCCTAATCAGATGCCCATACCACCTCAACTGACTACTTTCAATGTGGAGGAGCAGCGGTTCTATTCTGAGCCTCTCCCGGATGACTGAGCTCCTCACCCTATCTCTGAGGGTGAGTCCAGCAATCCTACGGAGAAAGCTCATTTCAGCCGCTTGTATCCGCGATCTCGTTCTTTCGGTCATTACCCAAAGCTCGTGACCATAGGTGAGAGTAGGAACGTAGATTGACTGGTAAATCGACAGCTTTGCCTTAGAACTAAGCTCCCTCTTCACCACAACAGACCGGTACAACGTCCGCATCACTGCAGATGCTGCTCCAATCCGTCAGTCAATCTCTCGCTCCATTTTCCCCTCACTCATGAACAAGACCCCAATATACTTAAACTCCACCACTTGGGGCAGGAGCCTGTCCCCAACCCGGAGAGGACAATCCACCTTCTTCCGGCTGAGGACCATGGACTTGGACTTGGAGGTGTTGATTCTCATCCCAGCCGCTTCACACTCAGCGGCAAACTGTCCCAGCAAGAGCTGTAGGTCATTGCTGGATGAAGCCAACAGGACAACATCATCTGCAAACAACAGAGATGAGATCTTGTGGTCACCAAGCATGATACCCTCCATTCCCTGGCTGCGCCTAGAAATCCTGTCCATAAAAATTATGAACAGGATCGGTGACAAAGGGCAGCCCTGGCGGAGTCCAACTCTCACTGGGAATGACTCCGACCGAGTGTTGGCAATACGAACCAAACTCTCACAACGGTCGTACAGAGACCGAATAGCTCGTAACAACAAGCCCGATACCCCATACTCCCGAAGCACCCCCCACAAAAATCCACGAGGGACGCGGTCAAATGCCTTCTCCAAGTCCACAAAACACATGTAAACTGGTTGGGCAAACTCCCACGAACCCTCAAGAATTCTCGAGAGGGTAAAGAGCTGGTCCGATGTGCCACGGCCAGGACGAAAACCACATTGCTCCTCCTGAATCCGAGGTTCGACCAACGGCCGGACTCTCCTCTGTTTAGAACAGCGAGTTGATTTATTTTGGTAATGGAAAATGATGAGATAAGCAGGACTTGGGAGACAGAGTGCTGAGATAAGCAAAACCAGACAGCCACGAGGGCAGAAGTGAGCCGTGCATGAGCAGTGCGGAAGCGGGGGGGGGGGGTGCATGGCACATGGCTTTACTGGAACTCGGGGGGGAAAACATGCAGAATGAGGTAATGTTATATAAGAGACATATATATATGTGTGTGTGTGTGTATGTATGTATACACTACCATTCAAAAGTTTGGGGTCACTTAGAAATTTCCTTATTTTTGAAAGAAAAGCACTGTTTTTTTAATGAAGATAACTTTAATCTAATCAGAAATACACTCTAATATCTAATATACATTGCTAATGTGGTAAATGACTATTCTAGCTGCAAATGTCTGGTTTTTGGTGCAATATCTACATAGGTGTATAGAGGCCCATTTCCAGCAACTATCACTCCAGTGTTCTAATGGTACAATGTGTTTGCTCATTGCGGCGGAAGGCTAATGGATGATTAGAAAACCCTTGTGCAATCATGTTAGCACAGCTGAAAACAGTTTAGCTGGTTCGAGAAGCTATAAAACTGACCTTCCTTTGAGCAGGTTGAGTATCTGGAAAAAAATATTATTTCAATTACAAATCATTTTTTCTAACCTTGTCAATGTCTTGACTATATTTTCTATTCATTTTACAACTCATGGTGGCAAATAAGTGTGACTTTTCATGGAAAACACAAAATAATTGTCTGGGTGACCCCAAACTTTTGAATGGCAGTGTACAGTGGGGAAAAAAGTATTTAGTCAGCCACCAATTGTGCAAGTTCTCCCACTTAAAAGATGAGAGAGATCTCCAATTTTCATCATAGGTATACCTCAACTATGAGAGACAAAATGAGAAAAAAAAAATCTAGAAAATCACATTGAAGGATTTTTGATGAATTAATCGGTAAATTCCTTGGTAAAATAAGTATTTGGTCACCTACAAAAAAGCAAGATTTCTGGCTCTCACAGACCTGTAACTTCTTCTTTAAGAGGCTCCTCTGTCCTCCACTCGTTACCTGTATTAATGGCACCTGTTTGAACTCTTTATCAGTATAAAAGACACCTGTCCACAACCTCAAACAGTCAGACTCCAAACTCCACTATGGCCAAGACCAAAGAGCTGTCAAAGGACACCAGAAACAAAATTGTAGACCTGCACCAGGCTGGGAAGACTGAATCTGCAATAGGTAAGCAGCTTGGTGTGAAGAAATCAACTGTGGGAGCAATTATTAGAAAATGGAAGACATACAAGACCACTGTTAATCTCCCTCGATCTGGGGCTCCACGCAAGATCTCACCCCGTGGGGTCAAAATGATCACGAGAACGGTGAGCAAAAATCCCAGAACCACACGGGGGGACCTAGTGAATGACCTGCAGAGAGCTGGGACCAAAATAACAAAGGCTACCATCAGTAACACACTACGTTGTCAGGGACTCAAATCCTGCAGTGCCAGACGTGTCCCCCTGCTTAAGCCAGTACATGTCCAGGCCCGTCTGAAGTTTGCTAGAGAGCATTTGGATGATCCAGAAGAGGATTGGGAGAATGTCATATGGTCAGATGAAACCAAAATAGAACTTTATTGTAAAAACTCAACTTGTCGTGTTTGGAGGAGAAAGAACACCATACCTACTGAGAAGCATGGGGGTGGAAACATCATGTTTGGGGGCTGTTTTTCTGCAAAGGGACCAGGACGACTGATCCATGTAAAGGAAAGAATGAATGGGGCCATGTATCGTGAGATTTTGAGTGAAAACCTCCTTCCATCAGCAAGGGCATTGAAGATGAAACGTGGCTGGGTCTTTCAGCATGACAATGATCCCAAACACACCGCCCGGGCAACAAAGGAGTGGCTTCGTAAGAAGCATTTCAAGGTCCTGGAGCGGCCTAGTCAGTCTCCAGATCTCAACCCCATAGAAAATCTTTGGAGGGAGTTGAAAGTCCGTGTTGCCCAGCGACAGCCCCAAAACATCACTGCTCTAGAGGAGATCTGCATGGAGGAATGGGCCAAAATACCAGCAACAGTGTGTGAAAACCTTGTGAAGACTTACAGAAAACGTTTGACCTCTGTCATTGCCAACAAAGGGTATATAACAAAGTATTGAGTTATTGACCAAATACTTATTTTACTGAGGAATTTACCATTTAATTCATTAAAAATCCTTCAATGTGATTTTCTGGATTTTTTTTTTCTCATTTTGTCTCTCATAGTTGAGGTATACCTATGATGAAAATTGGAGACCTCTCTCATCTTTTAAGTGGGAGAACTTGCACAATTGGTGGCTGACTAAATACTTTTTTGCCCCGCTGTACGTGCCCATGCGTCACACACATATGCCCTGCCTCTTGTTTGTTGCTGTGAGGTGCTTGGGTGTATGTGTGTGTATGCATACATGGCACTTCATGCATGACATTTGAATGTTTTGTTTTGTAACACCTTAACTCTGCACTTTGTACAGTTTCATTGCAGTTGTTCTGCTTGTGTACGATTGTTTGTGTGTTTTTGTGAGCCACCGGAGGACTACAGATGCAAATTAGCAGTATTGCTAAATTTGGCATACTTGCATTTGTATTAAAGTTCATTAGTATGTAATGTCCCTTTCAAATAAACATTAAACTGAAATTGAATGTGTTTTCTGCCCCCCCCCCCGGAAAAATACGTTGCCACCGTGCCAAGGTCTTTAAGACAGAGGAAACACTGGAATACCAGTATTTTTTTAGGTATTATCAAGGAAAAAAATCCCAGTATTATGACAATACTAATGTCCACAACATCGTGACACCAAGTAATAATTAAAACTCTCTATCTCTTATTTGGCTGTGAGAAAGCTAGCAACCCTAAGTGGCAGACAAGTATGTGAAGGTTGTGCAGAACATACTATACGAGTGTTTCAGCTCATTTCCTCAGCGTGACATGTATTGATGCTGAGGAAAACCAAGGGCTAAAATTATATAATTAAATTATCCATATTTGCTAGTGCTGACATTTTCTTCAATTTCTGGACAAAATCACAGACACCCCAAACTATGGAGTTTGTCTAAACTTACCCAAGGGAATCAAACTCCTTCTGAGATAATGCCTTGTGGACACATGAGACTAGGGTTGTGCAATATGACCACAATGTCATATCACAATGTAAGTAATCTTGACGATTTGATAACAATATACAGTATATCACGATATACATTTTCTGTAAATTCTACAGTGTATATACAACCAGTAAAAAGGACCTGTTATGTCTTGATTAACATGGAATGACCAACGGAGAGTAGAGTTTGCTGGGAACACAAACTTGATTGAACTATACACAAAAGTTATTGTATGGTAGTATAGGTCGTATACTGGGAGGCGGAGCATGTGCAAAAGACGTTGCGCTCAGGCCGTCCCAGACTTTTATAAGTTGGCGTGATGACATCACCAGCTGGTCAGGTCATGACACCAGCATTGAACCACAAGTGTAGTTTCTTGAATACCCCTCCCCCCCCCCCCGGAAAAGCAGAGCAACACATATAGCCGAATCAACCATCCTCTCTTTGGCACAGTGAAACCCCCAAACTAGCTAGGGGCAACAGGTAGACTGCCGTGTGACCTGGCACAGCTGAGTGGTTTATTGTGCCACTCTGGCTGGCAGCTTTACCCTTAACTAAACAGTCCTCTCAAGGAAGGTCATTTAGTTGGAGGGGCCTTGTGGTGAGCCCATGGTGGACACGCCCCTGGAGGTGCGGAGGCCCGCGGACTGGGATCGTCTTCTTCAAAACCCCAGTCCACGTCCCACGCCGTGCGAGTTGACTCCCACGTAGCCATCTCATCCAGGGCAGCTGCTCGAACTCGGCGAAGACAGTTGGCGTGCCATATCAAACCACTTGCCAGCTGGAAGGTCGCTGACCCCAGCTGCATGGTGATCTTGATGGGTGCCAGTAGTGGTGGAGACGGTATTGAGGCCGACTGCGGGTCTGGTCATTCGGTTCTACTGACCCAGACCCAGTCCATCACTGCGAGTGGTGCTTTGTTCGGCTGCACTCTGAGTGCTGGTTGTGACAGTGTGGCTCTCACGTCTGCTGTGGGGCATCCACCAGGTTGTGGTAATTCTGCTGCATCCCATTGGGTTATGGACTCTTCATCTTGCAGCTCAGCGGCAGCATCTGGAGGCTAATGCTGGGCGTGGATTTGGAATTTGTCCAGTGGCTCTACTGCGTTTTGCTAAGTCATGGACTCTTCATCCTGCAGCTTAGTAGCAGCTCCTGGAGGCTGGTGCCGGGCATGGATTTGGAAGGAGTCCGGCCTCTTCTCCCCCTCTCCTGGAAAGTCTGGCCATGGCGATGTGTTGCTGTTACCATTGATAAAACCTGGGCGGGGTTGTTGTGTTCTGGGGTTCCCAATAGATGCGGGCTCCCTCTCCTGCAGTTACACAGCGGCTCCCTGAGACTTATGCTGGGCAAGGATCTGAGGCGAGTTTGGTCGCTGCCCCTTCTCCGGGCAATGCTCCTCCTGTGAGCATGGGATGGCTGTACCCTCGTCGTCGTTGTCTGGGTGTGTTGCGTCCCACTTGTCGGTCAAACAGAGTCTATTACTGTCATGGATGATGAAGCCCAGCTGACAGAGCAGGTCACATCCTAGTATGTTGTCTCCATTTGTAGCCACCTGGAAGACGAAGTCAGGAACGACTCTTGACTTGTAGCAGACCGTTAGTGTGATGATCCTTACATTGCTGATGCAGTAGCTACCATACCCATACAGCTCTGCTGGGTTACTGCGTGTGTTAGTGGTGTCTGGCTTGGCTGTTGTTGCACACTTAGCTCCAATGCTAACCAGTCAATGGCCTCTAGCTGGAATGCTAGCTTGATGGTCTTGGCTAGTGTCATGTCTTCTGGCGCCATTAGCATCTTCACTCGAAGCCGCGGATTGTTAGTGTGCTCGGTCAACTGGTCCTGCACCACTTCCGCGATGAACTGCGGTCCGCGATGAACTGCTCTGTCATCTCTCCGGTCTTCTATCGCCATTGGCAAAACCTAATGCATCATGGGAACATGTTGTCCATGTGGGAAAGTAGCTAGCTAGCAACTGAACTGCCTCAGCAAATGTTTCCATTGGTCCCAGCATGTAGAACAGATGTTGGCCCTCTATGCCCAGATTGTGAACAAGTAGAGCTTGCCTCTGTACCTCATCTAGCTTGTCCAGGTCCAGTGCCAAGACGTAGGTGGTGAAGGCATTGTACCAGCACGGCCACGGTATGGGCAGCTCTCCAGGGGCCTCCAGGAAAGGTTGTAGTGGCCTCAGACACGCTTCCATGGTTCACTTTCATTGCCAATTGTTATGTCTGGAAAAACGAGGAATGACCAACGAAGAGTGGAGTTTGCTGGAAACAGGAACTTTATTGAACTATACACAAAAGTTATCATATGGTAGTACGGGTCGTATACTGGGAGGAGGAGCACGTGCAAAAGACTCTGCACTCTGGCCATCCCTGACTTTTATAAGTCGACGTGATGACGTCATCGGCTGGTCGTGTCATCACGCCAGTGCTGAAACACAAGTGTGGGTTTTTGAACACCGCAGGCCCATTTCTTTTTCTACATTTTAAATTACATAATGAAAAAAATCAATTGTACAAATTCATCTGTCATTAATTTTATGCACTTTTTTCCCTCTTAATTTTGCAGTGTTGTTATAAAGTTGTTTTTAATGTGCATTTGAGATTACTTCAACTTTATTCTTTATCGCTACTGGACTAATTAAAAATGATGAGAAATCAAGTTACATTAAGAGCCAGTTTGTTCCTCCAACACGTTTTTTTAAAATTAATTAATTAATTAGTGTGTATGCAGCCGTTGTCATGCACTTTTGTAGCTTTAGTAATGTTTTCTCAGACAAAATTTAGAAACTCGGCAGTGATTTAAACTAGAATGATGGTCTGATACACTATAATGTTTCCTATCCACCTTATTCCGAGCCCCCATGATGCCTTGTGTGAATTATGGGCGCAACTTTCAGTGCAAGTTTAGAACATGTGGTTGTCACTGAAATGGGACACTTTTTAAAAAACAATGACTTTGGCATCAAAAATGAAGGAACGCAGCCTTTTGCACCTCAAAAACAGTAATATAATCATACCACTTCCCGTGACTATGGACGGATGAGAAGATGACAAAGTGGCCTCACAGACAGTAGCTCCGTTTGACAGGTGGGAGAAGTTTGCCATGGAGTCTTTCTGGAATAAAACCTGCCCTCCTGGAAGTCCCACCCCTCCCCTCCATCAGCCAATAGATTCAAACAGAACCTCAGCCAGTGATGTGGGGTTTTGACTCCACTCGCTCTGGGAGCCTTTCAGTGCACAGGGGAGACGAGACACCTTGATCTGCCTAAAGGTAATATATAAAATTAGCTGCATTACCACCTTAATTTAAAACAGAAAAGCTTATGAGACCTAAGTAATGTTAGCTTCATTACCTAAATTAATCAAAATCTGTATTTTTGTTTCAGCTATAATAAGTGAATGTTAGCTTGTTAGCTACATTTCTGCTGATTAATCTATGAGCTTCAGCGCAAATGTAGTTTTAAAAACCAGTCTGCAGTCTTAAAGGAGTTCTAACTGATAAATCGTTTGTAACCGGCTTCTAGAAAAATAAACCATCTTTTTTCTGAACCTATCAGCTATATTTCAGTCAGAAATGCTAGTGCCATGTGTGGTTATATGCTCGATACTTGCATGACAAGATCGATACTTTTGTTTCGGGATTTTATTTTTTATTTTTTGCCCTCTATGTTCAGTTCATTTGCTGCTTCTGTTTTATCTGAGAGTAAATACGTACAGACAAACGGCATGAAAGAAGAATTTAAATTTTGAAATATTCATTGCTCTCTAGCAATAATTGTGTGCATTTTTTGCACTTTCAAATTCAGTTCATTACAGTATCTAAAATAAGCTCTTTTTTATCATGCACATGATTAACTAATTAACACTAGAATGCACAAAAAAATCATGTAGACATCTAGATATGATGCTGTCTTAAGAATGAATATATTTCTAGCAGAAATGTAATTACTGTTTGTATGTAGATAACCAGAATAAATGGATTTTTGTCAGAAATATCTATTGATATGTAGGTAACAATAAATGTATTTCTGGCAGAAATGTTAATTACTGTTCATATATAGCTAACTTGAATAAAAGTATTTCTGGCAGAAATATCTGTTGCTGATGATATGAAGGTAACAGTAAATGTATTTCTGGCAGAAATGTCAATTACTGTGCATATACGTATAACTAACAATAATAACTGGATTTCTGGCAGAAATATCTATGATGATATGTAGGTGACAGTAAATGTATTTCTGACAGAAATGTTAGTTACTGTTCATATACAGCTAACCTAAATAAAAGTATTTCTGGCAGAAATATCTATTGTTGATGATATGTAGGTAATAATAAATGTATTTCTGGCAGAAATATCTATTGTTGATGATATGTAGGTAATAATAAATGTATTTCTGGCAGAAATGTTAGTTACTGTTCATATATAACTAAACTGAATAAAAGTATTTCTGGCAGAAATATCTATTGATGATGATATGTAGGTAACAGTAAATGTATTTCTGGCAGAAATGTCAATTACTGTGCATATATAAAGTAGCTAACAATAATAACCAGATTTCTGGCAGAAATATCTGTTGATGATGATATGTAGGTAAAAATACAGTGGTGTGAAAAAGTGTTTGGCCCCTTCCTGATTTCTCATTTTTTTTCTATGTCACACTTAAATGTTTCAGATCATCAAACAATTTTAAATATTAGACAAAGATAACACAAGTAAACACAAAATGCAGTTTTTAAATGAAGGTGTTTATTATTAAGGGTAAAAAAAAAAAATCCAAACCTACATGGTCCTGTGTGAAAAAGTGATTGCCCCCCCCAATTAAAACATAAATTAACTGGTTTATCACATCTTTGGAAAGCTGAGTTCAATTTCTCTAGTCACACCCAGGCCTGATTACTGCCACACCTGTTCTCAATCAAGAAATCACTTAAATTGGACCTGCCTGACAAAGTGAAGTAGATCAAAAGATCCTCAAAAGCTAGACATCATGCTGTGATCCAAAGAAATTCAGGAACAAATGAGAAACAAAGTAACTGAGATCTATCAGTCTGGAAAAGGTTATAAAGCCGTTTCTAAAGCTTTGGGACTCCAGCAAACCACAGTGAGAGCCATTATCCACAAATGGCGAAAACATGGAGCAGTGGTGAACATTCCCGACCAAAATTATCCCAACCAAAATTACCCCAAGAGCACAACGACGACTCATCCAAGAGGTCACAAAAGACCCCACAACAACATCCAAAGAACTGCAGACCTCACTTGCCTCAGTTAAGGTCAGTGGTCATGACTCCACCATAAGAAACAGACTTGGCAAAAATGGCCTGCATGACAGAGTTTCAAGACGAAAACCACTGCTGAGCAAAAAGAACATAAAGGCTCGTCTCAGTTTTGCCAGAAAACATCTTGATGATCCCCAAGACTTTTGGGAAAATACTCTGTGGACTGACGAGACAAAAGTTGAACTTTTTGGAAGGTGTGTGTCCCATTACATCCGGCGTAAAAGTAACACAGCATTTCAGAAAAGGAACATCATACTAACAGTAAAATATGGTGGTGGTAGTGTCATGGTCTGGGGCTGTTTTGCTGCTCGTGACCTCAAGCTGAAGCACACTTGGGTTCTGCAGCAGGACAATGATCCAAAACACACCAACAAGTCCACCTCTGAATGGCTTAAGAAAAACAAAATGAAGACTTTGGAGTGGCCTGGTCAAGGTCCTGACCTGAATCCGATTGAGATGTTGTGGCATGACCTTAAAAAGGCGGTTCATGCTAGAAAACCCTCCAGTGTGGCTGAATTACAACAATTCTGCAAAGATGAGTGGGCCAAAATTCCTCCACAGCGCTGTAAAAGACTCATTGCCAGTTATTGCAAATGCTTGATTGCAGTTGTTGCTGCTAAGGGTGGCCCAACCAGTTATTAGGTTTAGGGGGCAATCACTTTTTAACCAGGGCCATGTAGGTTTGGATTTTTGTTTCCCTTAATAATAAACACCTTCAGTTAAAAACTGCATTTTGTGTTTACTTGTGCTATCTTTGTCTAATATTTGAATTTGTTTGATGATCTGAAACATTTAAGTGTGACAAACATCCAAAAAAATGAGAAGTCAGGAAGGGGGCAAACACTTTTTCACACCACCGTAAATGTATTTCTTGCAGAAATGTTAGTTACTGTTCATATACAGTTAACCTTAATAAAAGTATTTCTGGCAGAAATATCTATTGATGATGATATGTAGGTAACAATAAATGTATTTCTGCCAGAAATGCCAGTGACTCTTCATATGTAGTTAGAGGGTATTGAATATTATTTCCTTTAAAAACATCCACAACTAATACCAGCAGTTGATGTTGTTTTTCATTATATCAAGTGTAAAAGTTGTTGACATTTCTAAGAAACAGTGAATAGCAAATTATCCAAAAACATTAACAGAATAAAATTTACACATTGCACTGACAAACTTAACATGACAAAAGTTTATCCTTTAAAGTTCACTTTATCTTGTGTCAAGTTTTCACACACATGTGAAAACTGTTCATAAATAATTCTTTACTTCAAGTTTATGGCAATAAATAGTTTGAGGGGGACAGTGCTTCTCACAGACAATTTGTATTTACAGGTCCCTCCTGAGGGGAGCTATGGGGGCCTTAAAATCAAGAATGGAAGCTGTTGACCCGGTGACCCATGGATTCATGTCGAAAATGCTGGACCTTGTGCTGGCGATTTTTGAAAAATGTTTGGATAACCAAACTAATGTTAGACATTGAAGTCAGGATTGTGTTCCAGCATTGAACTTTGTTCTGTTTACTGATGCACAGTGTTGTAGCTTTGTTACAAGTGTTTGCCTGCAGCAGAGGCAGTTTGACAACCAGTATGAATGTGTGTTTCGGAAACGAAGGTGAAACTTGTTCATCTGTGACATCACAATATCATATTGATAGAAAGATCAGCTCACGTGCAGGGAACCACACCAGAGAAAACTCTCACGACACAGAGAAACAACATTTAAACAGTTTATTAATTTCAAAAACAGAGAGCACAGTTATGGAAAGCGTCACTCACCAGAAAAAGACTAAGCCTGTGGGGAGAGACGAGAGCAAATTAGTGGAGGAAGGCGGTTGTCAAAGTGGATGGTCAAATTGCCACTTACGTGAGCTGAGCAGAGAACCTGACAGAGGGAGACCCAGCAGTAATAGACGAACCAGCAGGAAGAAGCTGGCAGGAAACCGGTAGGGAAGGAGCTGGGTGGTGTTTGACCGGGTGGAAAAAGGCTGCTGAAGCGGGATGAGGATGATGGTGCAGGTGAGCGCACAACAATCCCCGAAGATGCACCACACAGATGGCAGCAACCTGAGAAAAGGAGAAAGAAGGGGAATTAATTAGGTTATCCTCAACTAAAGGCTTTAAACTCGCTTACAATTTGCTGAGGCAGTATACCCAATGAGCCAGCGCTGAAGTCTCTGCTTGGTGGTCCTTTATGCACTGGCGAGGCAGAAGTGGCAGGTGCGTCCAATCACGCAGGTGTAGTGATTGCCTGTGAGGTCGGGGAAACTCTTCTCAGGAAGGAGGGGGTGCGCGCTCACCTGAATATCACAGTGCACCCCCCCCCAAGGGGTGCCTCCTGGCAGTCCACCGGGCTTCTCTGGATGGGCTTGGTGGAAGGCCCGAACCATCCCCTTGTTATGAAAGTAGGACTTGGGGATCCATGATCTTTCTTCCAGGCCGTAGCCCTTCCAGTGAACCAAATACCTGAGGCCCCAGCCCCGACAGGTGAAACGTGGAATGTTGGATGGATGCGGAGAACCCATGGGAGCTGTAGGCGGACCATAGCATTATTGATGATTTTGGTAATAAAATATGGGCCCAAGAAGCGGGGTGACAATTTCTTGGAATCTGTTTTCAATTGTATTTGATCCGCCGATAACCAGATGCGCTGCCCGACCCTGTTCTTGGAAGCCGGGACCCACTTATGGTCTGCATATTGGCGGTTGCGCTCCGTAGAGCGGAGGAGGGTGGCTCGGGTGGCTCTCCAGAGTCGGCGGCAGTGGCATGCGTGAGCACCCACAGACGGCATGGCAACCTCCCTCTCTGCCATGGGCAACGGGGGGGGGGGGGGGTACCCCATAGAGGCCTCAAATGGAGTGAGTCCAGTGGCAGCTGAGACAGCTGAGTTATGAGCATATTCCACCCAGGCCAGATGCGTGCTCCATGTGGAAGGGTTCTCGGCTGCCACACATCTAAAGGCGACCTCCAGGGACTGGTTGGTATGCTTAGCCTGGTAACCAGACGTGAGGCTGACAGTTATCCCAACCAATTGGCAGAAGGATTTCCAAACCATTGAGGTGAACTGTGGACCCCAGTCAGACACGATGTCCAAAGGAATGTCGTGAAGGTAGATAACATGTGAGGTGAGGAGGTTAGCAGTTTCAGAAGCGGTGGGTAATTTGTGGTGGGCTACGAGGTGGATTGCCTTGGAAAAACGGTCGACAATGGTGAGAATTGCAGTCTTGCCTTGAGAAGGGGGGAGTCCGGTCACAAAGTCTAAGGCAACATAGGACCATGGTCGGCCAGGAACAGGTAAAGGATGCAGCAAGCCAGCAGGAGGTGAGGAGTTGGATTTATTGCGGGCGCAGGTCTGACATGCTTTTACGTACTCTTGCACGTCCCTCCACAGGGTGGGCCACCAGAACACTTGTCGCATGAGGTCCATAGTGCGGGGCACCCCTGGATGACAGGCGAAGTGACTGGAATGACCCCACTGGATGACATCGATTACCAGGCCCTCCCGCCGGTTCGGGTTCCAGCGACTGGGCCTGTCAGACCCTCTGCTCGATCTGCCAGGTAAGGGCTCCAAGGGTGCTCGAAGGTGGAACAATAGACTGGGGAAGGGACGGGGGGGGGGGGCTAGATGATCTGGGCTAAATTGCCGGGAAAGAGCATCTGGTTTAACATTGCGTGAACCATGCCTATAGGTGATGGTGAAATTAAATCTAAGGAAAAATAAGGCCCAGCGGGCCTGCCTGACGTTAAGTTGGCAGGCCAACCGGAGGTATTCTAGATTTTTATGGTCGGTCCTATGGGATGGATAGCCCCCTCCAACCAGTGCCTCCACTCTTCAAGAGCCAATTTAATGACTAGAAGCTCCCGGTCCCCTACGTCGTAATTCCTCTCGGCTGGGGTGAGCCGCCAAGAGAAATACTGTACGCCCACGGGTGGGACTTCTGGTCAGAGGCCGAGCACTGTGAGAGGACAGCACCCACCCCTGAGTCAGACACATCCACCTCTAGGGTGAACTGTAGCTGAGGGTCGACCTGGGCCAAGATGGGTGTATTAGAGAACAGGCTCTTTAATTTGGAAAAAGCCTGTTCGGCCTCCTCGGACCAAAGAAATGGCACCTTAACGGAGGTCAGCTGCGTGAGAAGCTGTGCGACCCCATTATAGCTCCTGATGAACCTGCGAAAAAAATTCGCAAACCCCAAGAAGTGCTGGAGCTCCTTGCGGGAGTGGGGTGTAGGCCAATCTAGCACAGCCTTCACCTTGGCTGGGTCGCCTCTCAGTTCCCCCTTCGCCACAATAAATCCCAGGAAGGAAGTGAAGCAGGTGGAAAACTCACACTTTTCAGCCTTCACAAACAGTTAGTTTTCCAGAAGCCATTGTAACATGGCTCTGACATGGACCTTGTGTTCGTCTGACGTGCGGGAAAAAATGAGAATATTGTCTAAATAGACAAAAATGAATTGATTAACCATATTGCAGAGGACGTCATTAATGAGTTGTTGGAAGACGGCAGGAGCATTAGTGAGACCAAAAGGCATAACCAGGTACTCAAACTGCCCCAGGTGAGTTTTAAAAGCCGTCTTCCACTCGTCCCCTTCGTGAATACGGATTAAATGATACACATTGTGTATGTCGAGTTTGGTAAACACCCGCGCGCACTGAAGGAGCTCAAACGCAGAGTTTATCAGAGGCAGAGGATATTTGTCTTTAACAGTAATTGTTGAGCTGAGCTGCAGGCCACACCCTCTCTGCCTGAGTGCTTTAGATCTGGGTGTGCTTCCCAGCCTGAGGGCAGTTGGTTGATTGCACCAGGTGGGAATGATCTGGTGATTAAGGGAGTTTGGAGGTAGATACTCACAGGGCAGTGGAGAGTAAGCAGTGTGTGGGAGAACTGGTTGGAGAATTTGGACTTTGGAAAAGACTGCATGACTAAAGCTTTTTTCAAGTAAGGAAGAAGGAGCCGGTGAGCATCCATTTGTGATATGTGTCTTTGTAGCTGCATTTGGAAAGTCATTTGATCAAGTTTAGGTTAAATGTGATGTATTAAAAAATCATGTGTTTGAAATGTAAGTTAAAATGTCATATATTTATAAAATCATGTGGGTTTAAAAGTATAGTTAAAATGGAGTGTATTTTAAGAGTTAAAAGTTAAAAGCTGCGAAAGTTGTAAGGTTAAAAATCACTATTGAACAGTGTTTTAAGATGTATTTAGTATTTGGGGTGCTTTAGATGTGAGTATTTTCTACTTATTTCAAGATTGGGTTTTAGTAATTTAAAAATTGAGTATTTGATTTTGGGTTATGTTGATTTATTGTGGGTTCTTGGGTTACATTTTCCTTGACCCTCTATTTGTGTTGTATTTAAAGGTTTTTCACCTGTGCTTGGCTGTGCTTGGCCTGTGCTTGGCTGTGCTTGACCTTGATGACTTTTCAAAAATAAAAGGAAAGAAAAGGAAAAAGTTGAGTCTTGGTCACTGAGTGACCTCCAGTTCTATCTTCCGAAGCATGCTTCCCGTTCAAGTGGGTGAAACTACTGGTCAAACCTCACAAGAGTGAGGGCCACTTGACAGTGAAAAACCGCTATAGAGACTGGAACAGAGAACCCTGAACAGCAACCGGCCAGGCCTGGAGGTCCAGAGGCCTGGTAACACACTGAACAGCACCTTACTCAATCCTGTCGGAAAAGAAGATGGCTGACTCAGAGTCACTGGAGCAACTTAAAGCCAATAGGACAGTTGTGACACGGTAATTTTCTCGGCTGGCCAACAACATTGTCCAAATGCACGCGATAATGTCCAAGGAGGAGCTCAGAGACAGTTTCAAAAAGCTCATAGTTGAGGCCAACAAAGTCATGGAAGCCAATGATAATGTGGAGGCCCAGTACCTTGCAGAGGTGGAGCTGGATGCAGATCCTGAAGCAGTTTCTGGGTTGAGCGAGCAGCAAAAGGCCGATATTGGGAAAACTGCAAGTGAGTGTGAGATGAAACTGAAAGAGCTGAAGGACCTCATCCAAAAGACACTTTGGGCCAACTTTGGAGAGGAGGAACTGATGATGGCGGTAAAAGCTGCGGAGGAGAAGGTAAAGAGTGTGATTTCCTTTGAACCCGGCAGAAATAAGGAGGCCTTTGACTTCATGTTTGATTATATGGAAAGTCTGGTTAAAAGGGCAAAAGAGCTAGACACGCAGTGGAAGTGTTGGCCCCCTCCTCTTGAGCAGAAAGACTTCCAGCTGTGTGTACGAGAACTTGAGCAGTTCATTCTTAAGTTGGTGTCAAGAAAAGCAGAGTTTATTCAAGCAAAGGCTAAAGAAGACGCCGAAAGAGTTTTGAGTGCAGCTTCCATCTGCTACCCAACATCAGCCATTAGACTGAAGCCAACCTCCCTCCCCAAGTTTACTGGCATCCGGTGAGACTTTCATCGCTGGAAAAGAGACTGGGAGGCCCTTCAGAGGCAAGGAGAACCCGCTGGGTCAAAGGAAGTCAAAAAGTTCCAGCTTCTTGACAGTTTGGATGAGAAAATAATGAGAGATCTTCGATTGATGACCTACAACACAGCAGACGACATCTTTCGTGTCCTGGAGAACCGGTTTGGAAGCCAAACTGCGATCGCTATTGAAATAGTTGAAGAGCTCCAGAGACTTCCAGCTGTCAAAAGTCACCAGCCCAGGAAAATTGTTGAGCTTATCCAAGCTGTTGAGAAAGCCCTTGAAGACCTGAGTGACCTTGGTGACACTGGTGCTTTAAAAAAAAACCTCTGGTGACAAAGTCAGTTGAAAGCAAGCTTCCTGATGCGTTGAAGAAAGAGTGGCTTCTCTATGCAGCTGAGAGGATCAGTGCCGAACGAGAGAAGCGCTTTGACAGTCTTCTGGCCTTCCTTAAGAGTCAAGAGAGTATCTATGAACAGCTGGATCAATTGAGGGATGAAGAACCACCAAGGAAAGAAACCCGACCTGAGCAAAGGCAAACCAGAACCAGAGCCTCAAATCAGTTAAGTAGCCATCTCTCAGGATGCATTGTCTGTGGGGATATCAAGCATAAGAAAAAGCTGTACTTCTGCAAAAAGTTCCGTTTGCTCAAGTTCACAGAGAAGAAGGATGCAGTGCAAAAGCTGGGAGCCTGCTGGAATTGTCTGGAGGTCCATGAAGATGACAATCACTGCAAGACTTCATTCCTGTGCAAAAATCCTGAGTGTGAGGGCAAGAAAGCCACAGACCATCACTACTATCTGTGTCCCAATGCTGGAGAATCCAGAGGCAGCATGGCCCAGAGGAGGCGCAAAGGCAGTGCAGTGGGAGGTGGCAATAAGAGGAATTACACCGAGGCCCAGGAAGAATTCTTCATAAAGCTCTCGCCTGAATTAGCCCAACAATGCCGGGACTCATTCTGCAACACAGCAGCGAGCACCTCCCATGTCACAAAGAGTCACTCAAGTCTTCTGGCAGAGAGAGAGCGGCCTAGCGGCCTGTCATCATGATGCTGCTGGAGGTGACCGCTAATGCTGGGCAGAAAATTGAGACCCTAATCGACCTAGCTTCTGACACCAATTATATCACCCATGAGGCAGCAGGTCAGCTTAATCTTAGAAGTGAAGACATCAGGCTTGTGGTCCATGGTGTAGGAGGCATGAAAATTTATGTTAAAACAAAGCGGTACCTCCTGAAAATTCGTATTAACACCTCAAGAGGTACTCTCAAGTCCCACCAGCTGATTTGCTACGGCTTAGACAGCATTGCAGATATCCACAGACATGGGTCAGCCAAAAAACTGCAAGAGTTCTTCCCAGACGTCCCACTCAGTGACCTGGTAAGACCAAAGGAGATCCAGCTCCTTGTAAGTTACAAGAAGGGTCAGCTGGTTCTGCAGAAAATTCACACAGTGGGGGACCTCGTGCTGTGGGACGGACCAATGGGAAAGACAGTTGCAGGCACTCATCCTGAGCTGTTTGAAGAGGTCACTGTATCGGCCTACACATCAAGAACGCACTTTGCAAGGTCTATGAGAACTGCTGCTGTAAAGTATGAAGAACACACCTGCGTAGTCCCCATTTATCCTCGACAAAGTCAGCAAGCCTCAATGCCGTCCAACCTCAGCAATCTAGTTGTGTGGCTACTACTTCCAACTTCCTCGAGTGGTGGAAATGGGATAGTATTGGTGCTGGTTGCATCCCGAGATGTGGGGGCTGTCGCTGTGGGAACTGCCAGTCAGGTGGCAAGGAAATGACCCTCGCTGAAGAAAGGGAGCTGAAGGTGGTAAAGAGTGGCCTCACATATGTAGCTGCTGATGATCACAGTGAGAGGCCTTACTGGCATGCCAAGTACCCCTGGGTAGCAGATCCAGCCTCATTACCAAGCAACAGGAGTGCAGTTGAGGTCATATTCTTCAGGACTGAGAGGCAGCTGGCTAGGGAGCCAGAGTGGTAGGCTGCCTATGCTGCGCAAATTCATGAGATGGTCGAGCACTGGGCCACAATGAAATTGCCTAAAGACGTCCTTTATGCATGGACTGGTCCAGTATGGTACATCAGCCACCTCATTGCACCCAACCCACACTCCGTTACAGCTCCGGTGAGACTGGTTAGGAACAGTAGTCAAAAGTGCTATAGCATCATCTCACTTTGGCTCATCAATAGGATTATTCTTCTGCTTAAAGACATTGTTTCACCCAAGAAAAGGACAGTCAAGAATTACTCTGTCATTCCCCCAGGCCACGGCTCAACTCACATTCCTTTGTTAAAACCAGTCTAAGGAATTCATCCTAATGCATTTCCTGTTTTGACTTTTATGGCCCCATAAACGTGAAGACATGGAACAGAACCCTGGAGTACATCATATGGCCACTACAAAGATCCACAGCTCAATATTGCCCCCTTCTGGGACATGCCGATCTAACTAGTGCAGCTTTTCATCACATCTGTGTTAACTCAATTCTAAACCTTTTCTTCTTTTCCAGGACCATGAAAAGCAAATGGACTCTTGATGTTTATTCTGGACAATCAGTAATAGGTTTGAAATATATTAATCCGTGATTTTATATATTTACGTATATATGCATGTTAAAAATGTTTAAATGAATGTTTATTTCTGCATGTTAATTTATAAGCACTGGGTATAAGTTACAATAATCACTAAGGTTAGCTTAGTTTATATACATAAATGTATAGAGGAATATTCCAGTATTAAAATGTGTATTAGATTTGCAAAGCATCTCTCAAATCATGTGACTACCACCAGCCAATCTCTGCTTGACAACAGCTCTCAGTGTTGTTTGTTCCAGACAAAAGACTGTTTGCTCATTGGACTAAAGTTCATAAAGCCCGCCCATGAAGGAAGCCTATTGGCTGGGGTCTCCTGTCAGTCACGGAGGCCCGCGAAATTTCTCCACAGATAAAAGGGAACTGTCTCTTTACGCCGCTTTTTTTTCGCCATCTTTTTTTCGGCTTCTCACTTCTATTGTCTTCATGTCACAGCAGAGAACTACCGGAGAACAAAGGGACTTATCCCACGTGTTTTCTTTTCTACGATCACAGAGCCTGAAGTATCCTGTTTTTTTGTAATCTCTTTATGTCTTAATGTTTCTTTAAATGCCTAGGAATTCTTTCTCTCTGAGCTCAAATTCTCCAATCTCCAATCCTAGACGTTTATTTCTATCACTTTTTCCTGTTAAACTTTCTGTAAAACCACCATTTTTAATTTTAATTTAAATTTTAATCCTGACTTTATTTTTTTAATTTTTATATTGACCAACTTACAAACTAGAAACTATTTTCATCTCCACTAGTCCGAAAATTCTTTTAATTTTGCTATTTGATCAGATCCTGGGGTAATGACTCTCGAATCCTCTCATGAAGTCGTTGATCCACGGCCATTACGCAGCTGAAGAATTTGACAAGCCACAAAAAGGGGGACCCTTCGGCTGGACTTCAGCCATTGGAATAAAACATCAAGAATCTCATCTTGCGACAACAGACTGCAAAGAGGCCCGTCCTCGTTCGAATATTTGCTGGTCAAATATTCCGGTTTTTGGCCTTTCTCCACATCTAAAGCTTCCCGGAGCGATGAAAGAACCCGCCATCAGGCGTGGTCACGTAAGCTGCATCTCCCTTATCCATCTGCTGAATCAAACGTCTGAGATTTGAGAATCATTCAATATTTGATCAAATGCAAAATTAAGGATCCATTAACATAACCCCTGTTTTCATTAAAATTCAGTTATTATTTTCTTAAGAGTAACTCAGAACTTTTCATATAATTAGTAAAACTTTCCCCATAAATTTGCATTGTCTTCCACAATCTGTTAACTCAAACTGATCTAAATTCATTTTACAGTTTAACCCTGGTTCTGCAAATGTTGACATTGTTAATCTATCATTTACAAGTTTAATTTTATGGTTAATGAAATCATTGCAATGTCTGTTAATCATCATTTCATTTAATAAATATGTGAAAATGAGAGAAGTTGTTGAGAATTTATTTCATTCTGAGTCTGGTTTAAGTCCCCAGTATCGAATTCACTAAAATTTTGAGACTGATTATTAATTAATTTTTTGAGTGATTAAACAGGTATAAAGTGAAATAAAGATTAAAAATTGCTTCCAAAAAGGAAGCTGGTGCCCCTACACGAGTGTTATAAATTTTTCCGGTGTATATGAACCGAGACTTCATCTCAGGTCCCAATACATTAATATAAATTAAATAATTTTTATACCTGATCCATCCATCCATCCATCCATCTTCTACCGCTTTTCCGGAGGTCCGGGTCGCGGAGGCAGCAGTTCAAGCAGAGAAGCCCAGACTTCCCTCTCCCCAGCCACCTGCTCCAGCTCTTCAGAGGGGATACCAAGGCGTTCCCAGACCAGCTGGGAGACATAGTCTCTCCACCGAGTCCTGGGTCTGCCCCGGGGTCTCCTCCCAGTGGGATGTGCCTGAAACACCTCAAGTGGGAGGCGTCCAGGAGGCATCCTAATCAGATGCCCATACCACCTCAACTGACTCCTTTCAATGTGGAGGAGCAGCGGTTCTACCCTGAGCCTCTCCCAGATGACTGAGCTCCTCACCCTATCTCTGAGGGTGAGTCCAGCAATCCTACGGAGAAAGCTCATTTCAGCCGCTTGTATCCGCGATCTCGTTCTTTCGGTCATTACCCAAAGCTCGTGACCATAGGTGAGAGTAGGAACGTAGATTGACTGGTAAATCGACAGCTTTGCCTTAGAACTAAGCTCCTTCTTCACCACAACAGACCGGTACAACGTCCGCATCACTGCAGATGCTGCTCCAATCCGTCTGTCGATCTCTCGCTCCATTTTCCCCTCACCCGTGAACAAGACCCCAAGATATACCTGATCATAATTATTAATTCATATACTGTTAAAGATTATGGTGCTGCCCATGAGAGGCTGGGATTTAACTTGAGCACACTCAGAATGAAATATGAAAGCATAACTGTGCGTGATTTTCAACTTGTAACTTTTTAACAACGGTGAAGTAAAATTTGCCTCTGCTGCGTTGCAGCCTGTCTCTGTGTCACGAAGGAGAGGGGGTGAATTTGCCCGCTCCCTGACTACTGCTGTGTGTGTGTGTGTGTGTGTGTGTGTGCGCGCTGACCGCACGGGGGGGAAGAGAACACTTCCACCCCACTCTGCTCAGTTACTTGTTGTTGTTTAATGCATGCTTAAGAAGCGTGATTACACGCTGAATAATTAAAATAGGCCTAGGACTGAACAGCGAAGCAATCCTGTTCGTGCTCTCGTTAGTTCAAAACCCTGCAGAGGAAGCAAACCCTTGGGGAATTTTGCCTCTTGCCCAAAGATGCTGGGATAGGCTCCAGCCCCCCCGCGACCCGAAAAGGATTAAGCGGAAGAAGATGGATAGTTGGATGGTTAACCATTGTGTAAACTAGTTTGAATAAAGTTTTAGGGAGATCGAAGCTCTCCCGCTTTTGAAAAGCAAGGCGTGGTTTTGTCGACTGAGATTCGCGCCCGCATCCACGTGTCACATGCACACTCACAGGCGCGCGCGCGACCGTCAAGCTGTGCACGAAAACTGCGCATGTGTAGATCGGCCGAGCGACGCCATCTTGAGTCCACTTAAAGCAGGTTCCCCATAGCCGCCATTTTGGGAAGGGACCCTGGACTCCCCGAGTGACGTCATTGGGTTTCCTCTTCCGGGAGCGCAGAAGAAAACTGCCTCCATCTTGTGGTGAAACATAGGGACTGCATTTTTTATTTAAACTCCTAATCTTTAAAGCCGATTTATAACCAAATCAAGTCTTCAAAGTAACTTCAAAGCAATCCATATTATTTGGAATAAACTAAATTTAACATCAATTCAAAGTTTTATGCCAAGAACAAAAGGAAATAGACGTATTGGCTGCTGAAAGTTTTCTTAGTGGTGAGACCCCACTCACTGCATAGATATACCTACAGCAGGAACATATACAAACACCCCTATTGTATTTAATCACTTATGTAACCACACATTGTAATATTTTAAGTTAAAAGCAAACATATTTACACACTTTTAAGAAAAAGTGCAAACTTTGAAGCTACATATACGGTATGTGTGTCTATTTTGCTGTTTTTAAATGTGATATGGCGTGATTCCTTTCCCACAGGAACCCATTCTAGCTTAAGGACTCTAATGCTGATGTTTACTAACTAACTAACCTGCACTTATATAGCGCTTTTCTAGTCACAAAGACCACTCAAAGCGCTTTCATTAATACTAACCCTCTATTCTAAGGGCCTATAGGAAACAGATATCTAGGGACAATTTAGAACAGCCAATTAACCTAACATGCATGTCTTTGGCATGTGGGAGGAAACCGGAGAAATCCCGGAGTAAACCCACGCAACACGGGGAGAACATGCAAACTCCACACAGATCACTGTTGGTCGGGGGCTGGGATCGAACCCACGATCCCACGATCCCCACAATCCCCCGGCCAAGGGTAAACTGTGCTGCCGCAGTGCTAACCACTGCGCCACCGTTTACTCAAGAGTAATCTTAAAGTAGGATTAAACCAGTGCATTTTAACAAATTTACAGATTCACTGAATATTTATAAAAAAAAATCCTTTTCCCTTTTTTTTTTCAAATTTAGGAAACTACATTAAGCAATTAACACTTAAAAGAAGCTAGGTATGATTTAAACTCGTGTCATTTCTTGGTTCATGTTTTCTCCACAGGAAAAGGAAAACATTTAACCAACTTGCATAATTTTAAAATTTTTCCAGGATTTAAAAGAGAAAAGTCAAAAGGTGCAAACATTGATTATTCTGTAAATAAGAAATTTATAGATAACAATCAAAACAAATCACTATGGGCTTCAATCCTAAGAAATCCTTGGACACCAAATACCCAAAGCAATTCACTTGTTTCCTAATTTGTAAATATTTAAAACATTTAATGCTTCAAATGAAAGTAGGCTTTTACAAATAAAACCAAAGGAAAGCCTTAACTTTAAAAGAAAGTGGAAACTTATAACCTTAAATTTTTAAAGCATTTAACCTCTTTTGTTTTTGTATTTCTTTTTGTAAATAAAATCCTCACTTTCAAAGTGACATTCTGCAAAATTCCAAAGCTAGTTATTGATGAGAAATTCCAATACTAGACTTTGAAAATCAAAGTAAAGAAGTCAATCCACACAATTTAAATTTTTGTCTTGTTTTGTGAAACACAAATTCAACTCAATTTCAATTCGACTTTATTTATCAACATACAGTGTCAACAAACAAAGAAATTGAAGCATCTACACATTTCTAAATAATTTCAAAATTGTACGTCCCACCTTGCAAGCCTACAAGTCGTAACAAATTCTAAAAGGAACTTTCAGCTATCACAGCTGTAAAATAAAACCTCAAGGTTAACCCTTGTCTAACAAATTAACAGTAATTAACAAGTTGATTTTTTTTAAGCTAAATAACAAAAAGGGTTAAACATGACAAGTCAACAGACAACCGACCAATTTACCAAACTGGATGACCTTCAAGCAACATTGGAAGCATGGACTTCTGATTTAATTTCTACCTTCACGACACAGGTCAAGAAAACACAGCCCGAAAATTTGAAGCAACTCACTGAAGAACTTTTGAATGACCACACTGGAACACCACCAGCAGGCAAGGACCTCAACAGTGTGTTAGGTAAGTGTTAGAACAAAAATGAATTGACTGAGGCTGAAACAATAATCAATAGGTGGTTTTCCAAGTTCTGAGTCATTTATTCTCCTTCTGATCAGAAAGGAGGAAATCAGTAACAGCATAAACTCGCCTCAGAGCTTTACAGCACCAACTCCCTGCATGTGTCCAAGGATGTTGATTTTTTATACCTCAGTCTCTTATCTAAGCTAGACTGGCTGGAGCCAACTCTCCAAGTGACTCCTTCTTTATCTGTGGTCAGCAATGAACATTCTGCTATGATCTTTACATGACCTGGTCATCCTAAGTCACTCTGACTTACAGTACAGTACAGCTTGGTATGATAAAACAATGAAACCTTCGTCATTATTCACAATCTTGCTCATCCTAATCTTGCTCTGAAAACAGACAGTCTTTTCAAGCTCTGAGACAATGAAAAATGAAAAAAATATCACAGTGGCCCAGACATTGGATTTTTGTATGCACCAGATACAATTATAATATAAAATAGAATAATATAGCATTAAAATCATATAGAATAATTAATGAAACCTGAAAATATCCTATCATTCCCCCCTATGATGCTCAAAAAGCATCAGAGATGAAACATTATGGCTTCTAAAACCTCAATGGGCAGCTCGCCAAGTTCCGGTGCATTTCATGCTAAAGCATTATATTGCAAAAGATCCTAACTCGCTTTTTAATGAGGAAAGTCCGCCATCGGCCTCGCTGCCACTCCCGAGCACCGCTGGAATGTTTCATTTCCTGGGGAGCATGTGAGGATATTACCTTTTATTTCAAAAAAGAAATCAATCATCTAATTAAGTCATAAAAGAGAAAAATTGAATCAGTGATGGTGATTAGCCATAAATTAAGATAAATTAAGATGTGTCAGTAGATTAGCAGTGATTTAATAAAAAGTTAATACTTATATGTAAATGTAAAAGAACAATAAAAACAATAAAAAAATAACTAAAAACTTATTATGTGTAAAAGACATATGTGTATGCTTGTATCAGAAATCTATGTGTGCTAGCATCCTAACCTATGTGTATTAGTACCTCAACGTGAAACTGCAGCAAGGTATCAACAATGAAACAACAATCAATATAGTAAAACTGTATACTAGCTAAATAGTGATTAGTAACATAATGGTTTCAAATGCGACGTAAATTAAAACAGAACATAAACAGGATAAAGTGAAAAAATCTCAAATAAGGATAACAACTTCCCTGAACTTCAAGGCATATTTGATTACTCTTGCAACTCAGTACATTTCAAATTCACATCATGAACATACATCTCCTTTCAGTTTTCTGCATGTCAATCATACTTTTACTCTGTACTCATAAAACATTAAACTGGTGTTGTTTCCCCATCATCTCCAGTGGTGGCCCTGTGATATAACACTAAATTTGCCTGAACAAGTTTCAACATCATATCACGGATACATGAATGAAACATGAAAAGATCAAAAGTATCACTACAATAATCACCACCGAGTTTATGACAAGACTCCTCCATGAGGAAAACAACCAGTTTATCCAGTGTGATGAGTCATCAACATTATCCTTAGCCCCAGCAGTCTGCAAAGCAGTCAGATTACATATGGCTGAAGCAATGACGCCTCCATCTGCATCATGTGCAGGTATAAAGGTGCAACAGTACTGACCTATAATTGCGCACACACTCCCATGGGTGGCAGTCAACTGATCAAGTACCATTCTATTCTGCGTTGCTACAAGTCTTATAGCCGTCATTTCCTTCCTTTCACCTTTCCAGGCAGCTAAGGAAAAATTCACAAAAGACTGTAGTCTATAATTAAGAGTCTCAATCCACAAGGTATTTTTTGCCACTCCCACCCAAGGGAATAGCGATTGAACTACCTTTTGACCTGTAGTAAGTATCTTGAACTGCTCTGGCACGTCCCTACCCCAGATGGAATCATGTGGTGTGAAAATGGCATCCTGTGATAGGTCTCTCTTCCCTCTGCTCGTCTGACCCGCTGACATAATCAGGGTATTGTCAGTCACAAAGACGGGGGCACAGGTTCCTGCCCAGTTCATAGGTAGATGGGAATACGCCTTACGACCACACAGCCACCAACCACCCGTCACCATATGTGCGCCATACATATGGAAGTTGCAGATAGCAGCACTGCAGAGCTCTAGCATGGTGATAGGTCCATAATGACAACGGTCAACCCGTGGACACCACCTGCCCACCCGATTGGTCAGGGTACTAGCATCACAGATGCGCTGTACCCTGTACACTGCCTCACACCGAGAAAGGGGTAGGTTGCCCAGAGGGTTGTTACCACTTCCCTTCAGACAAAAAGAAAAAGTTCCTGATGAAACTAACCTTGCCCTTACAGAGTAAGGGCTACCATAAGTTCTCTGATTGGTAGAGTGAATGAATGAATCTTTTATTTCGGATTGGTAGAGTGATGAAAGATTTCACAAGAGTGATTCAAAATAATCTTTTTTGTGTAGTCCCTTTTCATAGCTCTCTGTAAAAAACAGAGAGCTTTTGCTGGTTCCATCATTTTAGCTACAACAGCAGTCTGTCCAGCCGACGTTGGCACTAAGGAGTAAACGTAACAATTGGAACAATTAGCTGGCCTAGCCGTATAATTAGCATACCTCCACCACGTATTGGCAGCATATTCATGATCGTAATGCTCATGTAGCTCTAGCCAATTATGCTGAATATGTGCAAGGTCCCTAGCACTACGATGTATGGTTTGTGGTGCAGCTAAAGGAAACCAAAATAATAATGTCACCCCTAGGATGATGATGTAAAGGAAACAACAACTACACCCTTTAATGATCAAACGTCTTTCTTGCGCTTCTTGACTCTCCATGATGGTCAAACACTTGCTTCCCTATCCCAAGCCGGTACTGGACACCACGTAGGGCGTTGTCAGTCGACACTTGTATAGGAAAACAATTAAGAAAAAGTCTCTTGCTGAGAGTCTTTAATGGAATGGAGTTGAAAATATTTATTCAGTAGTCCCTTGCTGTGAGTTCAGAGCAGGGTAAAGTTTACAGTGTGTTAGATGCACCCAAGAGTCCCGTCCTTCAACTTTCACCGCTGTTGGTGTTGACAAAACAACTTTATGTGGTCCTTGCCAGGGTGAATCAGTCCAACTCTTCTTTTTGATGACTTTGATGAGGACAAGGTCTCCTGGCTGTCACAACGGCCCTCACGGACCGTCACAAGACGCCTCAGTCACCAGTGAGTTTGCAGTGGTAATTTATTGTGGATAAGGATGAACACACACAGAACACATACAGCGGCTGAGTGAAGTCTGAGCCGGGGAACACCCGATGCGCCAGACGACAACGTTAATGATGAGCTAGGCAAACAGGAACATACCTGAGCATAAAGGAGCACCATCAAAACGTAGCAGGATATAACAGATGATCGTAACCGATGATCATAACAGGAGAACATAACAGGATATAACAGAGACTGCCGCGCTGGAGGACATTTAGCACCCGCTTATATCTCTGGCGGCTAATGACCCCAACGCGGCACAGCTGCTGCTAATGACAGCAGAGCAGCAGCTGACTTTGACAGCAGGGAGCTCCCCCGGGCGCCTTCACAATAAGAGCCCGAGGAGCTGGAAGGAACCCTCAGCTGCCAAAGCCAGGGAACAAAAAGATATGAGACCCGAGTGTGGCCAGAACCGACACTCGGGTTATGACAGTACCTCCCCCTCAAGGCCGAGCTCTGAGCGGCCAGAGTAACACCCAAGCCCCACCCCCCCACCCCCCTAGGGTGGGTGGATGGGGTGCTGGCAGGAGGGAGAGAGACAAACAACCAACAAGGCTATAGAAAAAAACCCCACAATCCCGGGTAACAAGAACAAAACCACAGTAAGTACAAAATAGGCAACACACCCTTGGGCAAACAGAGTGACACAAAAACACAAAACAATCCCCCCCCCCCCACAAACACCCCAACAGTCCCACAGACGAGATCAGGAACCCGGAAAGGGCGCAGTCCAGGCCCGGAGGGATGGGGCAGAAGGTTCGGGGGGTTCATCCGGCAACAAGAGGCCACAGAACAGGGAGGGGAAAAGAGGACAGTTCGGGCGGCCTACCCCAGTCCCATGCTCGGGGGAAGAGAGTTTCAGGCGGCCGGAGCAGGTCGCCACACAGGAAGATAAACAGGTCGGGGAGCCGGCCCAGAGAACCAAACCAACGAGACAGTCCTTCAGGCGGCCGCCCCGCAACACCAGCCCACCAGAACCGTTGGGAGGAAGCAGCCGGTGATCCCGCAGAAAAGGGGGGAGATGAGGGGAAACCGGGCGGAGCGTTCGGGACCCCAACGGCCCCAGGTGGAGATGGGTAGTGCTCCTCAGGGAGACGAGGAGGATGACTGTGGAGATGAAGAAAACGAGCCTGTCCAGCATCCGGTGGCCGGGGATCTGCAGCTCCCTCACCGAACCTAGGACCTGCTGGTGCAGCACCCACGGTGGACCCCGATTGGGCCTCCGGAACCGCACCCACGGTGGACCCCGATTGGGCCTCCGGAACCGCACCCACGGTGGACCACGTCGGCGTGGCACCAGACTCGACCTCCAACCTCGAAACCGGAACCTCTGGCGCAGCAGGCGAGAGCAGCCCCTCGCCGGCGACCCTGGGAGAAGACTCACACAAGAGAGAAAACCCGGGATCAGGATCACCGGCAGCGCCAGAACCCGGCGAGATAAGCTCGGACGCAGCGGGCGTCTGCACCCGGCTCATCTCCCCTTGAGACAGGCAAAAGTGCTCTAAAAGGTGAAGAAGAAAGATAAAACAGAGCACTTGCCTGAGCTCGGGTTCTGACGCCGTCCAGGACTGCGATGATCCGGGCTCAGAAGTCAGGAGGTTGTCCTCAGGCTCCCACTCAGCTGCGTCGGGCTCCGCAGCTGGCATCATGGTGCGTGCAGCTAGACAGTCCTCCGGCACCGATGTCCACGCCGGTGGCCCGCACGGCGTGGTGGCAGGAGAATCTCGCCCTGCTGGACTGGACCGCTCCTCCGTGGAACCCCGGGGACGCTTCTTCATCGGCGATGGCTCCACGCTGCAGTCCGCTCTCCTCCTCCGCCCATGGCGTGGCTGCGGAACCGGAACCAGGCTCTCCAGAACCGCAGGCCCCCTCCTCATCCAGCGACGTTGGCCTGACGTCGAGGACCGCTCAGCGGAGGGAGACACAGAGGAAGCAGGGTTAATATTTTCATCCACAGCGGGTGGAGGGAGCTCGGGGGGCTGCATACCCCGAACTCCACCCCTAGGAGTCAGACAAGGCAAAACAATGTCAAAAGAAGAGAAATTATCATGCACTTGCCTTTCCCCTAAGGGTAGGATAGTCTCCGCTGTGGGGGACGTCATTCCTTCCTTTCCCCGCTGGATGGCGACAGAGGGCCCTCTGGGAAGACGAGATGAGGCCACTCGAGGCGGATCCGGGATGAAGCTCGCCGAAACGGAGCTCTCGTGACACACAGCAGCCAGGATAGGCGACGAGGAGGAGGGGGCGACAGCCGGGGTCAGTCGGGCATGGAGCGCTGACGGGACAGCAGGCGAGGGCCCGGGAGAAGACGAGGCTGCGGGGATTCCCCTCTGACGAGGTGCAGGAGTGACAGCTGTGTGGGGGGTTGAGCCCTTGCGGCGACCCGGAACAGCATCCAGACGGGGGTCTAGCCGAGGTTGGAAGCCGGGTTGACGACGGTTCCTTGTAGGGGGTGAGGCGAAGGTGAGGTCCGGAAATCGCCGTTCCTGAGCAGAAACGGCGGCAAGCAAGTCAGCAAACTCAGGAAACTCACGCAGCGCTGGATTCCTCTCCACCAGTCTGACCGCCGCCACCACATGCTTCATACACGCTGGAGGATTTTTAGCGGAGCAAGCAGCAGCCACCCGGTCCCAGATCTTTTCTGCTGTCATCTGCAGCTTCTCTGGGGGAATCCCGAGTGACGACATGCCCGATGGGAAAAGACCTCCGGGTGGTGCGAACTCCCGGGCCGGAACGGAGGCAGGAGCGGGATCCCGAAGCGAGGGGCGACGTCTCCTCCGCTTCAGCTTCCTGCCAGGATTTCCCTCCAGCCCTCGGAGTCTCTCACGCTGGGTGGCGATGTCATCTCTCCTCACGCTTACCTCTGGATGATCGGTGAAGCGGGGAAGAGAATCCAGAATCTCCTCGGCTAGGTCCAGGTATCTACAAATGTCGCTGGGAGCGTCCAACAGCGTAGCGGTGAAGATGGTGTAGTCCACCTCCTTCAGAACCTCCGCTTGCTGCCTGCCAAGGCGCCGACAATGGCCCCTGGATGACGACATACTCCCCGCTGCAGACACTCAGACAGGTAGGAATTAACAGTCCACTACTGCAAACTGCACGGTGAATGGCGTCTCGAAACAACGCCTCCTCTCCGGGCGTTAGGCGGCAGTCTACTGTCACAACGGCCCTCACGGACCGTCACAAGACGCCTCAGTCACCAGTGAGTTTGCAGTGGTAATTTATTGTGGATAAGGATGAACACACACAGAACACATACAGCGGCTGAGTGAAGTCTGAGCCGGGGAACACCCGATGCGCCAGACGACAACGTTAATGATGAGCTAGGCAAACAGGAACATACCTGAGCATAAAGGAGCACCATCAAAACGTAGCAGGATATAACAGATGATCGTAACCGATGATCATAACAGGAGAACATAACAGGATATAACAGAGACTGCCGCGCTGGAGGACATTTAGCACCCGCTTATATCTCTGGCGGCTAATGACCCCAACGCGGCACAGCTGCTGCTAATGACAGCAGAGCAGCAGCTGACTTTGACAGCAGGGAGCTCCCCCGGGCGCCTTCACAATAAGAGCCCGAGGAGCTGGAAGGAACCCTCAGCTGCCAAAGCCAGGGAACAAAAAGATATGAGACCCGAGTGTGGCCAGAACCGACACTCGGGTTATGACACTGACTTGGCCAAGATCGGTGCAGTTTCCTCGTGAACCCTCCTGGGGAGAGTAGCAGCGATAATATCTCTGTTAGTCAACATTTTTCTCATGTAATCTGCTAAACACACTTCTTCATCACCAGGATTGAATGGTCTCAAAGGTGGCAACAAGTGTGGTTTGCCATACATGATTTCAAATGGAGACAACCCCCCTTTGGTTGGGATTATCCTCATGTAAAACAAAACTAATGGAAGGCAGTAAATCCAATTTTGCCTTGTTTCTGCCATTGTTTTTCTGAGTCTTTCTTTAACCTCTTGCACTCCGGTGTACCGCGGGCGGGCACGTCTCTGCGTCCTAGAGCACACGAGGGCGCACGAGGGCGCTGCGTCCTAGAGCGCACTGAAAAAAAAAGCTGCATTTCCGTTCTTCCACTACAGACACAGCCGCAAACAGAAAGCCAAAGGAGTGCTTTGATTGGTTTAGATGTGATTGACCTCTCATTCGACTAATAAGCACCTTGAATTGGGTTTCTGAAACCTTGAAGAACCAATGACTGAAAACCTAGCAAGAAGGACCCGCCTACCAACGGCTGCGAATACAGCCAGCCAATTGAAGCACAGAAGTTCGAAAGCTGTTTTGTGTAAGGCTGGGTGACACACAGGCATTCGCCAGTCTTTTTTTCTTACTACTGTTCTTATTTGTTTTGAAAAATCGTTCGCCAAAACCGCAATCGTGGAAGCGCAAAACCGCAATAATGGAATTATGGTTTGACCGGGTCGCGTGACCAGAACCATGAGTCCGTAACAAGCAGACCAGCTTCATGTTCGTCTGACAATGAGGAAGAGAAGTTCGCCAGCTATGCTGCTGTTGTGGACAGGTTAAGTGTTATAAGCTAAATTATTCTTTATCCCTGAAAATTGTAATCCAAATGACTTTTGACCGATCGGTAAATTACAACTCCGCTCACCCCCCCCCCCGCTACTGTTCTGTAGCGGATTGCAGATATATTGCAGATATTTTAGTCCAACTGTGCGTAGTAGACCGCTGCGCACCGTCACCGCTTTCCGTCATGTAGCGATGGGCGATGTCCGTCCTCTGTAGCGGGGGTGGGGTGGGGTGGGGGGGAGTTGTTATCTTCTACATTACAGATATTCTAGTATAATTTTTAGTGCACTGTAGGTTATTTTTTCTTGTAAAAAAAAAAAAAAGCCACACATTTTTTACGTGGCATGCTTCTTTGTGTGTGGGGGCTTGTTTATTCATTCATTCATTCATGAATGAATAAATAACCCCACACACACACACACAGCCCTTCACCTTTCATTAGAGCCCAAAATGAAGCTTCTATATTGAATCATTCAAAAGTTGCAGACGTTTTTCCAAACTGTGCCATTTGGCACAATTTGGCACAGTTCAAAAACGCCTGGGAACAACCTAAGAAAAAAGCTGTGTAATATATTCATTTTTTGTGGTATTGTTACAAAATTTTGACCTCAGCTGGATAACACTTGGTTCTACATTTCTGTTGCATTTTCCAGCCAGTATCTGAAGCTGTGTGTTATTTGCAAGCATTTGTATCCAAAAAAACATCCAGGCGAAATTTATTTTCTTCAAGTTCAGTATGTTTAGATGACTGTTACTCAGTGGCAGGAGCACTTAGAGAGATTATGACTATTTTGCCAAAAAATTCAACGTGTTTTCTTTTAAATGAGACCAACCCCATGAAGATGCTGCAAAGGGTTGAAGAACAGCTTTTGATTTACTTTGGGTACATTATTTTTTGGCGTTTTTAGGGAAATTGACCAGAGTGTAAGGGGTTAATAGTTCTGTTTGTGCATTCTACCAGTCCTGCAGATTGTGGGTGATAAGCTGAATGATTTTTCAAACTGATGTTCAGTGCTGTGCCTAAATGTGATATAACTTGATTTACAAAATGTGTACCATTATCTGAGTAAATTTTCTCAGGTATTCCAAACCTAGGTACAATTTCTGCAAGCAATTTCTTTGCAACTGTGATTGCATTTGGATGTGTGCAAGGAAAAGCTTCTGTCCATTTAGAAAACATATCACAAATGACCAAACAATATTTCTTGCCTTCACATTTATTCAGTTCAATAAAATCCATGCAAATGTTCTGAAATGGATAAGTAGAGGCTGGAAAAGTGCCTCTCTCAGGTTTGAAGGTTCCCTGTGCATTGTTTTTTGCACAGATCAGACATTTTTTACAAAACTGTGTGGCGAACTGGCTAAACCCATAAGCAGTAAAGGTTTTATTCAATGTAGATACCATCCCCCCTCTTGCTACATGCGAAACGCCATGAAGCAAGGTAGAGACTTGGTGAATCAGTTTGCGTGGTAGAATAGGCTTGTTTGCCTTAAGAGTAAAGCTTTAAGGTGTCATCAAGGATAGCTCCCTTCTTTATCCATTTGTAAATTTCAGCCTGTGGTGCTGCTTTTTGAGCCTCAACAAGAACATCATGTGATAGCTCTTCAGTCAGTGTCAAAACAGAATCAAATGTGCTTTGTTTAGGATGCAAGCCTTGTGCTACCGCCTTTGCAGTTTGATCCGCAAAATGATTGCCTTTAGAAACTGGATCATTACCATTCATATGAGCAGCACATTTGCATATGGCCAGTTGTAATGGCAGTTTGACACTTTCAAGCAGCTCCAAAATGAGGTGTTTATTCTGAACGGGCTTCCCTGTTGATGTAATCATGCCTCTATTTTTCCACTGTTGTGCAAAGTGGTGAATAGTGGAAAATGCATACTGGCTATCGGTGTAAACTGAGTTTTTTATTTTGTCCCATTTTGCATGCTTCAGTTAAAGCAATCAATTCTGCAGCTTGGGCTGAAAAATGAGATGGGAGTTTTTGAGCCTTCAAAACAGTGTCATGAGTGACAACTGCATAGCCAGACAAATTTGATCCATCACAGTCACGTTTTGATGATCCATCTACAAACAATGTGAGATCTGAATCATCCAAAGGAATGTCTTGTAAATCAGGACGTGGCAGTACTTCATGCTCAATTTCTGCCAAGCAGTCATGAGGTTCTCCTTCAGCGGAGATTGGCAAAAAACTCACTGGATTTAACACCGTGCAACGCTCAATCATCAAATGAGGCTGGGACATTAATACTGTCATGCATGCAAGGTGTCTGGATGGTGAAAGAACTGATATTTTGCTCTGGGATAAGATGACTGACACTGCATGTGTGACCTTTAGGGTTAAAGGATGAAAAAGGACAATCCCTGCAGATGCTTGGACTGCCATGGGTGCAGCTATTACAGCCTGCACGCATGGAGGAAGGGCCCTGGCAACCGCGTCCAGTCTTGTGGAATAATATGCCACTGGACGCATTTTTGTCCCAAATGGTTGAAGCAGCACTGATGTCATGTGTCCCTGTCTACAATCAGCCATCTGAATAAATGGCTTTCTATAGTCAGGGAGTGCCAAAACCGCAGTGCTGACCAAAAGCTTTTTCATCCTGACAAACGCTTCCTCTGCTTCAGGTGTCCACTCAATCTTGTCCACCTGTGCCATTGGTTTTTTGTAAATGAGGTCAGACAGTGGCTGCACTTCAAATGAATAATTTGCAATCCAGGAGCAGCAATAGTTTAATGTCCCCAAGAACGACATCATGTCTCTTTTTGTGATTGGTTTAGGCGCTGCCAAAATAGCCTCTTTGCGAACAGGATCAACATGTCTCCCTTCTGCTGACAGAATGCGGCCTAAGTATTTCACTTCTGGCTTCCACAACTGCAGCTTTGCTTTGTTAACCTTGTGACCCTGCTCAGCTAAAAATTTCAACAAGGCAATGATGTCTTTTTTGCAAGTGATTTCATCAGGTGATGCCAGCAAAATGTCATCAACATACAGGAGTAATTGACTCCCATGAGGTGGAACAAACTGGGCCAAATTTGCTGACATTGCCTGTGAAAAAATGGTTGGCGACTCACAATAGCCCTGTGGTAGCCTCGTGAATGTGTACCGCTTGCCTTCAAATGTGAATGCAAACCAAAACTAATGATCTGGGTGAATGGGAATGCTGAAAAATGCATTACTGATGTCAATCACTGTGAAAAATTTCATTTGTGATTGTAGATCATTTAACAAAGTGTGAGGGTCCGGGACTGTCACAGCCCTCGGAATGACAGCTCTGTTCACTTCCTGAAAGTCTTGGACAATTCTCCAGCTGGAGGATGGTGCAGCTTTCTTCACCGGATTGCACGGTGATTTTGGTCATGGTACTATAACCCGTGCATCTATCAATTCCTGTATAACAGGTCTAATGCCTTCTTGTGCTTCAGGGCGTAGAGGATATTGTCTCTGATAAGGCCTAAAATGAGATTTTGCATTTATTGTTACCAACTCTGCATTTTTCATTAAGCCTACATCTGCCTTTCCTGTTGACCACAAGGAATTTGGAATTTCTGAGAGTTCATTTTCCTCTCCCTCTGTCAAAGGAAATAATCATGCTTGTGATTCAGGGACGTCAATGCTGATGTCTTTTTGGACTTGTGCCACCCAGTTCAAAGGCAGACAGTAGGTGTCAAGCTTTGGGCACTACTGAACCTTTGCTTCAGGTGTACTTTTCCAGGTCTGATCACACTCCTCTGCTGTGTTCACAAACCTGCCTACATCTTTCCACTGCATGTGTTTAGGCTTGATCAGTGCAATGTGTGGTGTCTCCCAGTGTTTAAAATGGCTTTTATCTTCATCTGATGACCTTACAGATGCTCCTGCATAGCCCTTTGGTGACCAGTACAAATTTGCAATGACTATTCTGGAGGAAGAGTTTGCAAAAAATGTTTTCTCAAATTTGTCATCTGGGCCACTCAGACATCTGTCATACATGTAGCAATGATATTGATTTGTGGCCTGCACAGTTGTAGGAACCTGTGTTTTGAAATATATTATTATCTTGGCTTCCAGGCTCTCATTCACTCCAGTTGGTCCAGCCGGTACCAAACAAAGCGAATATGAGTATCTTGGTACTGCAAAATGTTGCAAAACATGAATTTCTGATGCATGTGGGAAATGTGATGCCCTCATACCACCTTCTGTCGGGATTATGGCAGTACTGAGGGTTGTGAGCAAATCTCTTCCCAATAAGTTAACTGGACACACTTGTGACAAAATGAATGAACCTTCTGCACTGTCCCCTGTAACAGGATCTTTTACTGCTACAATTTCAGAAAGACATTCCTTTTTTAGCTTCCCATTTGCTGATTTAATGAACACTGTGTGTTCTGATTTTGTGAGCCCCACGGCATCTAGGCCTGAAATGACAGATCTACAGGCCCCAGTATCACAAAGAAATTTCAAAGGAGTTCCCTGAACTTCTAGAGTAACCTCTGGTAAGCACCCTAGTGTCATGATTAGGTCAAAGTCAGGTAAATGAAATATGTCAACTGTGCCATTGTCATTTTCAGTAGCTGTACTTAGCTTTGTTTCGGTCAGTCACATGTCGGGACGTGATGAGTCTTGTTGTTGTTGTTGTTGTTGTTGTTGTTGTTGTTGAGCAGGGCGTAGTTCCCTCCCCTCTCTCCAGCCCCCTGAATGTACAGGGCGATGCTTTCTCCAGTGGCCCTGTTGCCCACAGGCATGACAACAGTCACGACCCCGCCACCGGGGGTTTGCAGACCCAGCACCACGGCCCCTCCTCCCTCCTCCACGCCGGGGACCCTGAAAAAATACAGAAGTAGGGGAAGCAAATGCCTCCCCCTGAGGGTCAGCAATTACATAAACAGGAGTGGGCTTTGTTTTAGCCTTCTTTTCTTCTCTGTCCACATGCTCCCCCTCCAACTGTTCTGCATGTTTTGCATATGTCAACACATCAGCAAATGAGCACGTACGATATGTTACCAGGTGTTTGTGTATCTTTCTGTATGCTCTCTGTGTTTCCTGGCCATTTAATCTGAAACTTTGAAGGAGGTTTGCCATCCCTTCAAAAAATTGAGTCGGCTTCTCTCGGGAGTGAGGGATTTCCTTCACTGCCTCACTGAAATCTCCATTGGTCCATGGCCTGTAGACTAGCACAGTGGGAATATTTTGAATAGTAGCTTCTCTGTCCTCAGCTGCTGGGCCAACATAAGCTGGGTTAGACAGTTCAATCATAGGAAACTGTCCTAATTCTGCTGCATTGACCCTGCATTGACTTTCCGGTTCCGGTTCCGCCGGACCGGTGGCGCCACACGAGTAGGCTGCCCGTTGCAACAGCCTTTTTTTTTATCTTCCTTCTTCTTTCTACACCTTTCACTCTGTATATATATCACGGACGCACGGATCGCCCCGGGGGTCTCCCGGGTCGGCGGACGGAGCCACGGTTTGCAGCGGGAGACATTACAGCGGGGAGGAGCTAGTGCTAGCTAGCACTTGGCCGCCGCCCGGTGCTAATGGGAAACTCGACATACTGGGAGCTGTAGCGAAAACGACGCGGGTGCCGGGCTGGAGTTTAGGCGGTGTGCAAGAAATATAAGACAGAATAATAAAGAGCGATGGCAAGAACCAAGCAGACCGCCCGTAAAATCTACTGGAGGAAGAAGCCCCCCAGGAGACAGCTAGCCACCAGGGCTGCTCGGAGAGGCGCTCCGGCCACCGGCAGAGTGAAGAGGCCTCGCCGTCACAGGCCCGTGGCTCTGAGAGAGATCCGTCGCTACCAGAAATCCACGGAGCTGCTCATCCGTAAGCTGCCCGTCCAGCGCCTGGTGAGGGAGATCGCTCAGGACTTCAAGACCGTCCTGCGTTTCCTGAGCTTCGCCGTCATGGCTCTGCAGGAGACCAGCGAGGCCCACCTGGTGGTCTCTTCTTCGCTAAGGGGGTCACCATCATGCCCAAAGACTTCCAGCTGGCCCGCCGCATCCGCGGAGAGAGAGCTTAGACTTTCTGCTGCACATTCACCAACCAACCATAATGCTCTGCACTGTGTGTCTATATATATACATTTATAGTAATATGGACATATGTTTACTAGATGTTGTTTTTTTCTTGCCTTCTGATCGTTGCTCTGAGTGTTGCTATCCCTGTGCTGTTGCAATCCTGGAATTTCCCCATTGTGGGACTAATAAAGGCTCATCTTATCTTATCTTATCTTATATTCTTCTTCCTTAATGTGTTTATTTAAGGATGAGGATGTGTGTGCTTTTGAACTGGTATAACATGAAGGTGCATAAACACTTATCTCTTTTGCTTGACGAGGAGGCTGGATTTTAGGCTTGATATCTGTCATGTGTTGAAGGGAAGGATGAGGAGGAGGAGGAGGCCGGGGAGGAGCCAGGTCTGCCGCCGGTGCCGTGGGGGCCATCACCATCCCAAGGTCCGGATACAGGGGAGGAGGGTTAGGGTCTCCATGCCATTTGCTCTGACCATTATCTTCCTCCTCACCTCGGAATTCTGAGAAAGAATGTGCATTAGTCAAACCCTTCTTATTACAAACATCCAAGTCTTTTAAGGTCTGATCTTGTCTATTCAAATCAGCTTGCCGTTGCCTAGCAACCTGAAGCCACTGTTCAGCTTCAAAAAGTCCATATTTTAACTCTTTCCGTCTGCTGCCATCTGCTGCTAATTTGATAGCAGAAATCAAACTCTCACAATCTTTAACCCTGAGTCTTCCACTGAAATTAAATTTTTTCCTCCATTTTGCCAGAAACCTTGTGCTATTTCTGTCTTCTTTGTTCATAAGCTTACGTCTCCTGCCAACACATAAATTTCATTCTCATCTCGCTGTGTTTTGCAACCCTTACAGCAAAATGAGGCATTATTTCTTCCTGTCTGGACACTTTGTGGCTGTTTTATCTTTTTGCTATAACAGCAACCCATGTTTGAAAGTTTTTTCCTCTTCTTTTCTTTTTACCAAGTTTTCCACACACGAATCAGTGGCTACACAGCTTTTCTATTTTTTTTTCCCAAGCTCTCTCTGTTTCTTTTCCCCTTCTCTCAAGGACACGCACACAGAATCAGAAAGAGATACACATAGATTTTCAGACATTACACACAGACAGGTACAGACAGACAGGGCCCAGACATGTTTTCTTTTGCGTTATCTCTACAAGGTCTGGGCTGCACGGTGGCGCAGTGGTTAGCACTGCGGCAGCACAGTTTTACCCTCGGCCGGGGGATCGCGGGGATCATGAGATCGTGGGTTCGATCCCTGCCCCAAGCCAACAGTGATCTGTGTGGAGTTTACATGTTCTCCCCGTGTTTGCGTGGGTTTACTCCGGGATTTCTCCGGTTTCCTCCCACATGCCAAAACATGCAGGTTAGGGAGTTAAGGGGCGCTTGCGCACGCAGCGACCGGCAGCTGGTGGCTTGTCACCGGACTGCAGAACAAATCTACCTACGGGTACAAAATAAGTCCAAAAAAAAAAAAAAAAAAAAGGTCATACAATAAAGACTTTTAGGTTCATGCCAAAGCCCAAAACAGCATGAGAATTACTTCAATTAATCTCCAGATCTGGCAACCTCAGCGGAAAAAATCAAATATGGCAACCCTCACACCGCAACTGGCAGCGCGAAGCTTCCCCTTTCTCTTTTTTTTTTTCCTCTTACACTGCCATAAAGCACAACACCAGTCTACTGTTTCTGCTCAAGGCTACTATTTTCAAATACCTATAATTTTAAACACTTCCCAAAAGATAATTAACTAACCAACCCTTTTATGCTCCACAAATATTAGGGAGAAAAAACCACAGACATCAATTTCACACCTTATTCACTCCGCCTCCGTGGGAACTCAGCCTCTCTATGTTTCACACCGGAGCGGATTTCATGTAACACAGACAAAACAAACTCAAAACACAGTAACTCCTTTTTTTTCTAGCGCTTCAACAAACTCACAAAATAAACTATTTCAACGGTCACATCAGCCCCTCTGCTGTGTGCCTAAAGACCAAAGTTAAACCTCCCTCGGCATCTTGCAATAGCTCACCGTAGCGGAGCCAATGGGCAATAAAGCAGACCTCGATAAGGGCATGAATCTTCCATGAAAACAACCTTTTTTTTTTTTCCTTTTTCGGGGTTCACGTCGCCTCCCCACTAATGCTGAAAGTCCAGAACTGGAACATAAGCAGAAGCAGTCCCAAAAGGCACGAATCTTACCCCGAAAAATTAACTTCTCTGGGATCACGTGACTCTTCCGGACAGGAATGAGAACACAAACCTTTCCCATTTAAAAAATTCCCCCAGGCCCGGCTTCTCGCCCTCCACTGGAACCTAGTCGAGAGTCGGAAAACAGCGAATTTCCAAGAATTACCCCGGATCTTGAAATATCGATTACCGCTTGGAAAGAAAGCTCCATCTTCCCAAGGGATTATTGCGATACCCACACCGTGAGTAAAATAACATCAATTAGGCTGTAGGTCTCTTTCTTTCGGTCTTTCACCTAGTGTACAATCGGTCGAGGCAATCACTCACTGGCCATAACAACAATAACAAAAACTGGAATAAATTACTCACACCTGGAATCCGCCTCTGAGTTCCGGTAGACCCGTCAGAGCTCCACGTCGCTCCCCGACGTCACCAGGGCCTTTGAAGAGGGAAATTCAGCGTTCTTTCAGCGCTTCCCAGAAGTATGGGTCTCTCCTCTCCTTTGACTGTGCACTTGTCCAAAGTCCAGGCTCGTCAGAAAACGCCGTGGACCCCCTTATATGGGTCCCACGTCGGGCGCCAATTATGTTGGAACAAAAATTAATTGACTGAGGCTGAAACAATAATCAATAGGCAGTTTTCCAAGTTCTGAGTCATTTATTCTCCTTCTGATCAGAAAGGAGGAAATCAGTAACAGCATAAACTCACCTCAGAGCTTTACAGCACCAACTCCCTGCATGTGTCCAAGGATGTTGATTTTTTTTATACCTCGGTCTCTTATCTAAGCTAGACTGGCTGGAGCCAACTCTCCAAGTGACTCCTTCTTTATCTGTGGTCAGCAATGAACATTCTGCTATGATCTTTACATGACCTGGTCATCCTAAGTCACTCTGACTTACAGTACAGTACAGCTTGGTATGATAAAACAATGAAACCTTCGTCATTATTCACAATCTTGCTCATCCTAATCTTGCTCTGAAAATTCAAATTTCAAGCTCTGAGACAATGAAAAAAATATCACAGTGACCCAGACATTGGATTTTTATATGCACCAGATACAATTATAATATAAAATAGAATAATATAGCATTAAAATCATATAGAATAATTAATGAAACCTGAAAATATCCTATCAGTAAGATTGCACTAACATTAGTCGCGAGATTAAAGGTAGCCGAGAACGAGCTAACAAATCAACAAACAGCAATCCTATCTCTCCAAGAAGAGAATGAAACATTGAAAGAACATTTGGAACCATCTCAAGAGAAGAACTATTCTATTGTGCTAATAGAGAATAAAGAACTAATCTCCTATTGTGTTTTTCCCTATCCTTCCCCCCTCCCCCCTCTTCACCCCCCCATATGACAGGCGCCTTTCATGGCTGCCGCGTCATTGGGGTGCGCCTTTCGTGCGCGCCCAATGTCAAGTCAAATTCCTCGTATGTTTACTTGTTTACTTGTAAATGTGCTTGGCAATAAATCTGATTCTGAAGAACGACAAAACTCAAGCTCAACTTGATGAAGCATTACAAGATTTGGACCGTGCAGAGTCAGAAAATAAACGGTTGACGCATGACAATGACGTGCTTCACCAAGACAACAATGAACTTGAAGATGCCCTTCAAGACACAAAGAAGGAACTCAGAAGAGTTGAAGGTCAACTTGAAAATGCGAAGAATGACTACAAGGAATGTCAACTGCTCCTAAAGGAAGCACATGAACACTGGGACATCCACTGCGCTCCCTCGCCCAATTCCCGTTTCGAATATGGACGACCACATGGACGGCGTGTGTGTGCCCCTTCAGACTGCGACCTTGACAAGATTGCGCGAAATGTCACCAAATTTGATCCAGGACCAACAGGTTCACCTGATGCCAAAGTCTATTTACAGGATATTGATTACTACCTGCGTAAGTATCCTGATGCTACGACTGACAATTGCATCTATCTGATCAAACTAACATCTAACAGGTCAGTATCAAAATTCATAGACAGACAGCCGGCAAACACCAAAGCAGACTACATGATGACATCCTCAATTCCATCCATGCTGTGCTTCTCAAATTCCAGAGGGGAGCTTTTGCTGTGTTGGGAGACATAAAGAAAATGAACAATTCAGTGTGGCTTGAAGACCAAGAGGTGCATTTGCGTAGGTTCCTGTGGCGTGGCTCTGAAGAGGAGGAGCTGGGTGAATATGCAGTCACGAGAGTTAACATTGGAGATAAGCCAGCAGGGTGTATTGCTCAACTCGCCATGAGAGAGACGGCTAATCTCCTTCAGTTCAGCCAAGCTTGAGGAAGAGCGTCGAGTGCTGCAGGAGGACAGCTATGCCGATGACTTGTTAACCTCTCATGACAACTTAGACCAGCTCAAAGTCATTACAGAAAATGTAGAGCAGATCCTGAAAGCAGGAGGGTTTGAGTTGAAGCCGTGGGTCTTCTCTGGCCAAGGTAGGAGGGAGTCTGTTGGAAAACAGGAACAGGTGGTTATTCCAAAGACTGTGATCCTGCCGAATCAGCTCAAAGAGGAGGACAACAAAGCTCTTGGCCTTGGCTACTCCCTGGAGGATGATAAGCTTTATGTCATGGTTGGGATAAATTTCTCAAAGAGGAAGAGGAAAATGAGACTCGGCCAGGACCTTCAATTGGAGCAGGTGAGAGCCCAGATGCCAGACCCACTGACACGACGAGAGTTACTCAGCCAAGTTTCTGGACTGTATGACCCGATTGGTCTGACGACGCCTGTAAAGCAGAAAGGGACCATTTTGGTTCGGCGAGCATTTCAGGAGGCCAAACCCAAGTGCAGCACCATCAAAGATACTTGGGACCTTGCGCTATCAGGAAAGCTCAGAGAAGATGCCATCAGCCTCTTTGAAGAATATGCCCAGCTGAGTAAGATCAAGTTTCACAGAGCTCTGACGCCAGTGGGCACATCGGCTGAACCTAACGCAATCACCATCTCTGATGGCAGCGAACATGCTTATGGTGCCATCCTGTATCTGCGGTGGGCCTGTGACCAAGGTTGTACGATGAGGCTGGTGGAGTCTAAAGCTAAACTAACTCCCTTAGACCACAAGGGGGAAGTAGTCAAGGCAGAGCTTTGTGGAGCAGTATTTGCCGCCCGGTTGAAGAAGTACTTTGAGCAACATAGCCGAATTCAAGTCAAGCAATGGTATCACTTTGTTGACAGCCAAACAGTCCTTGGTGCAATTCAGCGTGAGAGCTATGGCTTTCAGACCTTTTTCGCCAACAGGATTGGAGAAATCCAAAGCAGCACACAACTTCAGGATTGGTGGTGGATCCTTGGACCACTGAACATTGCTGATATCACCACGTGCGAGGCTGGTCCAAAAGATTTGGATGAAAATTCACCATGGCAGCAAGGACCAGAGTTCCTGAGTCTACCAGCTGATGAGTGGCCAATTAAGTCTGCAAAGGATGTCTCAGCCACTGCCAGAGAGAGTGTTGGAAAAATGCAGAAGAAATCATTTGTTGCTGCACTCACAAGAGCTCAGGTGAAGAAAGAGCCACTAAATCTGGAGCATCGGAGGCCACCTGCTGGTGTTGCTGTCCGAAACCTGATGGATGAAGGACGGTTCAGCAATTTGGCTCACCTGGTTAAGACAGTCGACTGCTCGGGTCTGGAGGGCAGCAAAATGCTTTGCAGCTAAAAATAAGATCCTGGGTACCCCAAAGTGGGAGGCGGTTTCATCAGCCGGGGTCATCACTGCAACGGAGCACCAAGATGCTTTAAGAGACCTTTTCCTTGCTGCACAAGAGGGTGTGAGCTTTCCAACTACCACAATAGACCGGCTGGTAGTCTTCAAAGAGGAAGAAACTGGGCTTCTGGTTTGTGGTGGGAGAGTCCAGGCTTTTAATGAAGACAAAGTTGGTGTCCCCCTCATACCTTACAGTGCCTGGTTCGCAACTGTGTTGGTTCGTGAAGCTCACAGCAAGGGTCATGAGGGAGTGGCTGCAACTCTATTGAAGGTGAGAAAGAGAGCATGGGTCATCAATGGATGAAGAATTGCTCAAAAAGTCATTGAAAACTGTGTGATTTGCAAGAAAGCCAGAGCTAGAAGATGCCAGCAAGTGATGGGTGATCTGCCTCAAGAGAGAACTGGGCCAGCATCCCCATTTGAGTTCACAGTAGTTGACCTGTTTGGACCTTATCTGGTCAAAGATAATGTGAGGAAGAGAGTCACAATGAAGGTTTGGGGAGTCATATTTTGCTGTATGGCCAGTAGAGCAATCCACACAGAGCTGGCCAACACCATGTCGACTGAAAGCTTTCTGATGGCTTATCAGAGGTTTACAGCAATTCAAGGGCATCCTAAGAAGGTTTGGTCCAATCCAGGGACCAATTTTGTCAGTGCCAAGCCTGTTCTGAAGGAGTTGTATCAGTTTTTGGATGGCCTCGACAGGTCTGCTGTGGAGGAGACTTCAGCTCAAAATGGAACCGACTGGCATTGGAAAATCCAGCCAGCTGATTCACCTCATTGAAATGGCTCTGCTGAAGCAGCTGTTCGGATTGTGAAGAAGGCGTTCCAGAGTCTGGGAAGAGACTCAGGGCTCAGTTACAGCGAACTTCAGACAATGCTTCAGCTAGCCGCTAACCTTTCTAATGAGCATCCCATTGATGCCAGGGTGCAGAGCCATGAAGACACCGTGCAGTACATTACACCCAATACACTTATGTTGGGACGAGCATCATCAAGTGGTGACTGGAAAACATTCAACTTCGCAAGCTATTCCAATAAGAGACTTCAGGAAATGCAGCACCAGGTAAATAAATTCTGGAGGTCCTGGAGCCAACTTGCCGGTCCTAATTTCTTCGTGAGGAGTAAATGGCACACCACACAGAGGAATGTTGCAGTTGGAGATATTGTTTGGCTGTGTGACCAGAATGCATTGAGGGGTAATTTTAAGCTTGGAAGAGTCATCAGTGTCAACCCAGACCCCAGAGGCATTGTACGGGATGTGAATGTTAGAGTTGTGGCAAGCTTGTGTTCCTGGGGTGAGGCCTACAACATCAGCATGCAAGCATCCTGCCTCCAGCATTCGGAGGGATCTTCAGTCCACAATTCTTCACCGGGACGTCCGACGTTTGGTGGTCCTGCTGCCAGTGGAGGAACAGGCAGGAGGCCCAGGAGGAAATCTCTGACCACTAGTTCACTGTGCGCAATCTTTCCAGCGGTTTCCGTGGGAAGATCGAGTGGGAGGTGTTGAGCTGAGCTGCAGGCCACACCCTCTCTGCCTGAGTGCTTTAGATCTGGGTGTGCTTCCCAGCCTGAGGGCAGTTGGTTGATTGCACCAGGTGGGAATGATCTGGTGATTAACCCCTTGCACTCTGGTCAATTTCCCTAAAAACGCCAAAAAATAACGTACCCAAAGTAAATAAAAAGCTGTTCTTCAACCCTTTGCAGCATCTTCATGGAGTTGGTCTCATTTAAAAGAAAACACTTTGAATTTTTTGGCAAAACAGTCATAATCTCTCTAAGTGCTCCGGCCACTGAGTAACAGTCATCTAAACATACTGAACTTGAAGAAAATAAATTTTGCCTGGGTGTTTTTTTGGAAACAAATGCTTGCAAATAACACACAGCTGTCAGATCCGGGCTGGGAAATGCAACAGAAATGTAGAACCAAGTGTTATCCAGCTGAGGTCAAAATTTTGTAACAATACCACAAAAAATGATTATATTACACAGCTTTCTTCACAGGTTGTTCCCAGGCGTTTTTGAACTGTGCCAAATTGTGCCAAATGGCACAGTTTGGAAAAACGTCTGTAACTTTTGAATGATTCAATATAAAAGCTTGATGTTGGGCTCTAATGAAAGGTGACACTCAGGGCTGTGTGTGGGGGGGGGGTTGTTTATTCATTCATGAATGAATGAATGAACAAACAAGCCCCCACACACAAAGAAGCATGCCACGTAAAAAATGTGTGGCTTTTTTTTTTACAAGAAAAAATAACCTACAGTGCACTAAAAATTATACTAGAATATCTGTAATGTAGAAGATAACAACTCCCCCCCACCCCACCCCACCCCCGCTACAGAGGACGGACATCGCCCATCGCTACATGACGGAAAGCGGTGACGGTGCGCTGCGGTCTACTACGCACAGTTGGACTAAAATATCTGCAATATATCTGCAATCCGCTACAGAAGAGTAGCGGGGGGGGGAGCGTTCACGGTCCGGACGCGGCGCACGAACTGTACACGGTTCGTGCGCCGCGGTCTACTACGCACAGCTGTAATTTACCGATCGGTCAAAAGTCATTTTTGATTACAATTTTCAGGGATAAAGAATAATCTAGCTTATAACACTTACCTGTCCACAACAGCAGTGTCGCTGGCGAACTTCTCTTCCTCATTGTCAGACGAACATGACGCTGGTCCGCTTGTTACGGACTCGTGGTTCTGGTCACGCGATCCGGTCAAACCATAATTCCATTATTGCGGTTTTGCGCTTCCATGATTGCGGTTTTGGCAAACGATTTTTCAAAACAAATAAGAACAGTAGTAAGAAAAAAAGACTGGCGAACGCGTGTGTGTCACCCAGCGGCTAAAACAAAACAGATTTTGCAAGGGAGGCACGCTTTCGAACTACTGTGCTTCAATTGGCTCGCTGTATTCACAGCCGTTGGTAGGCAGGTCCTTCTTGCTAGGTTTTCAGTCATTGGTTCTTCAAAGTTTCAGAAACCCAATTCAAGGCTCTTATTAGTCGAATGAGAGGTCAATCACATCTAAACCAATCAAAGCACTCCTTTGGCTTTCTGTTCGCGGCTGTGTCTGTAGTGGAAGAATGGAAATGCAGGGTTTTTTTTCTTCAGTGCACCCTAGGACGCGCAGTGTGCATACTAGGGCGCCCTCGTGCGCTCTAGGACGCAGAGACGTGTCCGCCCACGGTACACCGAAGTGCAAGAGGTTAAGGGAGTTTGGAGGTAGTTATTCACAGGGCAGTGGAGAGTAAGCAGTGTGTGGGAGAAATGGTTGGAGAATTTGAACTTTGGAAAAGACTGCAGGACTAAAGCTTGTTTCAGGCAAGGAAGAAGGAGCCGGTGAGCATCCATTTGTGATATGTGTCTTTGTAGCTGCATTTGGAAAGTCATTTGATCAAGTTTAGGTTAAATGTGATGCATTAAAAAATCATGTGTTTGAAATGTAAGTTAAAATGTCATATATTTATAAAATCATGTGGGTTTAAAAGTATAGTTAAAATGGAGTGTATTTTAAGAGTTAAAAGTTAAAAGCTGCGAAAGTTGTAAGGTTAAAAATCATTATTGAACAGTGTTTTAAGATGTATTTAGTGTTTGGGGTGCTTTAGATGTGAGTATTTTCTACTTATTTCAAGATTGGGTTTTAGTAATTTAGAAATTAAGTATTTGATTTTGGGTTATGTTGATTTATTGTGGGTTCTTGGGTTACATTTTCCTTGACCCTCTATTTGTGTTGTATTTAAAGGTTTTTCACCTGTGCTTGGCTGTGCTTGGCTGGTGCTTGGCTGTGCTTGACCTTGGTGACTTTTCAAAAATAAAAGGAAAGAAAAGGAAAAAGTTGAGTCTTGGTCACTGAGTGACTTCCAGTTCTATCTTCCGAAGCATGCTTCCCGTTCAAGTGGGGGAAACTGCTGGTCAAACCTCACAAGAGTGAGGGCCACTTGACAGTAATAGCATTAAGTTCCCGGTAATCAGTGCACGGATGCAGAGATCCGTCCTTCATACCGACAAAGAAAAATCCTGCCCCAAGAGTTGCCGAGGAAGGCTGAATGAGGCCGGCATTCAGCGAATCCTTAATATCTCTCTCCATCGCTTCCCTCTCCCGGCCAGAAATACTATAAAGCCGGTTGGACGGCAGCCGTCACCTGGGAGGAGGTCTATAGCACAGTCGTACGAGCAGTGAGGTAGTAAAGAGAGTGCTCTCGACTTGCTAAAGACCTCCCAAAGGTCATGATAGACCTCGAGTACGAGGGTGAAGTCCGGCAGCTCTCCCCGAGGGGAAGAGATGGATAAGGACGGTGAACACTCGGCCGAACTCAGACAAGATGCCAAACAATGCAGACTCCAGGAGGAAATTGAATTCTGTGCCCAATTAATTATGGGGTTATGCCTCCGGAGCCATGGGTGCCCTAGGACCACCAGGGAGGAAGAATTTGGGAGAATGAGGAACAAGAACTCCTCCCAGTGGTTCCCGGAAAGATGGACGGGTATCGGTGCCGTGCATTCAGTTACTGAAGTCACATTTTTGCCCGATAAAGTGGTGACATTCAGAGGAGTAGATAATTTGGTGATGGGAATACCCATCTCCTGCACGAGCCGGGATGCAGCAAAATTCTGCTCCGCCCCTGAATCAATTAAAGCTGTAACCCTCCTCTCGACCCCCATAACTGAATAAGGGCCGAAATAGAGAGATTACCAGGGGGATGAAAAAAAGTCCCGCCCGTCAGACCCCCCACGACTACTGACGGGCCACGTCTTTTGGACTTCAGGTGGCAATCATCCAATTTATGCTCTAAAGAGCCACAATACATGCAAGCACCGATCCTCCTCCGCCACTGGTACTCCTCCGGAGTTAAACAGGTCCGGCCAAGCACCATCGGTTCGGAGGAGGAGTCGGCTCCACCTGAATCAGTAGCCGGGCACTCGTGCAAAGGGCGGGCGAGAGGAGGATTTGCGCTCCTTCACGCGCTTGCAATAGTGGTTATCAAAACCGACAGCTTGGTCAATTAAGCCGTCCAGAGATGAGGGAACAGCGTGAACCGCCAGGTCGTCGCAGAGGTTAGCGTTTAAACCAGGGGTCACCAACCTTTTTGAAACCAAGAGCTACTTCATGGGTATCAAGTCATGTGAAGGGCACCAGCTTGACATACTCCTCTAAAATAACAAATTGTGTATATATATATATATATATATATATATATATATATATATATATATATATATATATATATACAGTATATATATATATATATATATATGAACTGAACTGCTGCCTCCGCGACCCGGACCTCCGGAAAAGCGGTAGAAGATGGATGGATGGATATATATATATATATATATATATGTGTATATATATATATATATATATATATATATATATATATATATATATATATATATATATATATATATATATATATATATATATATATATTATATATATATATATATATATATATAATATATATATACACATACACACACAAATAAATAATTATCAATAACTTAGAGTGGGTAACAGACAAGATCAATATTCAACACTTTATTTTTATTAATCTCAGCAATTGTTCAGATGATCACTTCTACATTTCATTAAAAAAATGTCCACTTTTCACCAGTCCCTTTTAACCATAAAAAACTAAACCCTTTTAATTCATGAACTATGTTGAACCATGTTTGAAAAAGTTATGCAACATTTAAGAAAAATCAACTTTCATATTAAATAAATCTTATCACATTTTTAACTGAACAAATCTGCTGCAATTCTGCTCAAAATCTGTTACATGTAATAAACACACTTTTGTGTGTTCTTCTTCACTGGAATTATATCCATACAGTTCTTGCCAAGAATCATGGTTGAGTAATAACCAGCACTGTCCTTTCATGAGAAGAAGCTAAACAAGCACCGAGAGTGGGCAGCAGTTTCACGACGCGTAGAAGTGCCGCTTCGCCGTCGCCAAAGTCGCCCCGCAAATGAAACACACGCAGCTTCCTTTCACGGTAGTAAAAAAGAACTCTTCCTCCCGCTCACTTTGAAAATGATAAATTTTCTCTTTTTTTTTTGCCATGTTTTTGGGTTAGGAAACTGCACTGCGCGCACCATCTTTACTGCCCGCTAGCTTACGCTCCACAGCGCGAAGGTTTTGTCATGCGCACAATACTGACCTTTGAACTAGGTCAGAGTTCACCTTAACTTTACATATAATAAACATATTTTCATTTTTTTTTATTTTTAAGACATTGTCATTTTAAAATCTATATAAATGCAAGTGTGATTTTAAAAAATAGCGGCAGAAAAAATTACATCTTAGACGCAGCTCACTTGCGAGTTGTGCTATTTTTAGAACAGGCCTGCGGGCGACTCATGTGATTCCTGCGGGCGACATGGTGCCCGCGGGCACCGCGTTGGTGACCCCTAGTTTAAACCCTGGAGGAATGCGCTGCGTAATGCAACGTCGTTCCACCGAGAGTCCGCCGCAACCACCCGAAACTCCACTGAGAAGTTGGCTATAGACCGGCTTCCCTGGCAGAGAGACAAAAGGTGGCTCATAATATTACCTTCACTCTTCCTGCAGTCAAAATTACGGGAAAATTCTGTAACAAAATGATAAAATGTATAGGTGGGGCCCTCTGGACTGTCAAGTATGGACCGGGCCCAACTGAGGGCTCGGTCCCACAGCAGGAGGGTCATGAAATGAATCTTGGAAATCTCATCCGGGTACTTCCCACCCACCTGGCTCAGGTAAAGTCAAACATGACAAAGAAAAGCCTTACATTTCCCCACCTCCCCCGCATACGGGGCAGGTGAGGGAACGGAAGTTGTTTGGCGCAGGGTGGAAGAAACAGGGGCCACAGGTGGATTGGAGGGGGCCAAACGAGAGATATGGGCCAAATGCTCGGTGACCGTGCCCAATTGCTGCGTGATTGCTTGCAGCTGTTGAGTGAGCATGGCCACGTTTCTCTCTGTGATGTCTAAGCGGTGAACCAGCAGAATGCTCCGCTGATGCAGCTCCTGCTGAGCTCATGTTATGGCTGGCTCGTTCTGTCATACTGATAGAAAGATCAGCTCACGTGCAGTGAACCACACCAGCAAAAATACTCACGACACAGAGAAACAACTTTTAAACAGTTTAAAAACTGAAAGCAGAGTTATGGAAAGCGTCACTCGCCAGATGAAGACTAAGCCTGTGGGGAGAGACGAGACGCAAATTAGTGGAGGAAGGCGGCTGTGAAAGTGGATGGTCAAATCGCCACTTACGTGAGCCGAGCAGAGAACCCGACAGAGGGAGACCCAGTAGTAATAGACGAACCAGCGGGAAGAAGCTGGCAGGAAACAGGTAGGAAAGGAGCTGGGTGGTGTCTGACCGGGTGGAGAAAGGCTGCTGAAGCAGGATGAGGATGATGGGGTAGGTGAGCACACAACAATCCCCGAAGACGCACCACACAGATGGCAGCGACCTGAGAAAAGGAGAAAGAAGAGGAATTAATTAGGTTATCCTCAACTAAAGGCTTTAAACTTGCTTACAACTTGCTCAGGCAGTATACCCAACAAGCTAGCGCTGAAGTCTCCACTTGGTGGTTCTTTATGCGCTGGTGAGGCAGAAGTGGCAGGTGCATCCAATCGTACAGGTGTAGTGATTGCCTGTGAGGTCAGGGAAACTCTTCTCAGGAAGGAGGGGGTGCACGCTCATCTAAACATGACACAAGACTGAGGACTTGCAATATGTATTTGCATGTGTAAGAGTTTCATTAAATAAAGGCAGTGTTCCATTTGACATGAAGTTAGAGTTTTTATGTTTTAACAATACTAGTACACACCCGTGCATACCCGTCCATGACCGCAGAAACCAAGTATAAGCAAGTATTTCTGCATGCCCATTGCAGAAGGGTCTCCTTCTGTCTCAGACGGCTGTGTTGTTCACAGTCATGCCTGCAGCATACTGCTGGAACCTGAGGTGTTTCATGTTCATGGCATCTTTTCTGACGTGCAGCAGTTCTCCTCATTCTATTGGTCTCCATCTGGTGGGTCTTCTTCTTCTTCGTTCAGACCACTGGTTGAGGGATAGGTGCATCGTAATTTCAGTTCATGGGCAGGATCATGAAAATAGATCTGAGCAAAAAGTGGCTTTCGACCCTGTTCAGGAAGGCCCGTGCATGCCCCAAGAAACCAAGAAATCCGAGCACCTGGAGAAAATCAGTGCTTTGCTTGGCATTTTACAGATTTGTAGTGTAGACTGGCATCCTTCAAGGTTACACCTTTTTACTATGTCAGCACCTCTTTAAAAATGACATTGTTGAGAAAGCGACACTTTTGCTTAGTTTCTTCATCTTGAGCAACAATATGAAGACTACATGATCTGGCAACTCTGCTCGTGGCAACATAGAATTACCCATGGCTGCAGAACTCTGTTGTGCAGAAAACACGAACACACTGGAAAGACTGGCCCTGTGACTTATTCACCTTGCCAATTTTGAGCCATATGACATCATAAAGACACATTAGTCTAGGCATCGTGAGTGATGGTCTATATGACATCATAAAGTCACATTTGTCTATGTACCGTCATATAGACATCATATCTTTATGACGGCATCACGAGTCTTATGATGCCTGAGTTCATAGGATGTCCTATGATGATCAGGCAGAGATCATAGGCCGTTCTATGATGTCCTATAAACGTGACAGACACACACACAGACACACAGAGATTTCTTGCTTTCTTGCTTTAATAGAGTGATACATGTGAGCAATGGACATATTTTACAAAGCTAAAACTCACAAAAGTCACAATTTAAAATGGTATGTGTATCTTTATCTGTGAGAATCATGTTCTTTGATTTCTCCAGTGCCTTTAACACCATCCAGCCACTGCTGCTGGGTGAGAAGCTGCAGGTGATGGGGGTCGACAGCTCTATGATCTCCTGGATTTCTGACTACCTGACAGGCAGGCCAGTTTGTCCGGCTGGGCAGTGTCTTGTCTGATGTGGCGGTTAGTGATACAGGAGCTCCACAGGGGATTGTGCTTTCTCCTTTTCTCTTCACCTTATACATTACCAACTTTCAGCACAGCGCTGAGTCATGCCACCTGCAAAAATTCTCTGATGACTTGGCTGTTGTTGGGTGTATATAAGAGCAGGAGAGGAGGGGGAGTACAGGGCACTGGCAGACAGATTTGTTGAGTGGACCGAGCAGAATCATGTGAGGCTGAACATCAGCAAGACCAGAGAAATGGTGATTGACTTCAGAAAGAAGAGGACACCTTCACAGCCATTGCAGATTAGGTGGGAAGATGTAGGGGTAGTGGAGGACTACAAATACCTGGGTGTCAAGATCAGCAGTGGACTGGACTGGAAATCCAACACCGATGCTGTGTACAAGAAGGGGATGAGCAGACTCTACTTTCTGAGAAAGCTGATATCCTTCAATGTGTGCAACAGGATGCTGGAGCTTTTCTACCAGACCGTTGTTGTCAGTGTCATCTTCTTTGCTGCTGTCTGTTGGGGTAGCAGTATCAGAGCCAATGACACCAACTGACAAGATTATCAGGAAGGCTGGCTCTGTGATTGGTCTCAGGCTGGAGACCTTTGAGACTGTGGTGGAAAGGAGGACACTAAACAAACTGCGATCCATCATGGACAATCCTGATCACCCCCTCCACCACACACTGGACAGACAGTGGAGCACTTTCTCCAGCAGACTGCTACAGCTTTGCTGTTGAACGGTTAGGTACTGGAAATCTTTCCTGCCACATGCCATTTCACTGTTCAATAACTCACTCTAATGTTGAATCCTGGTCATAACAATGCTGCTATACTGCACCTTGCAGTATAATTGGTACCTCATATTGCACCCTGTGCCTTAAAATCATTGTTTGTACAGTCAGTACTATTCATATATTCATAAGGATGATCTATTTGTCTGTGTCTGTGTCTGTCTGTGTGTGTATATATATATTTTATAGTAATACGTACATATGTATATTAGCTGCTCTTGCTTGCTTGTTTTTTTTTTTTTTTCTTGCCTTCTGATTGTTGCTCTGAGTGTTGCTATCCCTGTGCTGTTGCAATCCTGGAATTTCCCCGTTGTGGGACTAATAAAGGCTTATCTTATCTTATCTTATCTTATTTAACCCAGTAGTAGCCTGTGTAGTATAGCATATCAAGCTATCTAAACATTTTTGCTTCCCTGGGTAACTCCTTTTTCTATTATGCTGTGTGTATTTCTGTTGGTTTGGGTCATCTACTGTCATGCTGCTGTTACACTGTAATTTCCCAGTTTGGGATCAATAAAGTATATCAATGTTTCTATCTAAAAAGTAACTAATGTGCAGTTAGTTTTTTCCCTTTACAAACAACAACTTCTTTGCATTTTCCATCACATTTTGTTAGACAGAATGTCAATACTTTTATTTGTCTTTTTAAGGAACGATAACCTACAGTCCATTACTATTTACTACATTTACATAGGTCTGGGTAATACAATGTTCATCTTGTTCATCTCCATGGTAACAGCCTGCTTGTTTGCACCTCTAAGATATGTTCTTCCAGTTCCTGCAAATGCCTTTATGTGTATCTCAGTGAATTTGGACCTGCACATTAGGACATTTTCGATGTAACATAAGCAATTTAATGCCGTTGGTGACTACAGATACTACTTGCATTATTGTTCAAAAACATTCTATAATTTTACAAAATGTAATGACTTTTCTTGGCCAAGAAAAGAATACTTTACAATCTCATTACGTTTTAAGATTTTCCATGACTGTGTGAAAGCAGAAACATTTCATTGGTCCAACAGTTCAACACTTTCAGTGGTTTAACAGTTTGGGATCAGTGATCTCTCCTCCTGGGACAGAAAATTTTGGAGGGCCTAATTTTACATACATTAGTTTTCTTCGTCTCCCAACTCCAATTGCTCTTTTAAAGGAGGAAATCCTGAACTGTGAGTCAGGCCTAACTGTGCAGTGCACGAGTCCTTTTTCCTGTAAGATGATATGAATGCATGTGGTTCAAAGTTGTCTTTGCATTATTTATTTTTTTGTCTATAGTCATGCAGCCTTAGAATTTTTCTTTTACCTAGTGGTCCTGATATACTGTCCAAATGCTAATTGGTGAACCTTTTCCACTAGAGAGTATCACAGGTGTTTCCTTGTAATTGTAACTCTGACACCATTCATGCAATTCTGCTCTCATATCTTTAACACATTTTGACTCTTTTAAAGTGACAGTTGTGCTTTCTCTCAACTGGTTCTCAGTGTCTTCTTGCAGACTACTGTCTTTTAGTAATATCTCAGAAAGTCTGATGCAGACACATATTTCTTTTAGGCTATTACAGAGATGTGTGCAATGTTTACTCTGAACACTGACAATTCCAAAGTCTTTTTGGTGATGCACAATCAAATGTTTTCCATCCCATTCATAACTTTGTTGTTCAAAAAGAGACATGGCTGTCCTGTTCCTGAGTTCATTTACGTCAATGTCCATTTCTTTGCATTTTTCCATGACCAAGATAATATGCTTGCACAAATTACCTCTCAAGGACACTGCGCATTGGCACTGCATTGTAATGGCATCGACATTGTAGTTTTTTCCTTCATCTGCTTCAGAGGGAACTGAACATTGAGCAGCCTCATTTAGAATGACTTTATTAAGAAACCCTTCACTCATCATCCTGGATGAAGCTTCCACTGTGTGGTGTGTGTCTGAGTCCTGAATCCGGTCGGCACTGTAGAGGTCATCCAGGTAGCTTTCAAGGAAGAAACACAAAGTTATAGTTCTTAAATTACAGAATTTAATATTTTTTAAAAGTTATTTGCAAACTGTAAATATAAAAATGTTATGTTATGTTATGTTATGTTATGTTATGTTATGTTATGTTAGTCTGCCAGAAATTAATTTATTCAGGTTGGCTACATATGAACAGTAATTATTATTTCTGCCAGAAATACATTTATTGTTACCTACATATTATTATCAAAAGAAATTTCTGTCAGAAATCCAGTTATTATTGTTAGCTATATATGCACAGTAATTGACACTGACTGGAGCTTGGCCTACTCTGGAGCTGCCCCGGGCGAGAGGCAACGAGCAGGGGTGGGTATTCTTGTATCCCCCCACCTTGCTGTCTCTATATTAGAGTTTTCCCCGGTGGACAAAAGGGTTGTTTCCCTGCGCCTTCGGGGTGGGAAACAGGTCCTGACCATCATTTGTGTCTATGCACTAAATGATGATTCAGAGTACCCAACTTTTTTGGAGTCTCTGACTGGGTTGCTGGAAGGTGCTCCTCTTGGAGACTCCATTGTCCTTCTGGGGGACTTCAATGCGCACGTGGGCAACGACAGTGAAACTTGGAGGGGGGTGATTGGGAGGAACGGCCTGCCTAATCTGAACCCGAGTGGTCTTCAGTTATTGGACTTCTGTGCTAACCACAGTTTGTCCATAACGAACACCATGTTCAAGCGTAAGGGTGTTCATATATGCACCTGGCACCTGGACACCCTAGATCGCAAGTCGATGATCAACTTTGTTATTGTGTCATCAGACCTGCGACCGTATGTCTTGGACACTCAGGTAAAGAGAGGTGCAGAGCTGTCAACTGATCACCACCTGGTGGTGAGTTGGATCCGATGGCAGGGGAGGATGCCATTCAGACCTGGTAGACCCAAACATATAGTGAGGGTGTGCTGGGAATGTCTGGCTGAGGCCCCTGTCTGGGAGGTTTTCAACTCTCACCTCCGGAAGAACTTCAACCACATTCTGAGGGAGTCTGGAGACATGGAGTCTGAATGGGCCCTGTTCTCCACCTCCATTGTTGAAGCAGCTGCCCAGAGCTGCGGCCGCAAGGTCGTCAGGGCATCTCGTGGTGGCAACCCCCAAACCAAATGGTGGACACCAATGATGAGGGGGGCCATTAAGCTGAAGGAGTCCTATCGAGCTTGGGTGGCTTGTGGGACTCCCGAAGCAGCTGAGGTGTACCGGCAGGCCAAGTGGAGTGCAGCTCGGGTGGTTGCTGAAGCAAAAACTTGGGTGTGGGAGGAGTTCGGTGAGGCCATGGAACAAGACTTTTGGTCGGCCTCAAAGAGATTCTGGCAAACTGTCCGGCGGCTCGGGGGGGGGGTTGGGAGCCACTCCCTGTCCACACTGTGTATGGTGTGGATGGGGCGCTGCTGACTTCGACTGGGGATATCATCGGACGGTGGAAGGAATACTTCGAGGATCTCCTCAATCCCACTGATACGCCTTCCACAGAGGAAGTAGGGCTTGTGGACGAGGGGGACGACTCGCCTATCACAGGGGCTGAGGTCGCCAAGGTGGTTAAAAATCTCTATGGTGGCCGGGCCCCGGGGGTGGATGAGATTCGCCCTGAGTACCTCGAGGCCCTGGATGTTGTAGGGCTGTCATGGTTGACACGCCTCTGCAACATCGCGTGGAGGTCGGGGGCAGTGCCACTTTGGCATGGCAAACCGGGGTGGTGGTTCCTCTCTTCAAAATAAAAGGGGACTGGCGGGTGTCCTCCAACTTTAGAGGGATCACACTCCTAAGCCTCCCTGAGAAGGTCTATGCCAAGGTACTGGAGAGGAGAGTCCGGCCGTTGGTTGAACCTCGGATTCAGGAGGAGCAATGTGGTTTTTGTCCTGGACGTGGCACATCGGACCAGCTCTTAACCCTCTTGAGAATCCTCGATGGTTCGTGGGAGTTTGCCCAACCAGTTTACATGTATTTTGTGGACTTGGAGAAGGCATTCGACCACGTCCCTCGTGGTTTTTTGTGGGGGGAGGGTGCTTCAGGAGTATGGGATATCGGGATTGTTGTTACCAGCTATTCAGTCTCTGTACGACCATTGTGAGAGCTTGGTTCATATTGCCAACACTCGGTCAGACTCATTCCCAGTGAGAGTTGGACTCTGCCAGGGCTGCCCTTTGTCACCGATCCTGTTCATAATTTTTATGGACAGGATCGGTGCAGCCAGGGAACAGGGAACAGAGGGTGTCATGCTCGGTGACCACAGGATCTCATCTCTGTTGTGTGCAGATGATGTTGTCCTGCTGGCTTCATCCAGCAATGACCTACAGGTCTTACTGGGATGGTTTGCCGCTGAGTGTAAAGCAGCTGGGATGAGAATCAGTACCTCCAAGTCCGAGTCCATGGTCCTCAGCCGGAAAAAGGTGGATTGTCCTCTCTGGGTTGGGGACAAGCTCCTGCCCCAAGTGGAGGAGTTTAAGTATCTTGGGGTCTTATTCACGAGTGAGGGGAGAATGGAGCGAGAGATTGACAGACAGATCGGAGCAGCATCTGCAGTGATGCGGATGTTGTACCGGTCTGTTGTGGTGAAGAGGGAGCTAAGCTCTTAGGCAAAGCTGTTGATTTACCAGTCAATCTATGTTCCTACCCTCACCTATGGTCATGAGCTTTGGGTAATGACCGAAAGAACGAGATCGCGGATACAAGCGGCTGAAATGAACTTTCTCCGTAGGATTGCTGGACTCACCCTCAGAGATAGGGTGAGGAGCTCAGTCATCCGGGAGAGGCTCAGAGTAGAACCGCTGCTCCTCCATATTGAAAGAAGCCAGTTGAGGTGGTTTGAGGATCTGATCAGGATGCCTCCTGGACACCTCCCACTTGAGGTGTTTCGGGCACTCCCTCTGGGAGGAGACCCCGGGGCAGACCCAGGACTCACTGGAGAGACTATGTCTCCCAGCTGGTCTGGAAACATCTTGGTATCCTCTCTGAAGAGCTGGAGCAGGTGACTGGGGAGAAGAAAAGTCTGGGCTTCTCTGCTTGAACTGCTGCCTCTGCGACCCGGACCTCTGGAGAAGCGGTAGAAGATGGATGGATGGATGGAATTGACATTTCTGCCAAAAACAACTTTATCGTTACCTACATATCATTAACAATAGACATGTCTGCCAGAAATACTTTTATTCAGGTTAGCTATATATGAACAGTAACATATCTACCAGAAACACATTTATTGTTACCTACATATCATCATCAATAGATATTTCTGCCAGAAATCCAGTTATTATTGTTAGCTATATATGCACAATAATTGACATTTCTGCCAAGAATACATTTATTGTTACCTACATATCATCATAGATATTTCTGTGAGAAATCCAGTTATTATTGTGAGCTACACATGAACAGTAATTAACATGTCTGCCAGAAATACTTTTATTCAGGTTAGCTATATATGAACAATAACTAACATTTCTGCCAGAAATACATTTATTGTTACCTACATATCATCATCAATCAGTCCCTCCAGTATTTCGCAGGATGTTTTTATGATTGTTGTGGCCCAGAAAGCCTGAATTCGTGGGAGCTTTTTTAAAAAGTTGCGATAAAAGTTGCAATGTTTTTAGAGTGTTTTTTGCATTAGAAATTGTGGGAAGAATTACAAATTTTAAAGCAGAAGTTGTTCCCAGTTTACTGCAGTGATATTCTATATAACAATACAAGAAAGGCACAGGATTGTCAAAAAATTCCTATTACAGAGATTTGTAAATTAAGCAGAAACTTATGCTATACAGAAAAACTCTTTTGTGCAACAGCAAATACCGACTTTAACACAATATCCATTACAACAGCTAAATTGCATTGAATGCATGTTAAAGAGTAGAGATCTGGAAATTATTGGTAGCACTGTGGGGGCATGGTGTTGGACTTCTCCACCCAGGGAACAATGGACCAAAAGAGGAGGTGTCACTGGGGGGTATCAGACGGGACAGTAAGGACTATGCACCGCCCGGGTAGCGGAGTAAATTCCGGAGCCGCTGGGAGAAGGGTGTGAAAGCGGTGCTGGCGTTATGTCATGTTAATGTGCCACACAGGCTTTGTTCTAAACATAATGTATGATGGTCGGAAGTTCCGGGTCTCGATGCATGGTATTAAAGATATAAAAGAGGAATGCACAGAGACCCGGGCTCTTTTTTGCTGTAAGTTATGTTGGAGAAAGAATAAAGTTTCCAGCTCGTTGCCTCGCCTGTCTCCTTTCTCCACATTGGTGACCCTAAGACGTGCCATGGAAAGTAAGCCGAGCACCACACCGGATACTGCCTGGAGGGAGAGCACCAGTGCCGCGTGCGTGGTCTCAGTCGAGCTCCCAGACTTCTGGCTTCACAACCCGACTGCATGGTTCTCGCACAAAGAAGCCCAGTTCGCAAATCTGCAGGATAACAATGGACAATACCAGGTATTACTATGTGATCGCTGCGCTGGATGCGCGCACCACACAACAGGTGACAAGCTTGCTCCCGAAGCCACCAGTCCAACGAAAATATGAAGAGCTCAAGAGGATGCTTCTCCACCGCTATACCCTTTCTGACAGTGGGAGGACAGAGAGACTCCTAACGCGTTCGGAGTTAGGGGACAGATCAGCAGTGGAGCTCATGGGGAGCATGTTGGTGCTGAGGGGGAAGGACGACGAATCTTTCCTGTTTGCTCACTTGTTCCTCAGGAACCTACTGGCTACAGCGAGGGCGATCCTGGCCAACTCACCACGGCTGGTTGCTAAGGACTATCGCGCCCTGGCGCAGGAAGCGGACCGCATCATTTTGGCAACCAGAACTCTCAGCGTGCAGACAGTGGCACCGGCAACCATGAGGGACTCCAGCGAGATCGAGGAGCCATTCGTGGTAGCTGGGACAGACACCAGAAGATGAAAGAACAGGGCGATCTGTTTTAATCATTGCCGTTTCAGTTCGAATGCCCAGTGCTGCCTGTCGCCATGCCAATTCAAGAAGCCGGGAAGATGGCATGTTCAGAATTCAGTGGCAGCTGCAACCGATGGCGACAGGAACAGACTGCTTGATGTCACGGACACAGGTTTGGGGAGATGGGTTTTGGTGGACTCCGGCTCCCAGAAGAGCCTCATCCTGCCGGTCAACGCAGACAGGGTGGCAGGACGCAGTGGTCCCGAGCTCACGGCCACCAACAGATCCACCATCAGGACATTTGGCGAGTAGACACTGACAATATGCTTACACGGACACAACTTTCAGTGGGACTTTGTGATAGCTGCATGTTCTGGCCCCATTTTAGGCGCAGATTTTTTATGTGCTTATGGGTTGTTAGTCGATGCTGCTAATAGCTGATTAGCAGACACTGTCTCTTTTACCTCACTAACCTGTACAGCTCGAGGAGCTGGGTCGACAACACTGGCTAACGTTATAGCTCCAGGGGGTATGTACCAACATTTGCTCGCACAGTTCCCAGCACACATGGGCCCGACTTTTTTGGCTACGGTAACGAAACATGGGGTTGAGCACTTGGGTTGAGACAAAAGGCCCGCCAGTGTTCGCGTGACCTCGGCGTTTGGACACAGCTAAACTAGCCAGCGCGCGAGAGAAGTTTGCCAACTTAGAGCAGTTGGGCATCATCAGGTGCTCCAACAGCCCGTGGGCATCCCCGCTACACATGGTGCCTAAAGCCGACAGGCTGTGGCAACTGTGCGGCGATTTCCGGTGCTTCAATAACGCCACAGAACACAATGGTTATCCCATTTTGCACATCCAGGAGTTTTCCGTGCACCTGGCCAGGGCACTTGTTTTTTCAAAAGTGAATCTGGTCCGCGGATACCATCAGGTCCCAGTGCGTGCGGAAGACGTTCCAAAAACAGCGGTAATAACTCCTTTTGGCCTTTTCAAGTTTTTACAAATGCCATTCGGATTAAAAGGCGTGGCGCAGACTTTCCAGAGGATGATGGATGCAGTGCTTCACGACTTGTCCTTTGTTTTTGTCTATTTAGACGACATTCTGGTAGCTAGCGCGTCCGAGGAGGAGCACATCGCCTATCTCAAGACAATTTTCCAGAGGTTGGAGGTGCACGGGCTGATAGTTAGCCCAGCAAAGTGCCAGTTTGGCGTGCCAGAGATTGATTTTTTGGGCCACCGCATTTCGCCGGAGGGCGTGAGTCCGTTACTGGATAAAGTGAGCGCTGTGTCAGACTTTCCACGCCCACAGACCATGAGAGCACTACAGGAGTTTTGGGGAATGGTTAATTTTTATAACTGTTTCCTTCCCCAGGCAGCCCAGCTGATGCAGCCGTTGTATGCTGCGCTTTAAAAAAAAAAAGCCAGCGGAAGCCATTGACTGGACTCCCGAGTGAGTCCAGGCTTTTACTAAATTCAATTCAATTCAATTCAACTTTATTTATATACCGCCATTTCACAACAACAGTCATCTCATAGCACTATCAACTGAAGGGGGGACCCCCACAGTTGCAGAAAGACCCCAGCAATCAGGCGATCCCCTGTGAGCAAGCACTTGGCAACGGTGGAGAGGAAAAACTCCCTTTTAACAGGAAGAAACCTCCAGCAGAACCAGGCTCAGGGAGGGGCAGTCATCTGCTGCGACTGGCTGGGGGGTGAGGGGATAGAGAAGAAGAAAAGAACAGACATGTAGAGAGCAAACAGCACGATGGGGACTCAATCTATGGGAGAGAACAAACAAATGTTAATGACCAGCAAAAAAAAAAAATATTTCATAGAGAGTGAGGAAAGGAGTGAGGCCCAGTGCATTACTGGAGGTCCCCCGGCTGACTAAACCTATTAGCAGCATAACTAAGGGAGGGTTCAGAAACACATGATCCCTCCCTAATTGTAGGCTATATCAAAAAGGTAGGTTTTAGCCCTATTCTTAAAAACAGAGATCGAGTCTGACTCCCGAATCCAGATTGGCAGCTGATTCCACAGGAGAGGAGCTTGATAACTGAAGGCTCTGCCTCCCATTGTACTTTTGGAGATTCTAGGTATTACAAGTAATCCTGCATTTTGGGAGCGTAGTGCTCTGTTAGGATGATACGGTAGTATCAGATCTTTTAAATAAAAAGGAGCCTGATTGTTTAAAGCTTTGTAAGTAAGAAGAAGGATTTTAAACTTAATTCTAAACTCTATGGGAAGCCAATGAAGGGAGGCCAGAACCGGAGAGATATGATTTCTCTTTCTAGTACCTGTTAAAACTCTTGCTGCAGCATTTTGGATCAGCTGAAGATGTTTTAGGACAGCCTGATAATAAAGAATTACAATAATCTAATCTCGAGCTAACAAAAGCGTGGATCAGCTTCTCAGCATCACTCTGAGACAAGATGCTCCTAATCTTGGCAATATTACGCAAATGATAGAAGGCAGTCTTAGAAACAAATTTAATATGTGAATTGAAGGACAAATCCTGATCAAAAATAACTCCAAGGTTCCTCACAGAGCTATTAAGAGAAAGAGTAACTGCATCCAAACTGAAAGTTTGATTTGGAAAGGAATTTCTAAGGTTTTTTGGACCAACAAGAATGACTTCAGTCTTATCTGAATTTAATAGCAGGAAATTACAAGTCATCCAAGCTTTGATTTCCTTAAGACAGGCTTCTAACTTGGCTAATTGATTAGTATCATCTGGCTTCATTGACAGGTATAATTGTGTGTCATCTGCATAACAATGAAAATGTATACAGTGCTTTCTAATAATGTTGCCTAACGGAAGCATATATAAACTAAAAAGAGTAGGGCCTAGCACAGATCCCTGTGGAACTCCATGACTAAGCTTTGAGCTGAAAGAAAACTCATCATTTACATGAACAAACTGGAACCTATCAGATAAATAAGATCTAAACCACTGCAACGAAGTTCCATTAAGTCCAACATAGTGTTCTAATCTATCAAGTAGAATATTATGATCAATAGTATCAAAAGCTGCACTAAGATCTAAAAGGACAAGTACAGAAACTAGTCCATTATCAGATGCAATGAGGAGGTTGTTAGTGACCTTCGCTAAGGCTGTTTCAGTACTATGATGGATTCTAAACCCAGATTGAAACTCTTCAAGTAAACCATTTCCCTGCAGGTGGTCAAATAATTGCGTAGCAACAACTCTTTCTAAGATTTTTGAAATGAAAGGGAGATTAGAGATTGGTCTATCGTTAGCTAAAGCTCCTGGATCTAGCGTTGGCTTTTTGAGTAAGGGTTTAATTACAGCTGTTTTAAAAGCCTGCGGTACATGGCCTAAAGTTAATGAAGAATTGATTATATGAAGAATAAAGCTACCAATAAGTGGGAAGACTTCTTTAAATAACCTGGTAGGAATAGGGTCTAAAAGACAAGTTGAAGGTTTGGATGAGGAAACTATTTTGTCTAACTCACAAAGGTCGATTGGAGTAAACTCATCAAGACAGACATCAATAGAAGGAGTTGTAATAGTTACAGTATTTAAGTTAACTGTGGGAAGAATGTGATTGATTTTATCTCTGATGGATGAAATTTTATTATTGAAAAAGTTCATAAAGTCCTGACTAGTAAGCTCTAAGGGGATGCTAGGATTGACAGAGTCCTGACTCTTTGTCAACCTGGCTACAGTACTGAAAAGAAACCTGGGATTATTCTTGTTCTCTTCTATTAATGCAGAGTAATAACTCGTTCTAGCTTTTCTAAGAGATTTTTTATAAATTAAAAGATGATTTCTCCAAGCTAAATAGATTTCATCTAAATTAGTAGAGCGCCATTTTCTTTCTAATTGACGAGTCTTCTGTTTTAAGCTACGAGTTTCTGTGTTGAACCAAGGAGTTAAAAATCTCTGATTAGACTTTTTCTTTTTTAAGGGGGCCACCAAGTCTAGAGCCTGATGCAGAGAAGCTGAAACACTATCCACCATGTTATCAATTACAGAAGGAGCAAGCTGTCTATAGCTTATTTCCGTTGTGTTGACACATGGCATAGAGGAAACAATCTGCATAAATTTGGAAACAGCATCATCTGAGAGGCATCTACTGTGATAATATTTTTCTTTAGGAGCCAAATAGTCAGAAATAGTAAAATCAAAGGTTAACAGACAATGGTCTGACAGTACAGGGTTATGAGGAGACACTACAAGATTTTCTATTTCTATGCCATATGTCCGAACAAGGTCCAATGTATGGTGGAGGTAATGAGTAGAATTTCCTACTTTCTGAGAAAACCCAATCGAGTCTAATATTGAATTAAAAGCCACATTAAGGCAGTCACTATCTACATCCACATGTATATTAAAGTCCCCTACTATAATTATTCTATCAGATTTCAGCACTAAATCAGCTAAGAAATCAGCAAATTTGGATAAAAATTCTGAATAGGTTGATGGGGGACGATAAACTATGGCAAATAAAATTGGGTTTAACCTGAAATTGCTAACGTGCCCAACACTGAGGACCAGGCCCTCAAAGGAATTATAACATGTTTTTTGCTTTACATTAACTAGTAATTTGGAATGGTAAATTGTTGCTACTCCTCCTCCATGACCAGAACTTCTGGGATTTTGACAGTTTAAATAACCAGAGGGAGTTGATTCATTTAAACCAACATAATCCTCTTGCCCTAACCAAGTCTTTGTAAGGGAAATTAAATCAATCTGATGATCAATTAACAGATCATGGACTAACAGAGACTTGGGAGTTAGAGACCTAATATTTAATAAACCACATTTAATTTTTAAATTATGAGGAGGAACAGAGGCCAAATCATTCAATTTAGAGGCTTTATGTTTAATTTGAGTTTTACCAATATTTTGCTTCTTTCTGGGATGCTTATACATTATATTTTTATTTACTTTGGAGGGAGCAGACAACGATTCTCTGATGGGGAAGACAGGGGCTAAGCTGAGGGGTGGCGGATGAAGAGGAGCTGCAGAGAGGCGTGTAAGACTACGACTCTGCTTCCTGGTCCCAACTCTGAGTAGTCACGGTTTTGGAAATTTGGATAAAAAAGATGCCAGATTGTTAGATAAATGAGAAGCACCATCCAAAGTGGGATGAATGCTGTCTCGTCTCATAAGACCAGGTTTTCCCCAAAAAGAGCTCCAATTGTCAATGTAGCCCACGTCATTTTTAGGACACCACACAGACAGCCAGCGGTTCAAGGATGACGAGCGGCTAAACATGTCATCACTGGTCAGATTGGGGAGGGGCCCAGAGAATACTACAGTAGCAGACATCGTTTTTGCAAACTCACACACCGATTCTATATTAAGTTTCGTGACTTCCGACTGCCGGAGACGGATGTCATTAATGCCGGCGTGAATAACAATTGTGGAGTATTTACAGTTACTTTTAGCCAGCATTTTCAAATTTGACTCAATGTCGCCTGCTCTGGCCCCAGGAATGCATTTGACTATGGCCACTGGAGTCTCTAGGTTCACGTTTCTGACTACAGAGTCGCCAATGATCAGAGTTTTTTCCTCAGCGGGTGTGTCGCTGAGCGGGGAAAAACGATTAGAAACGTGAACAGGTTGGTGGTGAACCGGGGCTTTGCGACTAGGCTTCCTTCTCACCGTCACCCACCCAGTCTCCTCGCTGCTGAGGAGAGCCGGGGAACCGCTGACAGTGGGACCTAAGCTGGCTAGCTCTGCTGCAGCTAATGGGCGTCCGTCAAGATTAACTGGCGCAGACGGTGTTTCAATGCAGCGGAGCCGGGATTCCAAATCAGACAACCTCGCCTCGAGCGCCTCAAAAAGACAACATTTATTACATTTACCGTTATCACTAAAAGAGGCAGAGGTGTAGCTAAACATCTGACAGAGAGAGCACACCAGAGGAGGAGAGGAAGGAGAGCTAGTAGCCATAGCTAGTGGCTAGCTAGTGGCTGGAGAGCTGGAGAGCAAACCACACAGGCAGACAGCAAAACAGGAAGTGACGATACGTTACCACAAGGAAGTGACGATCAGGACACAACGATCAGGAAGCCAAAACACCGCTTGCGGATGCCGTGTTGTTAGCCCACCTGGATCCCTCTGCATGGATAGCGCTCACTACGGATGCGTCTGATGTTGCCATAGGGGCAGTGGTGGAGCAGTACATCTCAGGTTCGTGGCAGCCGCTCGCATTTTTCAGCCGAACTTTGTGCGACAACGAACACAAATTCAGCACATTTGATAGGGAATTGCTGGCTCTCCACCTGGCAACGTGCCATTTCTAGTTTTGGTTAGAAGGGCGCGAGTTCACCATGTTTGTGGACCATAAGCCGCTGACTTACGCCATGGCCAAGGTCTCGGAACCGTGGTCAGCCTGGCAGCAACGGCATTTGGCCGCAATTTTGGAGTTTACTACCAACATTCAACACATCGCCGGTAAGCTCAACGTCGTGGCCAATTGTCTGTCGCATGCGTTACTCTCCCCGGTCTACATGGGAATAGATTTCCCCATGACGGTTGCGGAGCAAGCCGGGGATGCGGACAATTGCGCTCTCCAGTCTGCGCCTACTAGGTTAAGGCTGGAGAGCAGGGTGGTGCAAGAAGGGTGCCCTCCTTTGCTCTGTGACATCTCCACCGGCTGCCCACGCCTGGTGGTTCCGAGCTCTTGGCGCCGTTGTGTTTTTGAGTCGTCCACTACCTTTCGCATCCGGGAGTGTGTGCTTCGGTGAAGCTAGTGGGGGCAAAATTCGTCTGGCCATGCTTGTGCAGGGATATGAAAGAGTGGGCTGCAGCTTGCGTCGCGTGCCAGCGGGCCAAAGTGCACAAGCACACCATAGCCCCCCTCGAGCTGTTCCAAATCCCGGCAAGGAGGTTCGACCACGTCCATGTGGATTTGGTGGGACCCCTCCTACCGTCGCAAGGTTTTACGCACCTCTTAACAATCATGGACTGCACCACGTGCTGGCCTGAAGTGCTCCCGCTGGCTTCTACCACGTCCGCAGAAGTGACTGGTGCTTTTTTGTCAGCTTGGGTCGCACGGTTTGGCTCCCCATCAGACATCACTTCCAACAGGGGTCCACAATTCGTTTCAGAACTCTGGTCCGTGACGGCCCAGAGCCTGGGGGTCTAAATTCACCGCACTACCGTGTACAACCCCCAGGCTAGCAGGTTATGCGAGCATTTTCATAGGTCGCTTAAAGCAGCGCTCAGAGCTTCGCTCACGGATGCAAATTGGGTCGACCGTCTGCCCTGGGTTCTTTTAGGGTTGCACTCTGCACCTAAGGAGGATTTGGCAGCCTCCCCGGCAGAACTTGTTTTTTTTTTCTCAGGCGCTGTGGATCCCCAGAGAGTTTTTACCAGAAAACCCCGCACCTGAGGCTGATCTGCCCGCGCAATTTTTGCACAGTATGGAGGCTTTTAACGTACCGGGCCTGCCCCACCATTGATTTCCCCGCACCTTCATCCCAAAAAGCTTGCAGAATGCCAGTTTTGTTTTTGTCAGGCACGATGCGCACTGGACCCCGCTGCACCCACCGTACGACGAACCATTCAGGGTGTTGGAACCTGGGGCGAAGCATTTTGTGTTAGACTTGGGGGGACGAAGGGTGACTGTCTGCATTGACAGGCTGAAGCCCGCTTTTGTGTTGGCAGACAAGCAGGTGGTGTTGGGCCAAGCTTCCTGGAGCGGACGCCCACTGTTGGTGGCTCTGCAAGCTGGTGATCCCTCTGCGTGATCCCTCTACCTGCGCTCGTGCAGCTAATGTGTTCCCCCCCCCTCCCTCTTTCCCTCCACAGACTGACGTGCCCTCCTGTACACCCCGCCAGCAGGGTGGTTCGACTGGATCGGCGACCCCCTGCTACAGCCGCTATGGGTGCCAGCTCAAGCCCAAAGGATGGGGGGGGGGGGGCGGTTAGTGCCCTTTCTGGGTGTTCGGCGGGGGGGGGGGGGGCTGTGTGGGGGCATAAGTGTTGGAATTCACCCAGGAAACAATGGACCAAAAGAGGAGGTGTCACCTCAGATGGGACAGTAAGGACTATGCGCCCCCCGGGGAGAAGAGTAAATGCCGGAGCTGCTGGGAGAAGAAGTGTGTGAAAGCGGCGCCGGCATTATGTCATGTTAATGTGCCACACAGGCTTTGTTTTAAATATAATGTATGATGGTCGGAAATGCCGGGTCTAAATGCATGGTATTAAAGATATAAAAGAGGAATGCACAAAGACCCAGGATCTTTTTTTGCTGTAAGTTCTGTTGGAGAAAGAATAACATTTCTGTGTCATCCATCTCGTTGCCTCGCCTGCCTCCTTTTTCCACAGCACCTTCATTTGAAAACTCACTACGGTCCCCAACCAGTTGGTACTGAGCGGAAAGGAAAAAAATAGTAATTTATTCTGTTGCTCTGTATTGTCAATTGGAGTCTGTGTTTTCTGGGAAAAAAAATTACAGACAATATTCTCTCTCTTTCGTGCATAACTCCTACCTGTCTATCTGCTGCATGTCGGTCTTTACACACACACTTGTCTTTTCAGACACATCATTTACTGCGAGACGGCGGGGGAGGGGGGGTGCGTTTGTCTGTCCAGATCAGAGATTCACAGATTTAAAGCTCACTGAACAGATGTCGTAATGATTTTACCTCTGAAGATGTATAAAATGTTCAAACACTGGCTGTAGTGTTAGATTTGCTCTGTTTGTGGTTTTGTGGATTTCTGCCAGAAATACTTTTATTCAGGTTAGCTACACATGAACAGTAATTAACATTTCTACCAGAAATACATTTATTGTTACCTACATATCATCATCAATAGATATTTCTGCTAGAAATCCAGTTATTATTGTTAGCTACTTTATATATGCATGAAAATTGGCATTTCTGCAAGAAACTGGAGACTCTAAAGTGGCCCCAGGCGTGAATGTGTGTGAATGGTGAAAGGGTTGGGCGCCGCACCAGTGGCTGCCTCATCCACTCATGTGGATACCCTGTAATTTCCCCATTGTGGGACTAATAAAGAAATCTAAAAAAAAAAAAAAAAAATACATTTACTGTTACCTACATATCATCATCAACTGATATTTCTACCAGAAATCCAGTTATTATTGTTAGCTATATATGCAGTAGTTGACATTTCTGCCAGAAATACATTTATTGTTACCTGCATATCATCAATAGATATTTCTGACTGAAATCCATTTATTCTGGTTATCTACATATAAACAGTAATTACATTTCTGCCAGAAATATATTCATTCTTAAGACAGCATCATAACTAGATGCCTACATGATTTTTTTTTTTTTTGCATTCTAGTGTTAATTAGTTAATCATGTGCATGATAAAAAGAGCTTATTTTAGATACTGTAATGAACTGAATTTGAAAGTGCAAAAAATCCACACAATTATTGCTAGAGAGCAATGAATATTTCCAAAATAAAACAGAAGCAGCAAAGGAACTGAACATGGAGGGCAAAAAAAAATCCCGAAACAAAAGTATCGATCTTGTCATGCAAGTATGGAGCATATAACCACACATGGCACTAGCATTTCTGACTGAAATATAGCTGATAGGTTAAGAAAAAGATGGTTTGTTTTTCTAGCAGCCGGTTACAAACCATTTATCAGTTAGAACTCCTTTAAGACTGCAGACTGGTTTTTAAAACTACATTTGCGCTGAAACTCATAGATTAATCAGCAGAAATGTAGCTAACAAGCTAACATTCACTTATTATAGCTGAAACAAAAATACAGATTTTGGTTCATTTAGGTAATGAAGCTAACATTACTTAGGTCTCATAAACTTTTCTGTTTTAAATTAAGGTGGTAATGCAGCTGATTTTCTAAATTACCTTTAGGCAGGCCAAGCTATCCCGTGTCCCCTGTGCACTGAAACGCTCCCACAGCGGGTGGAGTTAGAACCCCACATCATTAGCTGAGGTTGTGTTTGAATCTATCCACCTTATTCCTGGGGATGCCGCTGTCGACACGATTATGGGTGGAGCTTCTGGTTTCAGCTGACGTAGTATTAGATCAGTCAGTAAGAGTGGAGTACCAGGGGCATTTAAAATAGTGTTTTTAAAGGTTTTTCAAATTCACTTTAATGTATAGTCCACATATGTATTTTGCACTCAAGTAGCAGCTAATTTCAGTACTTCTAGTTTTTGTATTTTTGAATGTGTCATGGTCCGAGCGCTGACTCTGTCCGCGCTCGGGTTGTCCGGTAGTTCCCCTTTCTCTTCTCAGATGTACCATATGGCCTCCGGGCTTTTATTGTGACAGCGTCTCGGCGGGGCTTCCGGCTGTCAGAGCTGAGCTCCGCAGGGACGGTTGGAATTCAATCAGCTGATGATGTTCTCATCATCTGATTAATCTGTTAGCCCTATTTAAGGGAGCAGCTCGGGTTACTCCGGGCTGCTACCTCGTCAAACACTCGTCTCCCTCACAGTAAGTGTATTTCCTGAGACTCTGTATCCTGTGTCCAAGTCATAGCCTTAGTTGTGTTTCTGCCCCTCGTGGCTCATTATTTTGTCATTTGTCTCTTGTTAATAAATTATGCAAACTCATCGGCTGGCATTCGGCGTCTCATTGATGGCTCGTGAGGGCCATCGTTGACAGTAGGTTGCAGCCAGAAGGAGACGCCGGTCGCCGTGAGTTTTTGCATTGATGTGCTTGTGTTTTTTCCCTTCTCTGGGTGCTCGTATTTTTCATCGGGGCCCGTCGTGAGTATTGTTTCAGCCCAGTCGGGGCCCGTCATGGGTGTGGTTCCGGCCCAGTCGGGATCCGTCGTGGGTGTTACATTGACCCAATCGGGGTCCGCCGTGGGTGTGGCTCCGGCCCAGTCGGGGTCCGTCGTGGGTGCAGCACGGTCCCACTCGGGATCCAATGAGAGCGCAGCGCCAGTCCGTGTGAGGTTCGGAGATGGAGCTGCAGATCCTCTGCCGATCGACGCTGGACTGGTCCCTTTTCCTTCCCCCGTTCCTTTTTCCCTTCCATCGGGGGCCACTGGGATTCCCCGTTATCGGCTCGGCCCTCCTTCGCTATCCCTCACTATAGGGAGGCCGTCTCCAAGTTCTCCCCTGCGGTCCTGGTGGCTGGATGACGCGGGTCGGCCGCCTGGGAGATTGCTTCGCCCGTTTGGCATTCTGGGTCGGCCACCTGACAAACTGGACTTTTCGTTCGGCGACCTGGTCCGGCCGCCAGAGGTACTGTTTCTCTGGGCCTGGGGTAGGCCGCCCGAACTAATCCTTTTTTCCCTGCCAGCGTTCTGGACGCTGGACGCAGGAAGACCCCCTGAACTATTTGTTTTTGTGCTATTGTGCTCTGCCTGCTGTCATCCCTGTGTTTTTTTTCTCTGCCTGCTCTTCTGAAATATTAGGGATGCGCTGGTGTTTTGTATTTGAACTGTGTATTTCGCCGCTCTTTAGCACGTGTTTTTTTCTCTCCTCTGTAGTCTGAGGGTTGTTTCTTTGTTGCCTATGCCCGTTATTTGGACTATATTGAACTTTTTTTTTTTTTTTTGTTACTTATTTGTACCCGTAGGTAGACTTGGTTTGCAGTCTGGTGACAAGCCACTGGCTGCCGGTCGCTGCGTGCGCGAGCGCCCTAAACCTACATGTTTTTAGTATGCGGGAGGAAACCGGAGAAATCCCGGAGTAAACCCACGCAACACGGGGGAGAACATGCAAACTCCACACAGCTCACTGTTGGTCGGGGGCTGGGATCGAACCCACGATCTCATGATCCCCGCGATCCCCCGGCCGAGGGTAAACTGTGCTGCCGCAGTGCTAAACCACTGCGCCACCGTGCAGCCCAGAACTGTATTTATTGCTGCTCTGTAGCATGAGTTTTTTTTTTCCCTGGTATTATGGGGTACGTTGCATTTTCGTGCCTGTACTTGAGTTTCCTGTTTTCTCTGTGGGTTGTGAAGATGTTTTTTTGCCTGTGATTCTATTGGACCGATTATGGTGTTCTGTTTGTAGCCATTTTGAGGTTTTTTTCTCTGTGTGTTCTCCTCATGGGTTTTTTTTGGGTGCAGTGTATGTGCCTGTATTTTTTGGCTTCTGTATTTCTTACCATGTTCTGGTTGGTGGAGTGTGTGTTTTTTTTTTCCTCGATTATGAGGTTTGGTTCTTTCCCTCCTGGCCTTTCCCCCTCCTCCCTCCCTGGGGCGGTCCTGTTGACCTTCTGGGTGGGGGGGGGGGGGGGCTTCGATGTTACATGGTACCTGGATTTCGCCTCGAGAACGGGGGCTACTGTCATGGTCGGTTGTCCGGTAGTTCCCCGTTCTCTTCTCAGATGTACCATATGGCCTCCGGGCTTTTATTGTGACAGTGTCTCGGTGGGGCTTCCGGCTGTCAGAGCCGAGCTCCGCAGGGACGGCTGGAATTCAATCAGCTGATGACGTTCTCATCAGCTGATTAATCTGTTAGCCCTATTTAAGGGAGCAGCTCGGGTTACTCCGGGCTGCGACCTCATCAAACACTCGTCTCCCTCACAGTAAGTGTATTTCCTGAGACTCTGTATCCTGTGTCCGAGTCATAGCCTTAGTTGTGTTTCTGCCCCTTGTGGCTCATTATTTTGTCATTTGTCTCTTGTTAATAAATTATGCAAACTCATCGGCTGGCATTCGGCGTCTCATTAATGGCTCGTGAGGGCCATTGTTGACAGAATGTTTTGCGTAGTTCTGGTACTTGCTGCTGTTCATGGTTTGAGGCTCCTCACAGATAAGCACAGCTAAATCTGTGGCTTCGACAGCAATGAGTAGATCATGCACTGAAAACTAAAGGATTGTTCGTGTGATCAGTGGCACAGACACAGCAGCACCAGGTATGTTTTCACTTGTATGAATGTCACAGATCTGACGTTTTACTCTGAATTTAAAACACCCAAGCACAGTGTTGTTTTTCTTTGTGGCTCGTGACTAGACTCTACGTCTGCTCTGAGGTAAATTTGATTATGTCCAACATATTTTAACAAAATGCAACCGACTTTATTGCGGTGGAGACATTGATATATCTCAGAGCTTTTATTTGTTTACAGCGTTAGCATCTTAACAGCGGCGCTAACAAACGGAGCTGCTGTCTACAAAGCCACTTTTAAGGTCATCTTCTTATCCCTCGATAGTCATGGGAAGTGGTTTGATTACATTACTGTTTTTGAGGTGCAAAAGGCCGTGTTCCTGCATTTCTGATGCCAAAGTCATTATTTTTTAACAAGGAAAAGTGTCCCATTTCAGTGATGACCATACGTTCTAAACTAGTACCGGAAGTTGCTACCATAATTCACGCAAGGCATCATGGGGCCTAGGAATAAGGTGGATTGGCTGATGGAGGGGCGGGACGGGACTTCTGGGAGGACAGGATTTCTTCCAGAAAGACTCCACGGCAAACTTCTCCCACCTGCGCTCTGTTAGCACCGCTGTTAGGATGCTGTTAACCTTTCCTGCCTTTCGTCTCCTAACCGTGGTTGGGGGACGCAGGGGAGATCTGTCTTCTCCAGGGCCGGAGGCAGCTCTTCCTTCGGGGTCAACTCCCGAGTAAACCTCACACTTGTTAAAAATGATATGGTGGTACACAGAAGCACAGGCCGTTTTGCTGAAGCGTTGGGGCTTTATTCATACACCGCACTGTTAATAGCAGCAACTTTTACCTGCTCCGGTCGCCTCACTCTCTCTCCACTCATCCGCACAATTCACACACACCGTTCGCTTTTCGGGGCCATTCCACACACATACACGGGGGCGCACCTCGGCTGTGCGCACGCACTCACTCACTCACGTTCACGCACTGAGCTGCCCTATCTAAACACATGAGTTAGGCACATCTTACAACACTACCCCCACCATGGATTGGCAATTAACATTAATTCCATACCATCTAAATAATATAAAACTGGTACACACTCTCTACATTCATAGGCCTAGCAGTAGCAGTAGCAGTGTCCAATATATAACATGAATCCAAATAGGTAGGTAGGTTACGAGTGTCTATGCAGTGATAAAATTAGCTCATTTAGCAGTGAAAACATGAGGGACAAATACATTGAAATACCATTGTTTCTAATTAAACAAGGAGTACATTACATTTTGAAACCCTATTCCTTGGCGACCGGGAGTAATGCTGTCCAACTAATCAAAATACAATACATTCAAATGAAACAAAGTGCATGTAGGTATATGAAAGCATTGTCTCTTCAGCCTTTTTTTTTTTAAACAAATGTATAGAACATTATAACTAGACTAGAGTCCAAAAATGTGAACTGGAGAGTCTCTAGTGCAAATATGAACTGCTACAGTTGGCTCACTCAGTAACCCAGTCCCCGTAACGGTCCGGTCCTCTGCGCCGACGTTTGGGCCGTGACACGTGCTGAGCCTGATGGCGTGGTTCTCCCACCGCACCCCCACCATGGCCAAATATCACATGGGAAGGAGTGGGTGGAAGAGACCCGATCACATTGGGAACATTAGCAGGTGGAGTAGATGGCCAGGAATTGCTGGGGCCATCACTGGAGGCAGTAGCGAACAAGTTGTACAGGCTGAGGTCCTGGTCTGCTGGGTCCCCGTCCACAGCCGGTGGCAAATTGAGCGGGGCTGCCGAATGGCGCGAACAAATCCTCTCCATCAACAAGTGTGCCCGCGCAGCTCTCATCACAAAGAAATGGGCCACAATGTCCACACCCTGTCTCAGCCCGACGTTCATGAGCTTCCACAGTACCCCGTCTGCATTCCTGACCATTAGCCAGCGACATGAACAGGTTTGAGTAGTTAGTTTCTTGTTTGTAGATATCGGCGGGATAGCGAGCGGCCGCCATGTCTCATTAGCTTAGCTGCCATCACAGTCACTCGGCCTAGTTGTCGTTGTCCTTTGCTTTCAGTCCTCACCACCCTCTTAACAACGTGAGAGTCCCTTCGTGGTCGCCAGTGTTAACCTTTCCTGCCTTTCGTCTCCTAACCGTGGTTGGGGGACGCAGGGGAGATCTGTCTTCTCCAGGGCCGGAGGCAGCTCTTCCTCCGGGGTCAACTCCCGAGTAAACCTCACACTTGTTAAAAATGATATGGTGGTACACAGAAGCACAGGCCATTTTGCTGAAGCGTTGGGGCTTTATTCATACACCGCACTGTTAATAGCAGCAATTTTTACCTGCTCCGGTTGCCTCGCTCTCTCTCCACTCATCCGCACAATTCACACACACCGTTCGCTTCTCGGGGCCATTCCACACACACATGGGGGCACGCCTCGGCTGCGCGCACGCACTCACTCACTCACGTTCACGCACTGAGCTGCCCTATCTAAACACATGAGTTAGGCACATCTTACAACAATGCTAACGCTGTAAACAAATAAAAGCTCTGAGATATAGCAACGTCTCCACCACAATAAAGTTGAATGCATTTTGTTAAAAGATGTTGGACATAATCAGATTTACCTCAGAGCAGACGTAGAATCTAGTCAGAGCCACAAATCACAATACCGTCCTTGGGTGTTTTAATGTTGGGATAAAACAGACAGCTACAGCTGTACGTTTTTCCCCGAAATTAAAATGCTCATGCTGCTGACATGCCCTAAATGCTTGTTATTTAACTTAACACGTACAGACCTTTTCTGACAATTGTTCATAATTTTGATCTATATTTTGTGATAATTTAAAAATTAATGCATGCTGAAGCTGCTTGCCCATATCGTTCCAAGGCAGTGCAACAAATGCGATGCCCCCCCCACCCCAAAAAAACCTATTTGATATCTTTCTTAAATCGTCAAGCCTTAGAAAGCAAACTGTTACTATTTTTTATTATTTTACTTCATGCAGCCTTCATTCTGGTGACATATATAACACATTAACGTCAGATCTGTGGCATTCATACAAGTGAAAACATGAATGAATGAATGAATATTTTATTTCGGATAGATTAAAAGTAAAGATTAAAAAGAAACAGAATAATATAATAAAGGGGAAAAAAGAAAAAACCAACAAGGTCAAATTAAACAATAACTCCTCTGATTATACAATTCAACATAAGTTATCCGAAATGGGTGATGGCTGAAGCCACAGCTTATATTGCCCACCCATATTCCATCCAAGAATTCAAAAGAAAAACAAAACAAGAGCGATTACAATTCGGAACAAAGCTAAGATAAAATGTGACAAAAAAAACTAAGCAACAACACAGACTGGATATGACAATCCTTGTGTGATTTTACATGTCATCTTGTATATATGTTTGGAGTATTTCTTCCTTTAGTTTTGTTTAAATTGTCCAAGCGTTGTACATGATTTTAATTCAGCTCCAAAACTGTTCCATAATCTGACTCCTTGCACTGAAACACAGTGTTGCTTGGTGGTAGTTCTCACTGAAGGTTTTTGAAATATACATGTTCCTCTGAAATGATTTTGTTCCTCCCTTATTTGGAACAACTTTTGGATATTTGCGGGCAGTGATAGATTCTTCACTTAAAAAATTATTACTGCAGTTTTAAAGTCAACCAGATCTTTCAACTTGAGAGCTTTTAATTTAAGAAAAAGTGGGTTTGTTGGTTCCCTGTAAGTAGCTTTGTTTATTATTCTAATAGCTCTCTTCTGAAGCATAAAGACTGGATATATGTTTGTTTTATATGTATTTCCCCATACTTCAGTACAATATGTCATGTATGGGAGTATTAATGAATGATACAAAGTATATAGTGTGGGTTGATTCAGCAAATATTTCACTCTGTGTAGTATTGCAATTGATTTAGATATTTTACCTTTAATATAATTAATATGTGACTTCCAACACAGTTTATTATCAATTATTACTCCAAGAAATTTAGTTTCGGATACCCTTTCAATCTCTACACCATTTACACTGAGTTTAGATACTAAGTTGTTGTGATGGTTGTTAAAAACTATAAATTTTGTCTTACTTAAATTGAGCGTTAATTTGTTTGAATCAAACCACAGTTTAAGCTTTCCTAATTCCTTTCCGAGTGTATCCAAAAGTTGTTCCAAATTGCTTCCACTGCATAATAGATTAGTGTCATCGGCAATCAATATTAAATCCATTTTTTCCAAAACTTTACATATATCATTTATATGCATATTGAATAACAGTTGCCCCAAAACTGAACCCTGTGGGACTCCACAAGTAACCTTCAGTAACTGTGAGTTTTTGTTACCAACACATACATACTGATATCTATTCTCTAAGTAACTACATAACCAGGACAGTGCTACCCCCCTAATACCACAATTTTGTAGTTTCTTTAATAATAAATTATGATCCACTGTATCAAATGCTTTTTTAAGATCCAGGAATACCCCAACTGAGTACTCTTTATTTTCAACGGCAGTTGATATTTTCTCTATAAATTCCATTAGAGCAAATGCAGTTGTCCTCTTGTGTCTGAACCCATATTGCTGCTCACACAATCAATTATTCTTCATTATGAAGTTGTCAATTCTCTCACAGAATATTTTTTCAAGTATCTTAGAAAATTGCGGCAATAGTGAAATTGGTCTATAGTTTGAAAGTTCCCCTCTGTCACCCGTCTTGTATATCAGAATTACTTTAGCTATTTTCATTGCATTGGGAAATATACCTGTTTGGAGAGACAGGTTACAAATATACGTCAGTGGTTTCACTAAGCATTCAATAGTAGTTTTGACTAAGAGCATGTCAATACCATCACAGTCCGTAGATGTTTTACTTTTAAACGATTGAACAATTTCAATGACCTCTCTCTCGTCTGTGTTCTTTATGAAAACGGAGTCTTTTATAGCAGTGTTTTTGCTTATTGTATCACCTGTAGGTGCCATAATGGGTATTTCTCGAGCCAAATTAGGACCAATGTTAACAAAAAAGTTATTAAATTCATCTGCAGGTGAAACTGCATTCACACTCTGAGTCATTTTATTATTTTTTGAAAAATTGGTTGGGTAGCTTGTATTTCTGTTTTCATTTCCAAGAATATTGTTAAGTATTGTCCATGTATTTTTAATATTGCTTCTGTTTTTCTCCAGTTCTTTACTGTAATAGTCTCTTTTACTGCATCTCATTATATATGTTAACTTGTTTTTGTATGTTTTATACCGCTGCTCTGCTTCTTTTGTCCTTTTCTTTAGAAAAGCTTTATATAATGAATTTTTCTTTTTACACGCCTTTTGTAATCCTTTGGTTAACCATGGCTTATCGACAAATTTATGTTTAAGCTTTTTCTTTACTAATGGACAATTTTTTTCATAAAGAGTGGTTACAATGTTTATAAATGTGTCATAGGCTTCATTTACATCTGATACATAGACTTTTGTCCGGTCTTGCTTCAGCAAGTCTTCTTTAAAAGAACTGATTGCATTTTGTGATTTGTATCTGGCACACATACCTGGTGTGCTCTTGTGTCTGTCCTGTGTCTGTACCACTGATCACACCAACAGCCCTTGTTAGTTTTCAGTGCATGATCTACGCATTGCCGGTGAGAAGCCTCACCGTCACAGTCTATGGCACAACCACAAACACCAGCAACAAGACCAGAACTATGCCAAAACAATAAAAAAATACAAAAACTACAAGTGCTGAAATTAGCTGCCACTTGAGTACAAAACATATACAGTATGTGGACTATACATTATAATGAATTTGAAAAACTTTTAAAAACGCTATTTTAAATGCCCCTGCTACTCCAATCTAGCTGACTAATTTAACACTACTTCAGCCGAAACCGGAAGTTCCGCCCATAATCGTTCCTACAGTGGCATCCCCAGGAATAAGGTAGATTAATGACAAGTTAGCATCGTCATTTAGCATTTATCGTCTTATAATTAGAGAGAGATGGTGTTAACGTGACTTACCTCCAATTAAAACGAGGTTAGAGGACTATCCTCTCTGACGCAGCACGGTGGGAGAAAGTCCAACATCCCTGGCTGGCACAGAAGTAGCGGCTCAACAGAAGTAGAGGAAAAACATTAGCTTGCAGTTAGCTGCTGCGGCGCACAAGTAGAAACAGGTATGTCTCTTAAATCCCAATATAAACAATACAGTTTTATATGAAACGGTAGATGTTTTTTATTGCGTCACCGTAGAGTTGCCAACTTTCTCACGGCCAACTAAGGGACAGAGGATTTTAACTATTGCTTGGTGCCACGATGTTGTGGACAGTAGGATTGTCAAAACACTGGGATTTATTTTTTTTTACCTTGATAATACCTTAAAAAATATCGATGTTCAATGTCATGTTTAATACTACAAGGAAAAAGAATAAAACACTGTATACCTAAAAATTTCAGATTTTACAGAACACATAATCTCAGTTTAAAATGTGTAATAGCTATGTTTTTAATAATGCATTGCATTTATATAGCACTTTTCATGACAACCAAAGACACTTTACAATGAGTCTATTATTCATTCACTCCACAGACAATGATAGAAGTAAGCTACCTCTGTAGCCACAGCTGCCCTGGGGCAGACTGACAGAAACATGGCTGCCAATCCATACCAATGGCCTCTCCGACCACCACCAAACATTTATTCACATCCATACATCAGTGTCATGAACCATGAGCACACTGGAGGCAAGGTGGGTAAAGTGTCTTGCCCAAGGACACAACAGCAAGGTGGGGGGAGTGGGATTTGAACCACCAACCCTCCAGTTATTGGGCGACTTGCTCTACTTCCTGAGCTACTATGACCTCATTTTTGTTTCTCTTTGATAAATAATGTAACTTTGAGCTAGAAAACACAACTACACTGCAAAAAGTCAAATATAAGTAAAATGAAATAAATTAAGGCTGTTTATGCTTGTTTTTTTTCTGACAAAATATTTATTCTTGCAGTGCAGTTTATGTGTAAAAGGTAGATGGCGTTCACTTATATAGCGCTTTTCTTCTCATCTAGGAAAATTGTGTGTAGGTGTGTGGATGTGTAGGAAAATTTTACATGCTTTCCAATAATTTTAACTTGTTTTATGCAATTTGATCAGTCGAATTTTCTTGCTCTATTGGCAGATAATTTTACTTAAAATAAGCAAAAAAAAATTCTTGCAATAGATAATTCTAGTTAAAATTAGAAAAAAATATCTGCCAACAAAGTAAAATTAAATTGCTTCAACAAGTAAAAACTTTTGTAAAGCAAGTAAAATCTTACAGAAAACTGCACAACGAAAAGAAATTCTTGTCTTGTCAAAGTTATCTTGTGAGAGAAAAACGAGCATAAAGCCTTGATTTAGGATATTTTATCTTGCTGAGATTTCCCTTTTTAGAGTGTGACAGATACTTCCTTCAGCATAAAATTACATCAGTGAAGTATTCCTGATTCAAACAACAGCAGCAATGGAAAACCTGCACAGGTGGCTGGAAACACTGCAAATAGCATGTCTTACCATTTTTAGAAGTGTTTTCTTCTGGCCTTCTTTAAAGAAAAATCCTTCATTATGCCCTTTAAGTCCAGCTCATGAATATCATCATACTCTATGGATGCATGCTTGATACAGCCTACATTTTACCAAGTTTGGAGTTCAGTGTCCCACGCACAGCTGTCTGATGTAAACAATCCTGGCCTTTCTTATCCCTTCTCCTCCAGGTCAGGGTTCTTCACTTGGATCTTTTCATACAGATGGTTCCTAAAATCATTATACAAAGGACAATAAGACAGAAAATGAAATTCATCTTCAACTACCCCAAGATCACACAATACACAGAAACGTTGCTCTTCAGAGATACCTTTAAATCTACCAACCTCAACTGCCAGAGGTAAAGAGCCAACTGGGCACACAAAGACCATTGCTTTCTCCTCAGATTAATTTTACATAAAGTTCTGTGCAATAATAATCTTTGATTTGAATGTAGCTTCTAAGCTTTGGTTTCAAATACATTTCTTTTTTCGACTGCTCTGTGTGGGTCTTCATTAATTTTTGTTTAACGATGTTCATGTCACACTGCAGATTATTCATGAATATAAAATTCAGACCAGACAATGAAAAAATAGCAGCCACCTCCTGTGACCAAGGGTAGTTATGTGTGCGATCCCAGATAGAGACCTTCTTGGTAAGTCTTTCCTCTGGCAATTGCACAAGATGATTCCATAATCTGACCATTTCTCCCCTTTGTTTTACAATACATGTTTCCCATCCCATATCTCCTTCAACAGCTTGTTTTGTTGTAAATTTATTCAATTCAATTCAACTTTATTTATATAGCACCATTTGAGATGAGATGAGATGAGATTCAACTTTATTGTCATTACACATGTATGAATACAAGGTAATGAAACGTGACTTGGCATTTGGGCACGCTCTGCAGAGCGCATCCAAGGCCGGGGCAGCCGCTAGGCGCCAGTCATAAAGAAGAAAAGAAAAAAGAAAAGAAATGATATGATACAATAGGCGAGAGAAAAAAACATGTTTTATCAAATTGACGCTTAATGGGTAAGCGAAATTTTGATTGCAGGCAAAAAACCCCTCAATGCATATTTAGCAGTAGTGGACAATCACACAGCAGAGGGAGGGAGAGCAGTGTGTGTATATTTGCATGTCATTGTGTAGTGTAAATGTAACAGTTGTTAGTGAGCAGCAGAGGGCGCCTCCTGGCAGTGGATAGATGTTATAATCATGTGACTTATAAACAAGTCCAGAGTTCAGAGTCTATCTCTCTTTCTCTCTTGCTTGCAGAAGGCACATGGGCATTGTCCTTGAGAGTCCAATCCGCTGACGACAACAACTGATTGTTGATTGTATGGGTAGACATAAGAGCCGGTTCTTCCGCTAATCTCAGTCAGGAGGAATGTAAACACGGGGCAGACAAGGTCAAATCAAATCAAATCAGCACAGTGCACTCAGAGAGTAGAATTTTGTCCTCACCTGTGTAATTCTGTGCTTCCATTATATATGCAGGCTTAAACTGTTTTTCCATAGAGAGCACAGGGCTTTCAGATGTATTCCTTCACTGAATCACTGTCATTCAGTTCACCGTTTGCCGCCACTCGTGCCCTCCCCAACTGGTCGAATTTGATGAAGGAGCTGACTGGGTCCGCTTGATCCGCTCTCTCACCTTCCTTCAATTTCTGATGCATCAGGGAACTCCACAGCCAAAAATAGAAGTCCTGAGATCATAGCCAATAATATTGCCATAGACGCATGGATTCCAATGTCCATGAGTCTCTCGTAGGTTCCAATTCTTGGGCTCCCCCTTGGCCCAATTCTTGTTGAAAATAGTGACAATAGCACATTTAAGCCGCTTCCAAATCCATAATTTCCGTTTAGATTAAGATTCAGCAGAAGAAGAGCGACTAAACACAGACAAAAACGCAACATTGCAAAAGCTGGGAATAGATCAGGAAGGCAGGGGAGGAGGGAAGAAAAATGTGACTGCTCTCTCTCAAGGCAAGAAGGAAAAACAACAACACAGTCACAGTCACAACAACAGTCATCTCATAGCACTTTCAACTGTAGGAGAAACCTCCACAATTGCAGAAAGACCCCAGCAATCAGGCAATCCCCTGTGAGCAAGCGCTTGGCAACGGTGGAGAGGAAAAACTCCCTTTTAACAGGAAGAAACCTCCAGCAGAACCAGGCTCGGGGAGGGGCAGTCATCTGCTGCGACTGGCTGGGGGGTGAGGGGATAGAGAAGATGAAAAGAACAGACATGTAGAGAGCAAACAGCACGATGGGGACTCAATCTGTGGGAGAGAACAAACAGATGTTAATGACTAGCAAAAAAAAAAATATTTCAATAGTTCAATTTCAATTTATGACTCCAAGGAATAATCTCATCGCCTGATTCTGGACAGCATTATTATTAGAGGCATTCTTAAAACCCCAATCTCCAGAAGCATAAAGTAAAACTGAACCTACCAGTGAATTATAAAGTTTTGTAAAAACAGAAAAAGGTCAGGTAATACTTTGATTTTGTTCATCAAAGATCCTAATGCTCTACCAGCGGATTCTGCCAATACATTGATTCCTTCTGAAAAACTCATACTGTATGTTTATTGAAAACCAACCCTCGATATTTATAAGAACTGGTGTATTTTAGTGGTGTTAAACCAAACTTAATAATCTGTGTTTTATCAATAGTAATAGTCAATCTCCATTTACTGCACCATAAACTCAAAATATTCAACATTTCTTGTAAATTGTTCTCTGTCTGTGCAATTAGCACAATATCATCTGCATACAACAAAACACTTAACTTCATGTTATCAGTCGTATACCCAGGTTTGCCTGCTTAATTTCTTGGGCGAAATCATTTACATAAAGAGCAAATAATGTTGTTGTGTTTGCCAATTCGCCAAAAATGGGGAAAATGAGTTGTGGTAGCACTCAGAAAGAGGAAATATGGCCGTTAGCAGCATAAACAGTCACTTGAAAAAAATCATAAAAATGCAGATATTTTTGAAGATGATGCAACAGTTTTTTTTCCAATGTATTTATTGAATTTTTTCCCCTTTTGTTTTGTATACACACACAAAAAAATACCAAACAATCAAAATGTGAAAAAGAGCTCAGCACAACATTGATCTACACAAAATCAGATTGAATTTTTTTTTTTTTAAAAAGGGATATACTGCACAACTACAAACTCATACATGTACACACATAAACCAGCACTTGTACACTTGTACAGAGGAATGTATCCATCACAGCACCACAAACAAGGTCCAGGAAAAAGGAAGTCATATTTAATCCAAGTTAATGCTCCCAAGAATCGAAGCCATCGTAAGGTTGGAGAATTTGAGATATGGAGTCCATATTTTCATAAAATGTCCCATTGTTGAATGAAGTAGACACGTTAAATATTCCAAAGGGAAACACTCCATGATAATTTTATGCCAGTTTGTTTTAGTTGGTGGTTTGTCACATATCCATGACAAAAAAACATTCCTTCTTGTCGCATATGCAAGGATATTGTATAGTCTAGCAAAGCTTCCAAAAAGTAAGTTCTGGTTTGGGTGTCCCAGTAGCAAAGAGCGAGGATCCATTCACACCAAATATCTGACTCATGTCTTGTACAACGTCCAGCCAGTATGCTTGGATTTTAGGACAAGACCAAGCATAATGAGTGTAGGTACCAACTGAAATTTTACACTTCAGACACATGGGTGAATGCTGGGGGTTCATATTAGATCTTTTACTGGGAGAGATTTGCAAGTGATGTAAAATTTTATATTGCAGTAATCTTGCACGATTGCATATTGATATCTTCTTGGCACACTCCCAGATTGCATCCCATGAGTCCTCACAAATGTTTACACCAAGTTCACTTTGCCATTTCTGTTTAAGATCCTGCATAACTGACACACTCAACACATCTGACTGATTTAAGGCATAACAGCGAGTCATAAATTTTTTGGTTGGGCCTAAAAGAAGTAACCGCTCAACTGCAGACACTGTGGCATTTACATTGAATGTGGTCTTTCTAGTTATGAAATCTCGGATTTGAAGGTATCGAAAAATGTTCTGTCTAGAAAGGCCAAATTTCTCCTGAAGCTGTTCAAATGATAACAACGCTCCATCAAAAAGGTCATAAATTTTCTTTAACCCTTTAACTGTCCATATATTATAACCACTGTCCATCATACCAGGAATAAAGTCAGGATTGCTTTGAATAGGTATTAATAACGTAGTTAAATCTGATCTTCCTTCAAGCTTTCGTGTCATAAACCAAGCCTTTAGAGTGTTGCAATTTCTAACTGACTTTAAATTCTTACAAGAGGCCCAACAGTAAGCAGGAGGTCTGTGACTTTTCAAGGCCCAACCAAACAGAAGTAGGATCCTCTTTAACCCATTCTGCTATAAACCTTAGCTGAGATGCTATTTGATACCATTTAATGTTAGGACCATCCAAACCTCCCATTGAACTTGGAAGTTGTAATTGATAGGGGAAGTGAACACCACCTGTTTAAATCCTTCTTTATAGTTTAAAGGAGAGCGTTAAAATTAGCTTTAAACATCTGATTGAGCATGGGAGTAATCTGAATACCCAAGTACTCAAAACCTAACATAGACCAGCGAAATGGAAATGATATAAGGGAGTTCGTTCTATTTCTGAGGCTTCCCATGGGCATAGCTAAAGATTTAGAAAAGTTAATTTTGTAACCAGAGAAAGACCCAAAATAATTAATGATATCGACCAGTCGCGGAACAAAGGTAGCAGGCTCCGCTACGTACAACAAAACGTCACCCGCATAAAGGGAAATTTTATGTTGCGTCTCCCCTACATCTATACCCCTGACAGCTGGATCCTGTCTGATGGCTTCAGCCAAAGGTTCTACCACAAGGGCAAAAAGAGCAGGGCTTAAGGGGCAGCCTTGATGTGTTGAACAATAAATTGGGAAATTATCCGATCTACAACTATTTGTTATGACTGATGCCAAAGGTTTATTATACAAAAGTTTGATCCATTTGGTAAAATTATCCCCCAAATTAAATTTTTGTAATACTCTAAATAAATAAGGCCACTTGACTCGGTCGACGGCTTTCTCTGCATCCAATGAGATGATTACAGTGTCATTTTCTTGTGTTTGACAGAAATGAACAATATTTAAAAGCTTCCTAATGTTGTGACTAGAGCTTCTGCCTTTCCCATGCACCCCCCGGAAATCAACTTTTAACCAGCATTTCTGGAATGCTCTGGATAAGCTGTTAACGAAATGTCTTGTTCCCAAGCTTGCAAAATGTCCCACATGACTTTTTTATGCTAATTTTATGTAAATTATTGCCACCATTACCAGAAAATGCATTTTTTGTTATATCTCTTTAAATGTTTGAGAAAACTCCTTAATTATGGCTTCTACACCCATGTTATGAAGGTCAATTGTCACATTGAACCTATTTTCAGAATGCCCATATTTGTATAGAACAAGAAAATATGCAAATTAGGTCCGCCATTGTGCAAAAATCTTTATTTCTCTATATCTCTACCAGTCTTGGACATAGCCTCACCAAAATGGTTTCTACCTCCCTTATTACATGGTCAAACAATACGATAACGTTATCATTGTTGTGAGTACATGTGTTACTAGTATGTTATGAAATCCTGTAATTACGGCTGCCATTAAGAAAAAATAGTTTTTCGCCCTATTTTGGCTCCTTTTACAGATAAACATTTTCTGGGAGCTTCTACCTCCCTATTAACATGGTCAAGGAACATGATAAAAACTAATCATGTGTTCATTTCTAACAGTAATATGTAAATATTACGCATCATCGCATGGGCTGCACGGTGGCGCAGTGGTTTAGCACTGTGGCAGCACAGTTTTACCCTCGGCCGGGCGACCGCGGGGATCATGAGATTGTGGGTTCGATCCCAGCCCCCGACCAACAGTGAGCTGTGTGGAGTTTGCATGTTCTCCCCGTGTTGCGCGGGTTTACTCCGGGATTTCTCCGGTTTCTTCCCGCACACCAAAAACATGTAGGTTTAGGGCGCTCGCGCACGCAGCGACCAGCAGCCGGTGGCTTGTCACCAAACTGCAAACCAAGTCTACCTACGGGTACAAATAAGTAACAAAAAAAAAAAAAAATCATCATCATCATCATCCTCTTCTTCTATGTCGTCTTCTGCTTCGTCTTCAGACTCTTCTTCTTCACTGTCGTCTTCACCAGCAGTATCTAGGATATCTACGAGTGAAGTAGGTAGCGCCTCTCCATAGTACCAGATGGGTTCTAGTACTTCCTGGTCTGTTCTTAACCAACCCTGACCCTCATCGTGTGGTTTCGGCTTTTCGAAGATAGCTTGGTGAGCTCGTTTGTACAGCGCAACCCGGTAGTTTGCACGCTGGATGTGTGGCTTGAGCGCAGAGCGGCACGGAGGGAGACGTGACAGGTTGACTTTTGACTTGGTAGTGAGCCTCTCACCTTCACCAACCATCTTTCGAAGCAGTTTGACACGTACGGTATCCACGGACGATTCACGAGGCTGCCCATACATGATACAGGTGAACTTCTCCAGCTGCATAACCACCTCAGGGTCGACGTTCCAGTTCTCTCCAAGCTGACGGAATGCCTCATGAAACCTTGGGCTCTTCTCAAGTTTTTTCAGAGGACCGACTTTTCCTTTTCCTTTAAAGGAGCTTGTACAATCTTCTCCAGTGAACACGTAGAAGCCAAGTATGGTGGATCAGTAGCTGCGTCCCAAGGACTCAGCAATTTCCGAGAGATTGAGTAGCTTGCGGTGTTTGCCAGATCCTGTGTCCAAGTAGACAGTAAGGTTTATTGTATGGGCATGGTAGAGCAGAATCACGAAGATGTCCGTGTCTGGCGTACGGACCATAGCATTCTCATAGCCAATTCTGGTGGCAAAGTGAAGGTATAGCACCACCCTTGTGTCAGTTTCTTCCTGATCACTGTATATTTCGGGGAGTTCTCGCTCTTCCACCTGAAAGCAATAAAATACAAAGTTTTTTACTTCAGTAATTGCATGGGCATAAAAGTAATTGAAATGTTATCGACAGACCTCCCCGTTCGAAACGACCACTTCATGGGCCCGTCCTTCAACAATAATCACTGCTTTCTGCATGTTTTGGAGCCTCGATGCTGCTTCTCGGCCACTCCAAACGCGTAGTAGTAAATTACATAATTGCTTTTTGTTCTCGTCATTGGCGAGGAACACTTTGAAGTTGTATGGCTTCCTCGTCGCGGGACCTGCGAGAATAATCTTCTCGGATTTCCCGCGCCTCAACCTCTCCTGCACCTTGATCGATTGTGGATAGTAGCTGTCAGTGGAAAACAAGAAATGCTCCCTGGCTACCATTTGGTCGAGTATTTGCAAGCAAAGGTGAGAAAGAAAACTTGAATAGCACGATCAATCTTCGTGTTCCTTGACCATGTTAATAGGGAAGTAGAAGCTCCCAGAAAATGTTTATCTTTAAAAGGTGCCAAAATAGGGCGAAAAAACTATTTTTTCTTAGTGGCAGCTGTAATTACAGGATTTCGTAACATACTAGTAACACGTGTATTCACAACAATGATAACGTTATCGTATTGTTTGACCATGTAATAAGGGAGGTAGAAACCATTTTGGTGAGGCTATGTCCAAGACTGGTAGAGATATAGAGGAGTTTTCTCAAACATTTAAAGAGATATAACAAAAAATGCATTTTCTGGTAATGGCGGCAATAATTTACATAAAATTAACATAAAAAAGTCACGTGGGACATTTTGCAAACTTGGGAACAAGGCATTTCGTTAACAGCTCCAGAGCATTCCAGAAATGCTGGTTAAAAGTTGATTTCCGGGGGGTGCATGGGAACCCCTCCTAGCCACTAGACTATGTCTGATCCTCCTTAATGATGAAAGGCAAAACCTTCTCTAATCGCAGAGCCAGGATCTTAGCAGTTTAGCATCTTGATTTAAAAGAGACACTTGCCTTTTTTAAGAATTAGGGAGATGTCAGCTTCTCTTAATGACTGAGGTAAGCTTCCAGAGGTAAAGGGGTGTTCTATCATCTCCAAAATTGGATCCACAAGTATATCCTGAAATTCTTTGTAAAATTCACTGCTCATGCCATCTGGCCCCAGTGCTTTGCCTGATTGTAAACTGTTAATTGCTAATACAACCTCTTCTCTAGAGATGGGAGAATTTAAATCATGTCTCTGAGTATCAGAAATAGTAGGGAGAGCTAAGCTGTCCAAGAAAGAGTGCATTTTATTTGAGGTTCCTACTGTCTGGTCCGCTGTATATAACTAAATATAAAACTGTGTAAAGGTATTATTAATATTTTTATCAAAATAACGCATGCCGTTTAGACCTACAACTGAAGGAATCAGTTGGGAATCTATTCTAATTTTTGTTAAACGAGACAAACTAGGTTTGTCTCCATATTCATATAACCTGTTTTGAAAAAAGAAGAGCACTCTTAGCTTGTTGAGTTAATAATGCATCTAGGATGCAAGTTTTTGAACAAAAATGGATGAGCAATGCCACCTGAAAATCATCATTGCTGATGAGGACAAATGTCCTTTTTAATGAAGATCTGGATCATATTATAGCCTCACAAAACGACTTAACAGCTAATATGATGGAGTCTGAAGCAGTTTCAGCTTAAAGTGTGGTTACCAATGTGTCCAGGGCTGCAGAAAACACCTTGGAGGGTGAGTAGCATATTTGCCAACTACCGGTCTGTGCTAATAGCAGGGCATCATTATGATGAGATGGAAGTGCATCCTGTAACGTCCTTTAGTTCACCTAGAAAAGCAGCAGTGTGAAACCAAACCGAACTGGACCAAATTTAGACAATGTGACTAAAAATATGAACCTTGGTGCAGATTTCAGGTGTGAAAATGGCCTAAAATGGAGCTTTTTGGTAAAACCCATTATTCTACTGTTTACAGAAAATTAAATGAAGCCTTCAAGCAAAACTTTGCCTAATAGAAATGCAGTGATGCCAGTTTATTTAGCCATGACTTTAACTTGGCTGTTACCCTTTCTTGTTAAGGCTCAAATATATTGCACAGATTTTTAGGCCAAAAACTGCTGTTTGCAAATTTTAGGTGAACAACATTATCATATCTGAGTGGTACTAGCTTTCAATCTGTTGTCTTATGTTATTATCCTTCACCACATCTTCAAAAGACATACCAAAGGCAAAGACCTAAATCTAATCTACAGCTGCCTGACAACATGATTCCGACCTTTCACCAGAATCTGAGAAGTCCAGCCAACGCCCAGCACTTCAGACAATGGGTGTCGGATTTACAAGCCAACCAGCTGTTCCCTAAATTCATTATTTAACAGAAAGGTTACAGCCGTAGCTTCAAAGATGATGCTATGTGCATGAGCCGTAAGAGGTGTGGGCGGAACTTCAGAAACTCTGCAAAGGTCTTTGGACTCCTGAGGATGTAATTTCAGTGCTGAAGTCTGCTGTGGTAACTATCGGCGCGGTCGCTGGCCACGGAGACTGAAGGCTTTCTCAGCAGAAAAGTACAACAAAGAAGAACATGTTAAAAATTAATGCCTTTGCACGGGAGTTTAGCTGTGTAGGGGTGTGTGAGGTTAAAAAACAAACAAAAGTTGTCCAAACAAGGTTTTTTTTTTTTTTTACTGCAGTTCTAGTACGAAAACACATTGTGAAAGAAAACTTTCATTAGAAGTAATAAATACAATCAAATTTAACTGTGAACTGTACAGTCTGAAAATAAACAGTACTCCATACTCTGTCCAAAAATCTGCTTTCCATATTTTCACCATGATAATGGTGCCATTCTTCCATCCAGGTTGTTTGGATGTGAGGTGATCAGTTTTGCGGATTTTAGATGTAGTTGTACGCTTTATTTTTGGATATAGCATCTCTAAAATGGCACTTCCCTTATGTTTCCTGAAATATTAAAACCAGAGTTTTTGCAGCTATGTAAGGAAGACTTTGACACCTTTTTTAAAGCCACTTGATCAAATTAAAAACCATGAATTTGCAAAATGGCAAGTCTGTAACCTCATTACAATTAGTTTTGTCCAATCGTTTAATTTAAGTGACATTACTGCAGATTTTGGGGGGCAATTCTTTTTTGCAAGCTGGAGGAAACATAATCCCCTCCCCCATCCCCATACTGATTTACACCTATGCAAAGAATATAACCAAATGTACTTGAGTAAATGTAACTAGTTATTACCAACAGTGCTGTGAAAAAGTATTCACCCCGTTCCTGACTTCTTATATTTTTGCATATTGGCACACTTATAAAACAAAATTTAATATTAGACAAAAATAACCTGAGTAAATACAAAATGCAGTTTCTGTTACATCATGAATTAACTGTGATTAACCACATTTTTTGGAAAGCTGTGTTGACTTTCTCTAGCCACAACCAGGCCTGATTACTGCTAGACCTACTGAATCAAGAAATCACTTAAATAGGCTTGTCTGACAAAGTGAAATAGGGTGAAAGAGCTCAAAAAGCAACAAATCATAACACAATCTAAAGACATTGAAGAAAAGATGAGAAACAAAAACCCAGAACAACATCTTAAGAACATCAGGCTTCATTTGTCTCAGTTTGGACACTGGTCCATGATTCAACAATAAGAAAGAGACTGGGCAAAAATGGGGTTCCAAGGTGAAAACCACTGCTGACCAAAAAGAACACAAAGTCTCATCTCACATTTGCCAAAAAACATCTTGATGATGCCCAAGACTTTTGGGAAAATATTCTGTGGACTGACGAGACAAAGAAATTGAACTTTTTGGAAGATGTGCGTCCTGTTACATCTGGCATTAAACTAACACAGCATTTCAAAAAATGAACATCACACCAACAGTCGCACAAGGTGGTGATAATGTGATGGTCTGGGGCTGCTTTGCCGCTTAAGGACCTGGATGACTTGCCATAATTGATGGAACTATGAATTCTCCTCTCTACCAGAAAATCCCAAAGGAGAATGTCCGGCCATGAGTTTGTGACCTCAAGCTCAAGCCCGCCAATGTGGCTGAAAAAACAATTCTGCAAAGATATACTTTTTAACCCCTTGCACTCTGGTCAATTTCCCTAAAAACGCCTAAAAATAACGTACCCAAAGTAAATCAAAAGCTGTTCTTCAACCTTTTGCAGCATCTTCATGGGGTTGGTCTCATTTAAAAGAAAACACTTTGAATTTTTTGGCAAAACAGTCATAATCTCTCTAAGTGCTCCTGCCACTGAGTAACAGTCATCTAAACATACTGAACTTGAAGAAAATAAAGTTTGCCTGGGTGTTTTTTTTTAGATACAAATGCTTGCAAATAACACACAGCTGTCAGATACTGGCTGGAAAATGCAACAGAAATGTAGAACCAAGTGTTATCCAGCTGAGGTCAAAATTTTGTAACAATACCACAAAAAATGAATATATTACACAGCTTTTTTCTCAGGTTGTTCCCAGGCGTTTTTGAACTGTGCCAAATGGCACAGTTTGGAAAAACGTTTATAACTTTTGAATGATTCAACAAAGAAGCTTCATCTTGGGTTCTAATGAAAGGTGACACTCAGGGCTGTGTGTGTGTGTGTGTGGGGGGGGGGGGGGCGGGGGTTGGTTTATTCATTCATGAATGAATGAACAAACAAGCCCCCCACACACAAAGAAGCATGCCACGTAAAAAATGTGTGGCCTTTTTTTACAAGAAAAAATAACCTACAGTGCAATAAAAATTATACTAAAATATCTGCAATGTAGAGGATAACAACTCCCTCCCCCCCCGCTACAGAGGAGCGCGGCGCAAAAAAAAAAAAAACGGTCTGTCAACGGTACGTCACGTGGCGATGACGCACAGTTGTAATTACCGATCAGTCAAAAGTCATTTTTATTACTATTTTCAGTGATAAAGAATAATTTACCTTATAGCACTTACCTGCCCACAACAGCAGTGTCGTTGGCGAACATCTGTTCCTCATTGTCAGATGAACATGAAGCTGGTCCGCTTGTTATGACTCGTGGTTCTGGTCACGCGACCCGGTCAAACCATGATTCCATTATTGCAGTTTTGCGCTTCCATGATTGCGGTTTTGGCGAACGATTTTTCAAAACAAATAAGAATAGTAGTAATAAAAAAAGACTGGCGAACGCTACCGTTACACACAGCGGCTTACACAAAACAGATTTTACGCACGGGACGCACGCTTTCAATCGTCGAACTTCTCTGCTTCAATTGGGTCGTTGTATTCGCAGTCGTTGGTAGGCGGGTCCTTCTTGCTAGGTTTTCGGTCATTGGTTCTTCAAGGTTTCAGAAACCCAATTCAAGGCTCTTATTAGTCGAATGAGAGGTCAATCAAATCTAAACCAATCAAAGCACTCCTTTGGCTTTCTGTTCGCGGCTGTGTCTGTAGTGGAAGAACGGAAATGCAGCTTTTTTTTTTTTCAGTGCGCAATGAGACACACAGTGCGCACTAGGACGCACGAGGACGCACTAGGACGCAGAGACGTGACCGCCCGCGGTATCCCGGAGTGCAAGAGGTTAAGGCACTTTGATGTTGACCTTGCAATCCCAAAACCATAGTCACACTTCAGGGTCACAGGGTGAACCTGTGTACCAAGGTTGGTGACGCTAACTTAACTCGTTGTACAGTAATAAGGCATAGGGAATGTTAACTTTGAACCCAAACCCATAGTCAGAGGTCTGGATCCCAAGGTGAACCTGTGCACAAGTTTGGTGGCCCTAGCTTTACTCATTTTATAGTAACAGTAAATGTAGCATTTACCATAGTGTAACTGCAATGTTAATTTTGACCTTTGACGCCAAACCCATAGCTGGGTGAGGGTGTAAATCGTCCAAAATGGGTATTAGATACACTGTATCAATTTGAAAAGCCTACATCATTTCTTTCAGTAGTTATTGTGTTTAGAAGATTTAGGGAAAAATCTGATCTCTGACCTCAAGGTCATCCAATGAGAGTGAAATTGCAATATACACATCATCAGTGTATATCAAACCATGGAACCAAGTTTCAAAACAATTGGACCAAAACTATAGGGGGAGTTGATTTCACAAAAGTGGGACAGACAGATGGACAGACCCATAACATAATCCCCCTTCGGTCTTCGCCCAAAGGGTCAAAGACCGGTGGGGGACAAAAACTTGTTTGATGATCTGAAACATTCAAGCATGACAAATATGCAAAAAAAAGAAAAAAAAAATCAGGAAGGGGCAAATACTTTCTCACAGCACTGTACCTCAGGAGAGAACATATGCAAATAAGTTTTTGGATTGAGCAACCCATTTAAAAAAATAAGCACCAGATCTGTTCTGAGAAACAAACAAAAAAACATGGAGCAAAGCTGACAACAGGCGGGGAGCAAAAGTTCAGTTCAGTCACTGCTTCCCTCTGTGCTTCCAGAGCTGAGCTCAAAACTCCGTCATCTTCTTGTGCGTGTCGGCCTTCTTGTGTTCCTTCTGGACGGACAGCTCGTGAGCTTTCTGCTGGGCCAGCAGCCGGCGGGCCGCCGACAGCTTCTCCTCCAGATGCTTCACCACCGACTGATCCCTGCATACACATGAAACACCAAAATGAGATTTAAGGGGGCGCAGAGGAGGGAGAAGGCGAGGCAGCAGAAAAAGGAGTTCACACCTTACCTTATTTACATGTTCACATGCCACCCACTGTCGTTACTTCTAAATCACATAAATTACCACTAATGCTGACGGGAACATTGCAGCGTCTAGAGTTCACAGTTTGGAATAAGTTGTTATGAAAGCAGGTTCTTCATGTTTTAATTCTGGGGTCTGTACGAGGCAGAGCTGTTTCTGGCTATAAAGTAAAGTTCACAAATTCTATGGGCCCCATCAGCCACTAAGAGGTGACAAAGCCGCAAGTTCACCTTCAACTTGTTTTTGGAGAAGAATTAAATTCATCTTCACCTTTTTCTCCCACAAATTTTCTTTATCCTCACAATTTTTTTCTTGCAACTTTGGAACTTTTTTTTTTTGTAAATCTTCAACTTTTTTCCTGTTCATCCAGACAAAGACCCAAGTTTATTTTTAATGCTTTCGTCAACAGGGGAGAGTTTTTTTTTTTTTTAAATTCTAAAAGGTTTGAAAACTTCCTCATTACTAAAACAGGGGTCCCAAACTGTGCCTGCTCAGAGGCAAAGCGCCTTTAAAACTTACACATTCATGAGAAAGACACACATTTATGAAGAAAATGTTGCAAATTTGAGGAAAAAAGTTGCAAACATAAGAGAAAAATTGCACATTTATGAAGAAGAGTCATACATTTATTAAGAAAAAAGTAAGAAATGTACTGGAAAAAGTTGAAAATGTATGAGAAAAAAGTAGCAAATTCATGAAAAAAGTTCCTAACTATGAGAGGAAAAGCTGAAACTTTGCAAAGTTTGAAAAGTTGCACATGTATGGAAAAAATGTTCCATAGTGTACATACCTCTCCATCTCCATATTTCCTCTTATTTAGTTTCTTTTAATAAACCCATTATATTTTATTTTTCTGGGTGCTTTTTACTAATATCAAACCAATGATGATCATTAGTAAAATCATGTGAATCAACCTTGTAACTGCTGAATTCCTGAAAAATATCTAATTTGGACATACTACAATACAAGGTTTGTGTCCAACAGGGATGATATGTACAAACACACAAACTTACAAGAGGAAAAAAAAAATACCTGAAAAAAGTTGCCTATTTAGAAGCAAAAATGTGCAAATTTACAATAAAAGGCCACACATTTGAGGAAAAGTTGGAAATTCATAATTTTTTTTAAAAAAATTACAAATGCGCAGAAAAAATTCACAAATTTATGAGAAAAAATGTCAAAAACTTGAGCAAAAAGGTGCAAATAAATGTAAAAATTTTACCAATTAAAACTGGAAAATCTCCCTTATGACTAATGTTGACAGACCAGTTTATACCATATATGAACTGCATATATACTATACTGCATGTTTATCTTCATTTTAAAGCTTAAATCTGGTTTTCAGAAAGAAGATAACTGAGCTCTGACCTTCCCGTGTTCCTATTCAGTGACTCCGTCAGCCTCTGGATCTCCCTCTCGGTCTGGGACACCCTCTCTGTGGCCTGGAACAGCTTCACGTTCAGGCTCCTCTTGGTGCTCTTCCCTCCCCTGTAGGCCTCCGCTCCAGTGGCAGTGGACAGCGCTGCAGCGCCCCCCTCTGGGGGCTCAGCCCTTCTGCCTCCCAGCTTGTGATTGAGGAAGTCAAAGACGGTGTGGCCCCCTCCTCGGGAAACTGCACGTGGTTTCCTACGGCGTTTCGGGAGGCCAGTCTCTGCCCCTTGTTTGGCGGCTCTGCTCTGGGAGCGTCGCTGGGTGAGCTCAGCACACTGGTCCAGGGACTTTCCTTTGGGGAGGACCACAGCCATCACCGGCTCTACTCGGCCCTCCTGAGTCTTTCCTAAGCCTGAGAAGACGAAAGCATAAGTGAGGACGAACGTCTCAGCCACCACCACACTTACAGGACTCTCCATCAAACATTTTTAATTAATTAATTTTGATAAAAGGAAAAACACTTTTGTTCTAGTTCCCATAGAGCAGGGGTGCCACATTCAGTCTTACTGAGGGCCAACCAGAGATGGGTAGTCAAGGACTGTACTCAAGTAAAAGTAGCATTACCTTATGATAGTAATTACTCAAGTACAAGTAAGAGTAGACACCAAAAAAGTTACTTGAGTAGGAGTTAAAAAAGTACCTACTACATAAATTATCTGAGTAGTAATAACTTTAATCTCATGTGTGAAGTTTTTCTCAAATCTGGGACTTTTCTCAAAATTTAAAGCCTAAATTTACTATTGTTTTTACCTCATAAACCTGTTTTTTCCCTTGTAAATTTGCACATAATGTATTTTCTAATAAATGTCCAACTTATTTCTGCCTAAAATGAGACTTTATTCTAATCATTGTATTTTTTTCTTTAAAAATGTGTACTTTTTGTGATGAATTTAAAAAGTTCAGTTTTTATCATGTTAATTTATGATCTGTTTTTCTGGACTCTTAAACGATTGTACATAACACCAAACTGTGCAAGAATAGTTCATGCAAAGTTCTCAAGCATGGTATCAGCAGGCACAAGGAAGTTAAATTTAAGATTGTTTAAGAGCTTTTCAAGGCCATTAGATCAACTTCAAGACCCCACATTCAGAAATTAGCTTTGTCCAATCATTTACAGAACTGCAATTACTGCAAATTTGGGGTCGCCTCTCCAGTTCACATTTAAATCTGCACTGACCCAGGATCGATGTTGCCACTGGATAATTAAGTGATTCAAAACCTGAAACAAGCCTCTACCTTCACAGCCAAAGGTTGCAACATAATGCAAAATAAATCACAAATTTACAAGAAAGAAATGAGAAAAGGTGAACACAAAACAAACTCCACTCACCTTTTCCATATTCATAGCCCATTTTCAGCATCAACTTGGATCCGATGCCTCGGGTGTGTGCCTCCCAGCCACCAAAGTTACTGCTGCTGGATGTGGAATCCACAGATGACTCAAGCACTGTCAAACAACGGGTAGAAGTTACAGGCACTAAATCATATTCAGAAACATGACTTCTATTGCTGCTTTTATTTTGAACTTGTCAACACACCTTTAGCGTAAGCCAGATCCTCTAGATTTTCGTTGTTGTCCAGATCAGAGTCAGAGGACAGCGGGTCGTCCTCTCTCAGCGGCGGAAGGACACAATCGGCCTCAACCACAACGTCTTTCAGCAACAGGGAGTCAAACTTCACCGTGTAGAAACCGCTGTTGATGTCTGTGGGTAGATTAAAAACATTTATATCAAGAAAACATAAAGAACTAGAAGCAGTCCGACACCTCATTATCACCAGTCCTCTTGCGTAGTGTGCGTAGAGCCAACCAGCCTTTGCCACCTCCCTCTATCCTGCGCTAGCTATTGGGCCTGGTGCAGAGATACATTATGCTGTTGCAAGTCATGAGACAGGACGTCCATCCAGCGGGTGTGCCCCCTCCCCCCCCACCCCCCGGTCGTCTCCATCCTGCCTTATGGGGTTAAAGTCCAAGATGGCCCTGGTGGGGTGTTCAGGGGGGAGGTGCAGGATGTGGCCATACCACCGGATACGTCACATTGTGGCAAGACCTGAGGCAGGAAGTTATTGAGTCCACTCTCTGAGTTCTTTATTGGTGATATGGTCATGCCAACAGATGCCGATGATCCTCCTTAGGGCTCTACTATCAAACCCATCAAGCTGGGCTGCCAAGGTGTTATTGAGTGGCTGGGTCTCAGAGCCACACAGTAGGACTGAAACAACAGAGGAGTTGTAGATGCAAAGGTTAGTCCTTTGTGAAATGTGGTTTTGGTGCCAAGGACTGCATCACTGCCAAGGCCAGCGCACGTCGTTGGTCAATCTCCAACTTTAGGTCACCAGTCTGAGAGATTGTTGAGCCCAGGTATTTAAAGGTAGAGACAAAGTTGACCAGACATTGGTTAAACATGAGGGGTGCAGGGTCAGGACCTTCTCCAATGCACATGAGCTCACTCTTGGACCCGTTGATGCTGAGGCCAAGCTTCTTGGCTTCCTTGAACACAGTGAGGTCTGGCAGATTGTACTCTCCGAAAGAAATCCCAGGTATGTGGACACTGACCCTGGTCATTAGGTAGTCAATGACACAGTTAAACAGGTCTGATGATGCTACATAACCCTGACGGACTCCACTGTTTATGGTGAACCAATCGGAATTCTTACTGTTCACTCGGACGCAGCTCTCAGCATTGTTGTGCATCTGTTGGAAGAGGGTGATTATCTTCAGCGGTGGTCCAAGCACTTTCAGGATCTTCCAAAGGGACGCATGGTCCACCGTGTCGAAGGCGGCTCAGCAATCTATGAAGGCAATATAGAGATGTTGATCTCTTCTAAACTCACGTACCTTTTCAATGACAAGGTGTAGTGCAGAGATGTGGTCAATAGTTGAACAACTGGGCATAAAGCCTGCTTGTCATGGGCAACGTCTGCTCCTGATGGCTGGAATCGCTCTGGTTAATAGGATACGGCTAAAGTTTGCCTGGGATGGAAAGTAACATAATACCTCTGTGGTTACTGCAGACGAGCTGGTCTCCCTTCCTTTTCCAGAATAGTAAGATGCTACCACGTGGTTTATGATCTGGGTGAGCCACTGGATCATATGGTCACCTCCAGCCTTCAGCATCTCGGCTGTGATGTTCCAGATGCCAGGAGCGTTCCCATTCTTCAGACTCCTCAGAGCAGTTTTGACTTCATCTGATGTAACGGGAGTGATGGAACAGTCGGTATTTGTCATCAGCAACATTGGCAGCCTCGGTCAGTGCGGGCTGCTCGGGGACTGGAGGATGGTTCAGAAGCTGGCTGAAGTGTTCCTTCCAGTGGCTGATGCCACTATAAGGAAACTGCGTTGATGTGGGCCAGCCTTGGCTTGGTGAAGAAGGCTGTATATTTGTCGTTGGTCATCTTGCTGGGTTGCAGTCTCTAAGTCTGTCGCTTGCTTGGTCCAATAGGTCTACTCCAGCTGATTGTTTCCTCGGCTGCTGTGTAAACTTCTTTTCTAAAATGCTGCCAGTCCGATAATGTATCCATTGCCAATGCACTAAATTGATTAGTCCAACACCTACTATACTATAATTATTAGTAATGCAGCATCAACATTTGCAAAACTGAATAAACTTTGTCTTTGTGACACCTGTGGCCAGTAAGTGAACTGCAGTCCCCAAAACTGATTTTTCTACACTTTTCAAATAGAATTGTTGAACAGAAATACCTGTGATTTTGGCCGGATACCAGATGCCATCTTCGTGCCGAGCCAAGCATGCCGAGCCTTCTTTGAGGTTACTGAGGTCACATTCCAAGAACTCTCTGAGCTCCGACACGTACACCACCTCACCATGTGAAAACCTGCAATAACGAGAAAATAACAGAGAAAATTATCTTTGTAGTGACAAGAGTACTTTGTGGTGAGTGCAATATCCCCTGCCTCCCTTTTCTTTGAAGATCCCAATACTTACTGATTGCGAGCAGTTTTCAGCTTCTCAATATAATTACTGGGGCAGAATCAAATTATGATAAACCCATCATCCATGAATATACAACAAAGTATACAACTCGTAGTTGTAGGGCAGGATCCCAAGGTGAACCTGTGTAGCAAGTTTGGTGATCCGTAGAGAGCTTTACACGTTCTATAGTAAGAGAGCATAATGAGTGCTAACATTGAACTTTTGACCCCAAACCCATAGTCAGAGGTCATGGTTTCAGAGTGAACCTGTGTGCCAGACAGGTTTGGTGACCCTAGATTTCTTTGTCATTGAGATATACAGTAGTTTATAAGCCATTTTGATGTTGACCTTTAACCTTGCAATTTCAAATCCATAGTCACACTTTAGGGTCACAGGGTGAACCTGTGTACCGAGTTTAGTGACCCTAGCTTTACTCGTTGTACAGTAATAAGGCATAAGGAATGTTAACCTTGACCTCTGACCTTTTGACCCCAAAGCCATAGTCGGAGGTCAGGATCCCAAGGTGAACCTGTGTACCAGGTTTGGTGGTCCTAGCTTTATTCGTTTTACAGCAACAGTAAATTTACCATTTAGCATAGTACAAATGGAATGTGAACTTTTACCTTTTGATCCCAAAGCTATAGTCAGGTCAGGGTGTAAGTCATCCAATATTCATCTTAGACACAACTACTGTATCGATTTGGAAAAACCTATATAATTTCTTTCACCAATTATCATGTTTACAAGATTTAGGTAAAAATCTGACCTCTGACCTTGACCTCATGATCATCTAATACGAGACAAATTGCAATATGCGCTGGTACCAAGTTTTAAAACAATCAGAATAAAACTGTAGGAGTTGTTGATTTCATAAAAGTGGGACAGATGAATGGACAGCCAGACAGACGGACTGCCCCATAACCCAATCCCCCTTCGGTCTTTGACCCCTTTTGGTCTTCCACAGGTGGGGGATTAAAAACTGAAGGGTACATAAGGTGTATCAGGTGGAGCATGGGTCAGGAAATTATGAGGACTGGGTGGTAGGGCTTAAAAGTCATACTGTGGTAGAAACTGAACTATATACAGTAACTGTGTATGTTGCAATATATTGTTCAATATACCGGAGTTGTGGGCTAGGGATAGAGTATCCAGCCCACAACCAGAAGGCTGGGGTTCAAATCCCGGCCGGGTCATGCCAAAGACCATGTAAAAGTGGAACTTCCTGCCATCCAGCTTGGTGCTCAGCAGTAATGGAATGGAGGAGGGAAATCAAATCAAATCAAATCAACTTTTATTGTCATGCTGCTGTACATACAACTCTAGTGAAGGCAAGATGAAATTACGTTTCTCTAGGCATCCATATAAGTAAAAAGAACATAATTTAACACCCCCTCACCCCCCACCCCAACACAGCCATTCACACATCCCTGAGACACACTTGAAACTAATGTTAAATGTCAGGAACTAATGTCAGGAAGGGCATCCGGCGTAAAAACTCAGCTTCAACTGTAAGAGGACCCACCCCAACTGTGGGATTAATTGTGTCCTGTCAAAATAAATACAGATGATGACGATGACAAGCTTACATATAAGTGTCATTTCAAAGGGATTTTCTGGTAAAATAAAGGTAAAAAAAAATAGGGGAGCCAATGGAGAGGGTGGATTTGAAAACTAAAAAGTATTTTCTCTTTCATTCTTTAATTTTTTTTTTTGTATGTGGAGCTGGGGTTATGAGGGGGCCAAATTCACTGCTGCCCCTGGACTCCAGTATTTACACTGAAGACTCTAGTTTGTGTGTGAAGTTAAAACAGCTGTTTTGAAGATGGACTCCGGTGGACATAAATCCCCTGTAAAAACAAATGTCCATTGTCTAAAATGGTATCCTATGCCCTTTTTTCCAACCCAAAAAACTTTCATTGCCTTACAGTTTTGTGTGAAAATCTTTTCACTTTACCTCATCCTTCAAACACCAGGATCTGTGACTAGGCCCATCCACATCCTACAAGGCTAATAGTGGCTAGCACTACATTAGACAGAATAAATCCTGTGATTAAAAGACTTTGGGTCACATTTTCAAAGCAGCTGTCCAAAAAATGTTAACTGGTCCTGGAGGCTAACTTCAGTTAGGCCAGAGAGTCCTGACTGGTGTAGTGTCAATCGCTTTGGCTCCAATCTATAAAATCACTCTTCACCTTAAAGAAATTGTTTCACCCAAAAGTCTGGTCAAGAATTGTTTCCTTCACCTAAGAATCACAGTTTGAAAACACATTCCATGGTAAAAGGGACAATAAGGATCCCATTTCGTGCCAGGAACGGATTAGTCTGCAATCATAAATCCCGGAACTTCATCCCCAACCAGGCAGTTTTATGCTTCAACAACTGTTTGAAACGTTCCAGATACCGTGGAACATATTCCACAGGTCTCTAGAAATTAACCACAGCTCAACATTACCCCTGGTGGACAACTCCGGAATATGTTTGCTGTTGCCTCTGCAAGCTGACCTGGGGTTAATGAATGAAATGACTTCCTTTTAACAAAAACTCTCAATTCTCAGATTATTTTCTTTTTCAGGACACCCTGGAAAATCAAGTGGGACTCTGACATACCATTCTGGTTTGAAATGTTTCATTAATCATTGGTTTAAATGTATTGCATGTTTGAAAATGCTCAAATGAACCATATTCTAATGCATGTTAATAATAGAAGGACAAGTTTATGAAAGTGCATGTTCAATGTAGCAAGAATGAAAATTAGTCATGAATCACTGAAGTTAGTTTAGCTTACACACAAAGTAAATTTTCATTCTAATCAAGATGTGTTTCATCCTATTGGAAAAGCCATTCAATTCTCCCGTGAAGGGAGACAATTGGTTCCCTTTCATGTCAGTCAAGTTTTTCCCCTGAAAAAACTACTCAGTTTAAGTGAGGAATGCCCTAGTTCAGGCAGTGGGTTCTTTCTGAAAGTTTTGTCCAAGTTGTCTGTATCCTGCCTTGAATTCTCTTTCCTTTAAACGTCTGGGAAAAATACTTTTTCTTGTGTTTTGAGCTCAAACTTCTCTTTTATATGGAGTGAAACTCCATGTTCTCAGATGTTTTTTTTTCCTATTTTATTCTGTTAAACTTCTTCTATTAACTCACCGTGTTTTAAAGTGGACTGATCGTTTTTTTCTCACACTGGAAGCAGCCCTGCGTTCAGTTGACGAAACAGTTTGCCAAACATAGTTTGCAAGGCAAACTGACCTAAATGAACGGGCAGTTCTCGGCGAACGGTTTTTCTGTTCGGCTCGCACATTCTGTAGTTGTGTAGCTCTATGGTCCTGTGTCAGCCAGTAGAGGACCCTAGTAACTATGGCATCGACTGTAGCCTACTTCAGCTTCATATTACCTAAGAATTCTCCGTTATACCCCCACCAAAAACAATATTTTCTCTGATATTGTTTTACTTACAAAATTACATAACATCTACTCTTAAATTGATGGAATTGTTCCAAAAATAAAAGAAAACAAAAGAATATTGCAAACTATCTTACCTAGCCGTCATCGTTGTTCAATACATGAGTCACCTCCAAAAAAGTTTGGCCAAAGAGAAAACGGCTGGCAGCGACCGTGTCGCTCAGTTACAGAAACTAACGAACAGTTCCGAACAACACGCCCCTGTTTTCGCCAATCCACACGACATCTGAAGGACTAGGATTTTGTGGGTGGAACTGTTTTATATCCATTTTTCTTTCAGCCTGTGGTTCTTGTCAGCTGGTGGACTTCCCAAAGTTGCGGGCCAGGGGAGGACCTGTTGCCTTGGAGAAGACTTCACCTGCCCAGGGGCCAGCTGCTCACTCTACTGCTGGCTCCACTGTTGGCTTGGTGCTGAGTCTGTAAGAACCGCTGCAACGATTGGAAAGGACTGAGGGCAGTCTTTCCCCTTTTTGCCATCTGCTGGCATTCAGGATCATTGCTGAACTCTGAAGACACAGCTGTTCGTAAGCCAGTCTCCAACTTCCTATTTGCTGGGCTAAATGTGAAGTCTAATTCTAATTGAATATGACCAGCTGTTCATGTTAAAAGTTAGTCCATAAGCTACGATAGGAGCTATAAAGCTGAAGGAAAAATAATATTCTCCTTTTCAATAACTTCCGTTTTTACTTTTTAGAGTAACCCAGAATTTTTTGTTCCATATAATCAGCTTGTATAATTTTCTTCATGAAATTTGCATCCAATTTTCTTCATATTTTGGTTACAGATATTTCAGTCTTCATTTTCATCAGTTACAAATTCATACTAAGCTTTTCTTGATTCCACAAATGTGATTACACTCTTTTGCTCAATAATCAGTTACAAGTTGAATGTAATGCTCGATACGTAATCATTTCACTTTGCCAACAAGTCCGTTGAATATAATGTCATTTAATCGGAGTCTGATCATTAAAACTGTAAACGGTATATGGAAGATTCTGTTGATTTCTTTTTCCTGTGCCTGTTTCTGAAGTCACCCAGAAGAATTCATGAATATCTGAGACTGATTGATTGAAGGTATAAAGATCAGTTATTAATAAATTGTCCAAGTTTTGGATTGGTGCCTCAGAAATGAGTTTTGGTTTTTTTTTTTCGGTCTGTGCGTGGACCTGAAGCAAACCTTCATTTACACACACACCTCTAGGTATAAATTAAATAATCTTTGTACCTTATAACCTATTACCCTACATTATTAGGATGCCACGGCATGACGCTGTGTGCACTTCTGAAACAGATGCAAAAAAGAATATTAAGCCATAAGCTGTGTGTGTTTTGGTCAAATCTGATCCCATTTAAAAAAAAAAAAAAAGTGGAGGGGTGTGTGTGTGTGTGTGTGTGTGTCTCCTGTGCTCCAGGGGTCTGCAGTTAGTGTTTCTGTGTCTCGCTGATCACGAGGGGGAGGAGGGAATTTGGCCCGCTTCCCCCATCCTGATCTGAGCCATTTCTGTTTTTGTTAAAGCATGCTAAAAGTTCAGAAAAGCGTTGTCATACACTGAATTAATTAGAATAAGGCCTGAAAAGACGGAAGCGCGATGAAATCTGATCCGTTTTTTTGTTACTTCTTGTCGTCCGGCAAAATTCCCGGCGAGATAAATTGAATTAACAAGTATTTGCTTTTCCTCAAGTGTTCCGTGAAAAATCTAAATCACGCTGGACACGTAGCATGATAAAAGTTACTGCGAGGAAACTGTTTGAAGTAACAGCACTGAATCGTACACAAAGTTAAAACTGTGAGATTATTCTTGCGTGAATAATCTGCAGAATTGCTAGAACAGTTACTGGAGTTTGGCTCATGACAAACCGGATTAAAGGGAGTCATCCTCCATTCTTTTAAAAAGTTGCTAGCAGAAACAAGCCAGTAGAAGCGTGAAAAACAAATAGGTTGTGGTTGGTAGTCGGCAGGCCACGTTCAAATTTGCGCGCTACGTTGCACGTTCACATTTGTGCGTGACCAAAAGGGCCACGTACCATGAGAATTGCACATGTACAGACTAAGCAGTGCAACCGCTATCTTAGGACCCACCATTCTGAGTCATCCTGGCGCCATTTTAGAGCAGGGACAGTCAGACCGTCTCCAAGCGATGTCACTGTGTCTCCTACTCCTTAAATGCAGAAGGAGCTGCCTCCATCTTGTGTTCAACTATAAGAATTACATTCTTTCATAAATTTACCCCCAAATTAAAACAAAGCGCCAATCTATTAAGCCGATTTATAACCAAATCGAGCTTCCAAATTAACTTCAAAGGAACCTATATTATTCAGAATAACCTAAATTTAAAACCAATTTAAAGTTTCTTGCCAAAAGCAGCAAAGAAGAAACTTGTTGGCTGTTGAAGGTTTATCCTCATTGGTGGACTACATTCTACTGCATATAAACACAGTAGAAGCGTATAAAAGCACACACTTTGTACTTAATCACTTATGTTAACCACACATTTTAATCTTTAAGTGGTAAAAACACATATTTACACATTTTATGCAACAATTGCAAATGTTGAAGCTATATACTGTATATGTGTGTGTTTTATTTTTTTAAAATGCTGCATTGTGTGATTTCTTCCACAGGAAGCCCATTTTACCTAAAGAATTCTAATAAATGCTGTTGTTTATTCAAGAGTAACCTTAAAGTCTTGTTAACCCTGTGCATGCTGGTAAAGGATTTAGTGATTCATTGAATATTTACCAAAATTTTTTAAAAATAGGAAACCACATTAATCAATTAACACTTAAACATGGCTGGTCAACAAACAACCGACCAATTTACCAAACTGGATGACCTTCAAGCAACATTGGAAGGATGGACTTCTGATTTTATATCTAGCTTCACAACACAGGTCAAAAAAACACAGCCCAAAGATCTGAAGCAGCTCACTGAAGACATTTTGAATGACTACACTGAAAAGCCACCAGAAGGAAGGGATCTCCCCAGCATGTTAGGTAAGTTCGCGCTAGCATTAGTCGCAAGATTACAAGTAGCTGAGAACGAGCTAGAAAATCAACACTGAACAATCCTCTCCCTCCAGGAAGACAACAAACCACTAAAGGAAAAACTGGACCAATCTCAAGATAAAAACGACAATACTCAAGCTCAACTTGATGACGCATTACGAGATTTGAACCAGGCAGAGTCAGGAAAGCGATGGTTGACGCATGACAACAACTTGCTTCGCCATGAGAACAATGAACTTGAAGATGCCCTTCAGGACACGAAGAAGGAACTCAGAAGAGTTGAAGGTCAACTTGAAAACGTGAAGTCTGACTACAAGGAATGTCAACTGCTCCTACAGGAAGCACATAAAGACCGGGACTTCCGCCGTGCTCCATCGCCCGATTCCCGTTTCGAGTACAGACGATCGCGTGGACAGCGTGTGTGTGCCCCTTCAGACCGTGACCTTGACAAGATCGCGCAAAATCTTACAAAATTTGATCCAGATCCTATGGCTTCACCTGATACCAAAGCCTATTTACAAGACATTGACTACTACCTGCGCAAGTACCCTGATGCTACGGTTGACAATCGCATCTATTTGATTAAACTAACATCTAACAAGTCAGTATCAAAATTTATAGACAGATAGCCGACAGACACCAGGACAGACTGCATGCTACTCTACAAAGCCATTGAAAAGGAATTCTCTGACGAATGCCTACAATCAGGGCTATCGGCAGCCCTGGCCGTGAAACAGGGTTGTTCAGAGTCTCCAAAGGCCTACTACCAGCGACTCCTTCTTGCATATTTTGGATCTCAAAATACACCAGGGATGGAAGAAGACCACAATTTCAAGACCCTCTTCATCCAGAACCTCCATCCCACTGTGAGTCACCACCTGGGAGTTGCAGCTAACCCAAAGTCAAGCTCAATAAGTCAGCTGAGAGAGTTTGCCCATCATGCGTTCCAAAAACAGCAACAAAGTCGCAACAAGCATGCTGAGCCTGCCACCGTGCTAGCTATCAGTGCTGCTTCTAACACCCTGGAGTTGAAAGGAGCCCCTCGCTCAACTCCATCTCCTACACCGCGATTACATAAAAAACCGAGACGTTTCTCCAACCAACCTCATTAAGGTCAAAACCAAACTAGGTCCTCTGGATCTCACTCAGGACCAACTTTGTGAAAACCCGACTACCGTCTTAGGCCATATCAACCAGACAGATCACAAGAACATGGTATGGACTCCCAAGACGACAGATACCGATATGAAGACTCATAACCACGGCAAATAGTCTCCTCCACCTCGTCACATAAGCTCAGAAGCAGAGACCAATCAGAAACCTTGGAAGAAGAAAGAAATTCCTACGCTCAGCAGAGAAGATATAGAAGCTCTCAAACATCTCCTAGCGAAGATTCAAAACAACAAAAAAAATGAAACTGCTGACATCCTAGCTATCACAGCTATGCCAACTCAGAACAAACACTCTAAATCATGAAGAAAAGGCAAAAAGAAAATCCCTCTTACAAATGGAGAAGAACCAAAGGACACAATGCAGTCCAGTGCTGTTATGGCAGCCCAACCACAAGTCAAAGACCACTCCTCTAAAAACATTTCGCAAATCTATGTCAAACCACCGGTTCCACAATTTCTGTGTGATTTAAACGAGAGGGGGGTGGTGCGAAAATTCTATCTTCCACTGACCTTTGAAGACATGATGTGTCAGGATGCTGTTTTAGACACCGCCGCTGACATCACTCTTATGTCACACAACCTTTTTGACAAACTACGTGTAGCTGCTAACCGCGCTCACGAGGATTTAAAACTGGAATCCTGTTCGTTAGCCATTCGACCATATGCGCTCACTAAAACAACCCTGTCGGGCGTGTCACTGGTCAAAGTCTCCACTGGCCCATGACCTTGACTCATTCGGTCTGTATCCAAACTTTAACTCCATTCCATTGCTCGCCGGCAAAGATCTACTGAACTCCTTTGAGCCACTGATTGATTTTAAGAATCTCAAACTACGGGCTCAAACTCAACAACCTCACCCATTCGACCTAACAAGGACAACTGAATCACAGTGCTTAGTTCTTGGCACTTTGAACACCCCAAGTCTCATACAACTAGCGCTATTGGAACAACAAAAACCAACTGAAAGCGACCGCAAAGACCAAGGTGAACACTATCCTCAAGAAGTCAAAGGTCACCTTCAAACACAAGGTCAAGACAAGGGATCAAATGACCTTGGGAACTCACTGGCCAAGCAGAAAGCTCCACTTGGCCCCCCTTGATACCGTTGAAGTAACGTTGGTGTTACCTTCTGAATTCCACCCACCCACCCCTGCAGCCTGCGTGGTCTCTGGAGCCAAATCAACCGGCTACCCGGAACTCCCGCAACCTCAAGGTTATGCATCGGTGGACTCAACTTTTGTGAACACTAGGCACACATTTACTCAAGCCCATGACCCCGTGGTCCATAAAACCATCATACACCAGTCGGACCTGACTGTACACGCGCTCCCCACGTCAAATTTCTCTAATATGACGAAATCGAAAACACTTCCTGCGATGCAGCCTTCTCTGGAGCTACGCACTGGCGCTTGTATTTCTGCTTCCAACGAACAATCATCGCCACCACTCATAGTTCCTTGAAACCAGAGGGGGTGATGACTGCCAACACCTATGACCTTCCAGCTGCAGAACACAGAGGTGTAAAAACAATGCACAGTACTCCCAAGGCCACATTTCAAAAACACTTGGACCAATCCACCAAACAACACAAAGCGTACAGCGACCAAAAAGCCTCCTATGGCAAACCTTAAAGGGGGGGCAAGGTCTTCCACTACGCATTTGTACCACAAACACAACAAATCAATCTACAGGCAGGGAAAATCGCTCCTAAATTCCTGCCCGGGTGGATGAATCCACACATTGTCAACAACAAACTTTGGCCACTTAAGTACCAAATCCAGGACCCTATTGTTAAATGGGCCCATCACAATCAGAGTAAACTTTACCAAAACCCCATGGGACTTGTTGGGTACAACACTGTGACAGTAAGTCCAAAAACAAGACTAAAATCAGGCCTGCATCCGAGAAATAACTGTTAGCTAACTATTAGCCTCAGGTACACTTGGTTGCATCTCTCAAAACCAATCAGCGAACTACACCAAAACTTCCAAAAAGAAAAAGGGTACATTAAAACCAAATTATCCCTTAAACTAATCTTAAAGGCCTCTGTAAAATCTAATCAATTTCAAATTGACTTACTATTAACAAATAGTAAACACAAAACATCCAATACCATTAGCTTGAGCTAACAACATCAAAATCCCCACTAAAGGTGATAAAATATCCAAGGTTTAGAGTTCAATCTCTAAAAGAAATTGTTCCACCTCTGAGAATAATTTTCATCTGCCACTCAGGTGTCTAAAAGAAAAACCAACAAGAAGTTTGAAATTAAAATCACTCACTGATATTTGGTTGCCAGGATGATGGCCCCCTTGTTTTTCAGTTTAGCCCTCCACCTAGCAATCACACCTACTGTCGCCCAGTCAGAACTGGGCAGAGCCAAGACAAAAAGTCAACCATCCTTCGGTGGATTCTCAGTAACAGCCTCAGCATTAGGGCCTCTTATTAGCCTTAGCACATCCACTGTTAACTCGGTCAACACCACTACACTAAAACACCAGGTAGTTGAACCACAAACCATTACCAAAACTTTGCAAGATACTGTGTTGGTTTCGAATGTTTGCTCTGAAGCTTCAGTCAAACTCAACAAGGTCTTGAACTTTTGCTCTTTGTGGCAAAGGTTGACTATACTCACACACAGCTAGTGTCTGTTACTCTCAGATGTAGCTAGGAACATTAGCTTTCCAGTTAACATTTTAGCAATGAGCCAGTTTCCACCCTATCTTGGCCCTTTTCCAGTGGTCACAAATTTACTCCTCGTTGCCATTCAAAGAACAACGATGACATTCCATGTTCGCTCAGTTTTCCAGAATAAAGGCCTCAAACACCCTATGACTCAGACATCTGTGGAACCATGGTTTAGTCCTGCTAAACCAATCCAATTTGAACCTCCTTGAGTTATCTTAATATTACTTAGCCAAAACATTTAACTCAGGTATGTAAAAATTACATCCTTTTTATTTTTGTACCTTGGTACCCAGAATTGTCTTTTTGTACTTTTGTAACCAGAATTTTTGAGTCTTTACATGCATATACAGTATTTTAGTATATTTTAGACAATTTTTATATTCGTCTATATTCAAATTATTTTTGAAGATTCCTAGAAGATTTTTTTTTTTTTTTCCCAGTAAACCAAACTCAAAGATCTACACTCAGGAATAGATACTGTTTACAAGCTTAGGGCTTATGGACATCAGAACCATTAGATCAGCAGTTGGGTCAAGAGTCACCAATTGGAACCAGCCACCAAAGATGTGTACCAACACTGACTGAAGCTCACCATTGATACAGAGGGGGGAAATGTAGCGTCAATCCCTTTGGCTCCAATCTATAAAATCACTCTTCACCTTCAAGAAATTTTCACCCTAAAGTCTGGTCAAGAATTGTTTCCTTCACCTAAGAACCACAGTTTGAAAACACATTCCATAGTAAAAGGAACGATAAGGATCCCATTTCGTGCCAGGAATGGATTTGTCTGCAATCACAAATCCCAGAACTTCCTCCCCAACCAGGCAGTTTTATGCTTTAATAACTGTTTGAAACATTTCAGATACCTTGGAACACATTCCACAGGTCTCTAGGAATTATCCACAACTCACAACATTACCCCCTGGTGGACAACTCCGGAATATGTTCGCTGTTGCTTCTGCAAGCTGACCTGGGGTTTATGAATGAAATGTCTTCCTTTTAACAAAAACTCTCAATTCTCAGATTATTTTCTTTTTCAGGACACCCTGGAAAATCAAGTGGGACTCTGACATACCATTCTGGTTTGAAATGTTTCATTAATCATTGGTTTAAATGTATTGCACGTTTGAAAAAGCTTAAATGAACCATATTGTAATGCATGTTAATTATAGAAGGACAAGTTTATGAAAGTGCATGTTCAATGTAGCAAGAATGAAAATTAGTCATGAATCACTTAAGTTAGTTTAGCTTATACACACAAAGTAAATTTTCATTCTAATCAAGATGTGTTTCATCCTATTGGAAAAGCTTACTCAAGGCATCGGACTGGCTCAGCCAATCACCAGCCAGTCTCTGTTGGACAATGCCCCACTTCATTCTATTGGTCGGTTACAGACAAAGGATTGCTTTCTTATTGGACCAGAGTTTCTCCCGCAATGGGAGACAATTGGTTCCCTTTCATGTCAGTCAAGTTATTCCCCTGAAAAAAAACTACTCAGTTTAAGTGAGGAACGCCCTACTTTAAGCAGTGGGTTCTTTCTTAAAGTTTTGTCTAAGTTGTCTGTGTCCTGCCTTGAATTCTTTCCTTTAAACGTCTGGGGAAAATACTTTTTCTTGTGTTTTGAGCTCAAACTTCTCTTTTATATGGAGTGAAACTCCATGTTCTCAGACATTGTTTTTTCCATTTTATTCTGTTAAACTTTTTCTATTGATTTTCCTGAACCCACCGTGTTTTAAAGTGCACTGATCCTTTTTTTCTCACACTGGAAGCTGTTTTCGCCATTCCCCATGACATCTGAAGAAGTAGGATTTTGTGGGTGGAACTGTTTTACATCCATTTTTCTTTCAGCCTGCGGTTCTTGTCAGCTGGTGGACTTCCCAAAGTTGCGGGCCAGGGAAGGACCTGTTGGCTAGGAGAAGACTTCACCTGCCCAGGGGCCAGCCACTCGCTCTACTGCCGGCTCCACTGTTGGCTTGCTGCTGAGTCTGTAAGAACCGCTGCAACGATTGGAAAGGAATGCGGGCAGTCTTTCCCCTTTTTGCCATCTGCTGGCGTTCAAGATCATCGCTGAACTCTGAAGACATAGCTGTTCGTAAGCCAGACTCCAACTTCCTATTTGCTGGGCTAAATGTGATGTCTAATTCTAATTGAATATGACCAGTTGTTCATGTTAAAAGTTAGTCCATAAGCTACAATAGGTGCTATAAAAGCTGAAGGAAAAATAATATTCTCCTTTTCAATAACTTCCATTTTTACTTTTTAGAGTAACCCCGAATTTCTTTTCCCATATAATCAGCTTGTATAATTTTCTTCATAAAATTTGCATCCAATTTTCTTCATATTTTGGTTACAGATAATTCAGTCTTCATTTTCATCACAGTTACAAATTCATACTAAGGTTTTCTTGGTTCCACAAATGTGATTACACTCTTTTGCTCAATAATCAGTTACAAGTTGAATGTAATGCTCGATACATAATCATTTCACTTTACCAACAAGTCCGTTGAATGTAATGTCATTTAATCTGAGTCTGATCATTAAAACTGTAAACGGTATATGGAAGTTTCTGTTGATTTCTTTTTCCTGTGCCTGTTTCTGAAGTCACCCAGAAGAATTCACGAATATTTGAGACTGATTGATTGAAGGTATAAAGATTAGTTATTAATAAATTGTCCAAGTTTTGGACTGGTGCCCCAAAAATGACCTTCTTTGTTTTTTTTCGGTGTATGTGTGGATCTGAAGCACACCTTCATTTCCAAACACACCTCTAGGTATAAATTAAATAGTTTTTGTACCTTATAACTAATTTTCCCTACACTGGCTAAACACTATGGACCCGCTATAGTAGGGGTCACCAGCTAAAAATGCAAGAGGTCTTATAAGTCAGTCCTCCTCACCAGATGAGGTCCGAATTAGGGCTGGGGATCTTTAGGCATCTCATGACACAATTATGATTCAGGGTCTCCGATTTGATTCAAACGATTCTCAATGCATTTTTTGTTTGTTTTTTGTTTGGTTTTTTTAGGATTTTTTCCCTCTCACTGTGTGACAGCTTGATACTTAAAGCCAAGTGTTTGCAGTGACCCATGAATTTACTTCAAACATCTTTTGATAAAAGAAATGGAAGAGAAAGGTGACAAGTCACATGGACAAATTTATATGAAAATGTGCTTTGAAGAACTGTCATCTTTTCTTGGATATTCTTTAAGAAGACCACAGCTGTCTCCAGCAGGCTAATATCATTTGTTTTTACACATTATTTTGTTAAGCAGATGTTTTAGCTGCTTTTAGTTCTGTATTTTTTAAACATAAAATCAAAAAAATTATTTACTCAATTTCAAATAAAATGTAATAATTTCAGCATAATAATACAGGGCAACACTAAATGTGTTTTTGACGCCAAATAAATAGCTCTAAAAAGCTACAATTTAAATCCTAAAAATGCAAAGTTTTACAGAAAAACACAAACTAAATTACATGTATTTAAAAAGATTAATATTTACAAAACAAAATCTCACAAAAGTCTGTCTCTATACTATATTTTCAGTATTTAAAAACAAAACATTTCGAACTGTAAGCCTAAAAAAGGGACAGAAAATATAATTAATTCCACAGTACAAAATTCCTTTGGAGTTTTTTAATGTCAATGTTTTTATCTTTTTAACTTTGTCTGTGTCTATCTGGGTAACAGGGAGAGAGGAGGTGGATGTGTGTGGAACTTTTCATGTTCTGGAACACACACCAAATTATTGTTTTGACATGATATCAGAGGGTGTGGAAATTACCTCCATAAACAACGTTGTGCTGGCCCAACGGGGATGCTGTCCCAGGAAGGTGTGGAGGAGCCATGGGGACCTTCCTTCAACAAACCCCCGGGTGGACCCATACCATTGCAGGCAGACAGAGTGGCGGTGGACACAATTTCATAGCAGTGTTTCATTCCGTGGGTTACACCGGGAAGGAGGCGTGGCTGTCTGCCCACTGTATCCCACGGAGCAGAGCCATACGGTTCTGCCACAGAGAACGTCCAAGGTCCTGCACCATAAAATGTCTGGGCAGCCGCTGCCAATACTGCACTTGAGTTCTGCTTTTTCATTTGGTTAAAACAAAACAGTATAATTTTTCCCCAAATTATATTAAAAAGCTTCGGAGTCCGGACGGAGGATTCTTGAGGTCTGGATCCAGACGGGAGTCTGCCAGTTGGTGACCCCTGTGCTATAGTTATGTCACCAAAAACACTCCGTCTAAACTCCCCTTTTTTTCAGGAGGTGGGGCTTAACTGAAATTTCACAGCAAAAAAACAGAGACATGACACATGAGTGATTTCACTCTTGGTATGTCTTAAAAGTCATAAAAAACATGTTACAGATATGTTAACAAGAAAAAAAAATCAATTTTTGATGGAGTGTCACTTGAAGTAGTCTGGTGGCTTTAAAAAGAGCATTTAATTTCTTAATGATGACTTCCACTTTTTAATACCATACCTGCCAACTTTTAAAACCTGAAAAGCCTAGTAGCTAGCCGGGGTCCAGGGGCCATAGGCCCCTGTAGGTCCAGGACAAAGTCCTGGTGGGGGGTTCAGGGGGGCGAAACCCCCCGATGCCAAACAAATATTAGCATTAAATCAAGTTAAAATGTGGCTAACAACCTCATATTTCTTCAATAATCATGTTTCTATTTTTCTTACGAAGAACGTAGAAAGTTTGCCACTGGTGTCACTGGCATTGGCATTCGACTTGTGTTTTTTCGTTCCCACGTGATCTTTCACATCGCTGATTCTTCCATGTCCGATCGAAAAATCTTGTCAAAACAAAGTGCAGTCGGCGTAATTTTCACCCTTTCTTGAGTGAATAATAATTCCTGGAAATGCTGTGGAGTATTCCTCACGAAAAGACTGTAATTTTCGTTTGGTTTTCACGCTCATTTGTGATTTTTCTCCGGCAGATTCCATGATGAAAACGTATACAATGCTGACCTAATTCCTTCGCGATTCCAAATGGAAACAATGGCTCCAGGGATGTGATTTGGGGTTGGGGAAATTATCTGAAAATTTAGCAGGGGGTCTGGGGGACATGGTCCCCCAGCGGGGTCCGGGGCAGAGCCCTGGTGGGGGGGCAAGGGGGGCAAAGCCCCCCAAAGCTCCTGGGTTTTTATGATTTTTAAGTACCAGAACTGTGCTTAAATGACATAAAATAAACAGCTGAATGCCACTTATTACTGTATAATATTGACTTATGTTCCAAGAAGATAGCATTCCTAAAATATTCCAACAAGCATTATCCATCACATGCTTTAACACCTGATCAAATCAAAATCAGTTCATTTTATCTATTCCATAATAGAAATAAAATTCCAACATACCATTACTTTTTATAATTTCAGCATTCATTTCAGATCACCAGTTTCAATCTCCATTGAGTCTTGAGCAGTTCATTTTGCACAATCACTGATGTAGCCAAGTCTTAGAAATATTCAAAAGTTATGAGTCAATATCCACTGTGCACTGTCAATTTCAAACTGTTTGAAATCATAAAAGTAATCTAACTAAATACTAAATCTAAATACTAAATACTAATACTAAATACTAAATCTAACTGTGGGTGTTTATATATTTACATATTTATTCCATCTAGCTACAATGCTCTGCACTGTGTGTCTGTGTCTGTGTGTGTGTGTGTATATATATATGTTATAGTAATATGTACATATGTATATTAGCTGCTCTTGCTTGCTTGTTTTTTTTTTCTTGCCTTCTGATTGTTGCTCTGAGTGTTGCTATCCCTGTGCTGTTGCAATCCTGGAATTTCCCCGTTGTGGGACTAATAAAGGCTTATCTTATCTTATCTTAAATTGTTTTGCTATTTTTTTCTCCTCAACATCAATGTCAGGGCGCTGCAGGAGTTTTTAGGGATGGTTAACTTTTATAACCGTTTCCTCCCCCGCGCAGCCCAGCTCATACAGCCGTTGTACGCCGCACTCAAGAAACGGAAACCGGCGGACAGAGTTGACTGGACTCCTGAGCGGGAGCAGGCGTTCTCTGAGGTTAAAACAGCTCTGGTAAATGCTGCACTACTGGCGCACCCAGACCCGATGGCTCGGATAGCGCTCACTACCGACGCTTCGGACATGGCCATGGGGCCGTCGTGGAGCACTGCGTTGCTGGTTCTTGGCAGCCGCTCACCTTTTTAGTAGGTCTTTGCACGACAGTGAGCGTAAATACAGCGTGTTCGACATAGAGTTACTGGCTCTCCACCTGGCCATACGCCACTTCCAGTTCTAGCTGAAAGGGCGCACCTTAGGCTCAGACCTCTCGCACATGCGCAATACACCTACAGGAAGCAGTGCCGATTGCCTTTGTTCTAAATTTAGATACGATTCCTAGCGATCTCGTGTTTGGAATTGCTTTCGTGTTTTTTTTACGATTTAAAATTTTTGACTGAATTTTTAGTGAAAAACCGTAATTTTGATTAATAAAGCCGTAACCCGGAATGGGGTCTTGAAAACCAGAACCATTACGGCAAAACCAGAGTAGTTGGCAGGTATGTAATATATCTACAAATTTCAAAGAGCTCAAACTTGCAGCTACTGGAACAAGCAGCCTTTGTTTTAATCAAGCTGGCTTTATGCTTTGTGTGTCTGTGATGCTCCTACACTTCGGACACAGCCGACATGCATGTGGCTGTGGAGACAGTATGCTTGATTTACATGTAGTGTTTGGACACACATTTGACACATGCATAACCATCGTCTGCAGTGTCAATCCAGCCCACTAGTGGCCCTTTTCCACTAGTACCTGTTTGGCCCGGTACAGTACGGTTCAGTTCGGTCCACTTGTGTTTCCATTACACCAGAGTACCGCTTGATGTGGGTGGGATCTGTTACAGAGAGGCAGCGCAACCCTCCCGATATGTAAAACAAGCGACCCAGGCAAAACACAAGATGGCAGGATACGAGGCGACTGTGGTCTCTGGCTTTTTTTTGCCAGAGTAAAGGCAGAAAAAGAGCAGAAGGCTACAGGCGGCGAGACAACACACTCTGGAAAAGTACTGGAGCATTTAGGAAACCATATAGAGCAGTATAAAGTGGAAGGCATGAGGATAAGAACTACAGTACATCACAGTCACATATGACGTAATGTACGTATGACTACATCACATATGGTAAGCTAATGATTGCGAATGCTACTTTGCTTTAAGTCCACCGTACTACATTGTAATGTCGGCAAGTTATCGCTATTAGGTACTAGAATATGTATTCTCTATGTGTGTGTTTCAGATGGTTCTCTTGTGGCAAAATTATTGCTTCAAACCTTGGGTCTGGGTGTTCAACACAGGCTCCCAGTGATGAGATGTCACCCCAGATTCACAAACGTGCAGTGGTTACAGAACTTCAGAATGTCTGTAGAAATGTTTAGCTTCCTGTGCAACAAATTGCTCTGATCTGTGTCAAAATCATGGAAAGACTTTTGAGACATCATGGGATGCATCTGCTCCAGCTGGTGGTGTCGTGACAAAACATGATCAGCTGCCAAAACTTGATTGCCAGGTGCCATATTGTAGTTATGGGGTTATATTAGTCGCATATAGTTAAAGATGGCGGCGCACGGTTGTGCAGCGGCTCTTTGGTCCCTAAAATATAGATTTCAACAGGTAAACAGTACTGAGTTGGGTATAATAAGATATATTTAACAATTATGATGCATTTTAAGCCAAAACAAACTGGATCAAGGATTAAAAGCAATTACAATAATGCAGCCACAAGGTTACATGGAGAAATACATGGATTTACTGGATATATAGCATATTGAGTATTGCTGACTACATGTAGATACTGTATAAATATATATATTCTCTGCATTAACAATGTACTTATACATGTATTCATTTAGTATAGCACTAGGAATTTTGACATTAAACCTTTGTACTTTTTGTAGATGTGTCTCCACTTTTATGTGTGAAGGTTACCACCAAGTGACACAAATTAAATACTAAAAGATTGGAAAAGCTGTCTAAGAACAGTCCAGCAGTTTAAGAAATCACTTTTGGTTTGGTGTAAGTCTGTCAACAGAATTGTGAATCATAAAGCAGTTTGTGTTAAAATGTTAAATCCCATTAAACCCTAACCCAGGGGTGTCCAATCATGTGCCATGGAGGGCCAAGACCCTGCAGGTTCTCTCTTCGGCAGGTGTTTTCACTGATCAGCAGTCAGTGGAAGAAATTCAGTGGAATCTGCTGTTGAAGACACTGGTTGGAGGTAAAGCCTGCAGGGTCTTGGCCCTCCATGGCACATAATTAGACACCCCCTCCCTAACCCATTATTAGAAAATCCAGATGCTAATATGGCCCAGAATTCCTCCATATACTGGTACTATCACTAAAGTGTGCAGTGTCTTCTGCACTGGCACATCCAACAATACAGTCTTCAGTAAATAAAATAATTGTTTTTGGTTACTTTTTCTTAAAAATGAGCCTTTATTTTCAAAGTCACTGATACAGTAAATGGTTTGTACTGTTGACTCTTTTCCCACTGGTGTCTTAACAGACAAATAGAAAATCATGATGCAAACACATAAATCACTAAATTGCTTATTAAAATCAGCAGTAAATTCCAGATTATTTAAAATGTGTAAAATTCAAACTGTAAAAAAAAAAAAAAAAAAAAATAGAATGGGTCACACATGCCAGCCACGCTGCCTCACTGAGAAGCAACTGGATGTGTCGCTCAAGCCAGTCCTGGTTCAGCAAATCTTCAGCCTGCATCTCTGTAAATAGTGATGCAAGTTCCAGTTTGGGGTGGATCATTTTCCTCTTGTCTAGACGAAAAGAGAGAAAAGGGTGTTGGTTAATTAATGCAAGTTTCAAACATATTTGGGAAATACACTTTTTGCTAAAAGCCAGTGGTGGAATGTGACAAAAAAGTACTTTGTTGTTGTATTTAACCACAATTTTCATGTAGCTGCGCTTCAGTAAAGTAGATTTTACAAGGGCTGGGTTATGTTTAAAATCATTTGTTTTGACTGTGGCCTCTGCAATCAGAATGAGTTGATACCTTCAGCTGAATGGAATCTAGTACTTTTACTGAGGGTGTGCATCCCCGAGTATGGAGTCGCTCAGTCAAAATATATAATTTTGTCAATAAAAGTTTAGCCACCAAAGTGCAAGATACACTATTATGACTATAACTCACAAAGGATCACACAAGTGATCTGACAAAAAATAAATAAATAAATAAACAAGCGGTTTATTTTACAGTGGCTAATATTGGATGTGCCATTCATTTTCAATTATTCTGTAATTAATATTCACACAATCAAATAAATCTCAGTTCAGTCCCTTTCATATTAAGTGGAAATTGTGCTACTTTAATGTTGGCACTTTACCTATACTTTAACTTAAAAAGCAAAGGATATGAGTACTTTGTCCACGACTACTACAAAAATAACGGGATGTGCATCTTACACTCATAACAGCTAACCGTTGTCAGTGTCACAGTAGATGCTGGCCGCACTCTAGAACGAAAATACACACAACTTAAGTACATGCACAGCATGAAAGTGCAACATGTAAAAAAACACCTTTTACACCAGGATTACAACTAGCTTAATAGCTCAAGTAGGTTCATTTTGTCTTCTTTTGATTATTTACCTTTTGTTCTTATTAAAGACAAAAATAGAAAGGAGATGTTTTTATTCTATTCTATGATGAAAGGAGAAACATCTCCTTTCTATTTTTGTTTTTAATAAGAACAAAAGGTAAATAATTAAAAGAAGACAAATTAACCTACTTGAGCTATTATGTGGAAGTTATGGACAAAATAAGAAGGTAAATACAACTAGCTTATTTCATCAGATATTGTCAACACAAGCGCAAAATATAAGGACAGCACAGAGTTAGCATTGACAGCTAACTAGCTAGCTCATTGTCTGCACACAGGAGACAACGTTGTTGTTTGCTCAAACTTTCCACTGCTGGGATAAATAACGTAAAAGATGCATAATATCACATCACTCACCATCCTCTATATCCTAATATCACAGCTCTCAACTGCTGTAGTTTGGTGCTCCTGTGGCCGTAAATTCATTTTGGGTGGCTCCGTCTAGTTCCCTCTGGATTCGCTCATCAGCCGAAAGGCACAGAAAACTCTGCTGGACCGCGGTGTTGATTGTTGTGGGTCTGATTTCTGTGAAGCCATTCTATCGCTGTTGTTTACACTGACGCTTGCTTGCTGGCTGGCTCACAGACGAATCTTTGCAAATGGCGGCTCGAGATTCTGTAACTCAGCCTCAAACATTGCTCTCATGACGTTACGCCCGGACCAGTCAGTGGCCTGCAGTGTTTTTACGTCACATTTTCAGGTTGGTACAGCACGGTTAGAACCACTTGGCAGCAGGTCCGAAAAATCGGGACGGTAACCGTTACAGTTCCTAATGGAAAAGCCTACAAAGCGTACCGAACTGAACTGAACAAGGCAAACAGGTACTAGTGGAAAAGGGCCATAGGCGGTGCAAATGAGCTGGCACACCAGTCCATTCACCAGCTATATAAAAAAAGATAAGAGCCAAGTGCATTTTAGCAACAACAGTGACTGCACATAGATGAGAAGAGGAGCTCTTGTGTTTACTACTGTTGGTGGAAGAACAAGCTAAAAAAACAATGAGGAGACAGTATGGGGTTCTAGTTAGGGAGGAGCCGATACCACTTTTTCAAGACCGATACCGACACTGTGACTTTGAGTATCGGCCGATACCGATCCAAACCCGATACCATCTCTCTTATTTAAAACAACAGTACAGAACATACTTTGGTAATGACTGGTTGCATTCTGCATACATATAAAAACATGAATTTAAAAGTCAAAGAATATATTACAAATTTTACTCAGTTCAGCAAAGCTGCTGCTTTTTTTAAATTTAAACTTTGCAACATTGGCAGCATTTCACTGGTCAGCCCTATGTAAACATGCATTCTGAAATTTTAAGTGCAAGTTTATTACAAAACTTTAAAGCTGAGTATTTAAGTAAACATTCAGATGAAATTCAAAGTGCCACTGTGCATGAGGTAAAAAATGCTGTAGATCTGAAAATAAAAAAACTAACCCTTTAAGTTGCATTTTTGTCATCCATTATTATTATTATTCTCCTGGTGCTCAGTTTATTTAGTAGTTTATTCTCTGTCCATAGTTTTTAGATTTGCTCTTATTTTGAAGTCATCCCTGTTCCATTTCATGTAGCCTTGTTAGTCCTTGTATAGTCCTGCTTCCAATTCACCGGTTATAATTTGCCATTTATGTTTCTGTCACCTGCCTCTCATCAGCTGTAACTGTCCATCTAAAGGAAAGCCCATGTTGTCTCCATTCCTGCGCTTCTGTTTTTTTGCTTTCACTTTTAGTATATTCCAGCAGTAAAACAGTGGCTGCTGCTGCACGACACACTTGGTTCTGCTCGGTTCTTGAGAGCATTCTTTTTTGCTGCCGTGATACTTTTGCAAGTGTTTTATCAAGTTGGTGGTGTAAAATTGTAAATGCTGGAACCACACAGCAACATCCTGAGGTCAGTCCCACAGACAGGCTCCAGTGATGTGACGCTTGTTGCCTCTGTTTACAGAAGCCGTGCGCAGCGTGGCTGAGAACAGGATCGCACCATCATTTTATTATTATTAATGTATGGGATCGGTAAATTACTTTTATTCTTTAACAATACCGATGTGGCCATTTTGCCTGGATCGAACCCGATACGGCGGATCGGATCAGCTCATCCCTAGTTCTAGTACACTGATCTATGTTCTACTATACGTAAGTTCTTCATCTTCTTTGTCCTTGTATGCTGTGTTGGCGGTTCCATCTTTTGAAAGGGAGGTTGGGGCTCGTCAGCACGCACAATCAACACGGTCACAGAATTTTCGCTGAGGAGGGACCAGACTGGAGAAGATCCAGCCAAGAACAGACTGCTGTAATAACTCTCCATCCATCAAGAAATCTTGTATCTTTAAAAGAAAGTGGAGCGTCTGAATTTTATGCCCTAAGCCTCACCATACAGAAGTGATATTTTACCTGCAATTATCCTGAAAGCGACATTTTCCCTCTAGGTAGAAGGGACAGGGTTTCATAGACTTCTGTGTGGGGTAGATGTAGAGCACCCTGACTTGTGCCTCTTCTCTATCTGGTGGTTCTGCCCCCACCACCATGGCGTTGTGATACTCCAAAGTCCCCCATGTTGTCCGGTATGGTGCTCTTACTTTAGTACCACTGAGGTTGTCTTCTTCCTCCTCATCTTCCTCCTCCTCCTCTTCACAGTCTCCTATCCCTTCTCCCTCCTCCTTAACTCCTTCTCTTGTATCAGAGCTACTGGCCGAATGCTCCCCCAGTTCAGAGTAAAAAGCAGCAAACTCTGCATCCAAATCGCTGTTCGCACAGTTCGTGTCAGCTGCCGCTGCCTCAAAGGCGTTCACCTGGTGTCTGTTGCCATCCTCAAGGCTGGCCAAGAGTCGACTCTTTTTTACGGACACCAGGCTGGACTGGGTGAGCTCTATCAGCTGGCAGAGGTCCTCTTTCAGCTTCAGCAGGTCTGACTGCTGGGAGGGATCCAGTCCAGCCAAAAGCGCTGTCTCCACCTGCTGCAGCTGTGCATCATAGGTAGCGATGGCCGTCTCAAGGGATTCTTCATCCATGCTGACAGCTGGCAGGAGTAGACGACATCAAACCACTAAAACATAAAACAGGACACGGAGGAGACTGATGATTTTAGCTACAGAATAAAACCCATTCAAAACACCAGGATTATATTCAACATGTGCACGTTTTCAAGTACTGCCACATATTTATGACATTAAAGTTACTGAGTGGAACTTTTAGAAACTCAGGTTTAGTGACCCCTTATGTTTGCCAAGGGAGCTACTATATTCCCTCCATTATTTCTGAGAATGGCTGCAGGTGTGAGTACAGATGTTAATACAATTAAATTATAAAGGGCATAATATAAAATAGAAGAATTTGGTTGTCACTTAATTAGGGCTGAGCAATGACCCAGTATCAGTTGTATCGATAGTCCGTCTGCTTTCTCCTTTCCATCTGTCCCATAACTTCACCGCACTCCACTCCCTGACCCTGAACTCACCAAACACATAAAATACCTCCCCCACCCGCTCTCTTTCCACCCGCGTCCGGAGAATGGCTACCAAAAAAAAAAAAAAAAAAACATTTAGAGGAGCCATCCCCAACCTTTATTTATTTTTTTTTTTTTTTGCGTCATGGACTGGTAACAGGTTAAAAAAAATGGGGGTAAAAAAATGAACGAAATAAACCCGTGAGTAGACCAAACAGACCCCAGAGCTATTCCACGCTGGCCGCCAGGTGGAGGAGGCCACAGTGGGACACCCTCTGTGCAGGTATCCCACCCAAGAAAGCCTCAGCTCTTCAGACCAGTTGAGCTATTTTCCCCAAGACCACTTTTCTGTATTGAAATACTGATTATATCGAGATGTGATTTTTGACCCATATCACCCAGCACTACACATAATGCACTGTTTCCGCTCCTTTCCTCTGCTCATAGAAAGTTTTCAAATAATTCTGAAGGAAATTTATTCAAATAAATAAATACATTTTATCATTTAATTATATAAAAATTGCTCTTTGGGCTTTAGGGTAAAGAAATATGAGGAGTTCTTGTGTGCCAGTGGGAAAACAAATATTTCTGTTGATCTTTTATGTAAGCAGCTGTCGGTTTTGGTTCAGAGGACAGGCCCAATCTCTTTTTTATGAATAGACTTACGTTTCCATTTATAATTGAGCTTATGGGTAAGATGAATTCATCGTAGCACGTCTACATCCACACGGTGTGTGTGTGATGTAAATCGCTGAGGATTCACGCAGACCTTTCTGCAGGCAACTGCATGTAGCCCAAATTTTTTGACGGCAGACAGAATGCATGGAGTCTGTGGACTGAACTGATCATGCCCCAGGGTAGGGTACCCACGTGCATGTTTTTCTTCTCAGCAACCAACAACAAACACAAAAACTCCTTGTTCTTGTGCTGTCACACCTCCACCACTGGTTACACTAAAATGAGTACTTTTATGTTCTTCCTCCTCATACTGTTGGATTCTGGGAATTTCAATCAGTTTGCTGCCACATCACTGCCATCTCAGTAGATGGCAGTGATGTGGCATATAAAGGGGAAATTATACTCAATGCCTATGTGGGAACGACAGCTGTAGGGCAGACAGCTCAATGCCTGAAAACTTGACTGTGAACACAGCTGCATGCATCTGCATCTGTTTCGTCCATGCTGACAGGAGGGTAAGGGTTCGATCAGGTGATCTGAGCAGTCCCTTATTAAAGTGCTGTAGGCCTAGATAGTTGGGGGACCTCCTGATGCACTGGAGTCTTGCATGATTTTTTTTATTGTTCTTAACATTTTTCTAATGTCTCCGATAAATTGTGATTATCCAGCATGCTGCTGTTTATTAAGGGTTAAGGAACTGTACTTATGTAGCACTTTTTCTAGGCTCAAAGTGCTTCACTAGTACTTTGAGCACTAATACTAACCCTCTATTCTAAGAGACTATTGGAGACAGATACCTAGGGACAATTAAGTGTCTCCTGTTAACCTGGAATGCATGTCTTTGGATTGTGGGAGGAAACTGGTCGCACCCGGAGTAAACCCACGCCGCGCAGAGAGAACATGCAAGCTCCACAAAGAAAGGTTCCCACCCCTGTCAGCCTGGGGATTCGAACCTGGAACCTTCTAGCTGTTAGGCAACAGACCATCGTGCTTCTATTATTTTCTACATTCTGTTCATTTCTTCCTTATGTCCTCACCCCCAGTCCACCTCCCTGAGCCTGGTTCTGCTGCAGGTCTCTTCCTGTTAAAATTGAGTTTTTCCTCCCTCATATCATTGTCATGTGTTTGCACTCTGATTACTGGGGTCGCTCTCTGTGATTGTAGGGTCTTTGCCCTGCAATTGGACTGCACGGTGGCGCAGTGGTTTAGCACTGTGGCAGCACAGTTTTACCCTCGGCCGGGGGACCACGGGGATCATGAGATCGTGGGTTCGATCCCAGCCCCCGACCAACAGTGAGCTGTGTGGAGTTTGCATGTTCTCCCCGTGTTGCGCGGGTTTACTCCGGGATTTCTCCGGTTTCCTCCCGCATACCAAAACATGTAGGTTTAGGGCGCTCGCGCACGCAGCGACCAGCAGCCGGTGGCTTGTCACCAGACTGCAAACCATGTCTACCTACGGGTACAAATAAGTAACAAAAAAAAAAAAAAAAAAAAAAAAACTGCAGTGCTGAGACGAGTGTTATTGTGAATTTGTGTTATATAAATAAAGTTGAACTGAATTAAATACTTCCCTCGGAATAAATAAATCCAACTGCCCCGAGAAACCGTTTTTATAGTTTTAGAATCAACATTCATGTAATAAGTACATATAATAACAGAATATTTTATATACATATCGATATAAACATTCGGTCTCTGTTTACGACCACTCTTTTAGCCGTTAGCCACCTTTAAGCTAAGTTTTACAACAATAAAAACAACAGCTCTGTTACCTTCGTAATTACAGCAGCCTTCTGATATCCACTGTGCCTGAGGGAAAATTGTCAGCCATACAAACGATGTGACAAGTAATTCAAATAATGATGAAACATACGCGTTTGTGTTCACGTCCGCCGACTACAGATCAGGTTAGCTTGAATGAATAAAAAACACTTCCGGTGTAAATTATACCCTTTCAAAATAAAATAAATATTTTGCGTTAAAATTTCAGTTTTAAAAATTGTTTTAAGTGAAGTCAAGCCAGGTTTGTCTTTACGTACATTTTAATACAACCAGCTAGCCAAACTATTTAATTTGCTGTATATGTTTAAAATTAAAATGGACATTTAGCCATAAACAAAGGACAGGAATATAATTTTCCCTTTAGTCAACATTGTAACAATGAACTATTATTATTATTATTATTATTATTATCATTATTATTATTATTCATGAACGGTTGATCGTGGGCCCTGGACACAAATTTAACAAGGGCCCATGTACAGAAATTAGGAACTGCATGTGGCTTTGCAAAGAAGTTTGATTGTACGATAGCAAAAGAATCAGAATTAAAGTCAAAAATGGATATTAATTTTGACAACATTTCTTCATTTTAAGCTATTTAGCTGTTTTAGAATTTTCAGTTTCTGACATTCTGTTATACTGTGGAGTGTGTGAAATCACAGGCAGATTCATTTCAGAATGATTTATTTCACACTCACATCTCACGAGCACAGAACAGCCACCTCCTCTCCTCTTAAGTTTCACGGCTTACATCACGCCCAACAGGACATTTGCATCACACTGCATTCAACCCCCTCCATCCTTGACTCCTTCTCGCTCTCTCACCAGGAGACTCCTGCTCTTTTGTCTCCCATGCTTATTCACTGTCTCTTGTCTGAGATGCTAGATATCTGACTCTCCCAAGGTGCTACAATACTCTATAAATAACAGTTTTTCCCCTAGAATTTTTTAGGCCCAGTAACAAGAGACAATAGAGACTGCGCACATATAAAGACACAATAAACCCATTTTTATTAAGAGCAAAGTCTGCATGGGTGGTTACTGAACCTGATATCTGCCTTTTTTTATCCAGTCATTGGCCCATTGTCGGTTGTCACTGTACAATGGGAAACACTACTGATGTTTAAAATAATTAGTTGGCAGATAGCTGATATTGATTGTTAATTTTTCTTTTCATCTATTCCATTTTAATGTGGGGGACATAAAACCATGCATTATAAAACATAAATTAAACTCATGTAAAATGTTGCAGTCCTAGATGTTTTCTGAATTTTCAGCTGTCTGCTGTTTCCATTTCTGGGTAAAATCAACATGAATGACACACATCGGCTAATAATCAGCCAGTGCCAATATTTATTTGCTGACAGGCCGATATCAGTCAACAAAGTTAATATTGGAAGATACTGATAAATCAGATGATATATATCTGTGCATCCCTAGATTCAGTTTGCTGTACTTCTAATTGAGTCAGGGCTTTTTCCTTTGCCTTTGATGGTAACCACACAAATATTACAAAACACACAAAATTTAAGTATAACAAATTAAAATCCAAAATCCAAGTGAAGGAAATACCACTTTATAATAGGAATATGTCTTAAGCATTATGTAATAAAAACAACCTAAACAAACGACTATAAGTGTGGGCTAATACAAATTTAATGTGATTAACTTCGAGAATAATAAACTAATCTACTACTACTACTAACCTAATATTCACGATTAACTTTATATTCTTTTATTTTGAAGTTAAACCTGGAAGTTATAGCTTTCGTCATATCTGCGCGCTGGCGCTGTTGTCGCAGAATTCAGACGTAGCCTGTAGTTTCTGTTGAGCAGCTTCATGCATGTGTGATATTTTTAGAGTTTAAAATGTAAAACGGACTTAAATAAACCCGTTCAGTGGAGCCGCTTAACGTCGTTAAAGTGAAGGTAGGCTGACTGTTTATGTTGTTATTAGTTAACAGGGCAGCAGTGTCACACAAGCTGCCTTTTACTGCTTTTAAATTAGAGATTCCTTCATTGAAGTAAAATAACGTATGTTGTTAACGCGGAGACTTTCATATTCTATAACGTGAACTCTGTTATAATTAAATTTCTACTGATTTAAGAAACCCAAAGCAGTGTAATTAACTGATTGTAAATGGTGCTGCTGGAATACTTGCAGGGGTGTCCATAATTATTGAGATATCATGTTTAACACCAGTGAAAACATCTGTTCATTTCTGACACTAGAGTTATTTATTGTTTTAATTATGTGTTTCATACAATAAATTACAGTGCAAGTCAGTGAAACTAAACCAAGTCTAGTGTGTGGGACAATTTCTTGGAAAAAAAAAATGTAATTTCACATCTAGTAGCACAACATTTAAAGTGGAACTGGGGGGAAAAGAAGATCATTACATTCTTCTTTCTTTCCTCCTCAGTGAAGCGTTCCCCGCTGTGATGCCTCCCACCATGTCTCAGATCAATGATCCAAAGATCGCCTTCGCCTTCTTGCGCCCTGCCTGTGTGCTGCTCACCCGAGAGCCCACTGTGACCAACGTGGAGACGCTGAGTGGTCAGCTGAAGGAAGTGGACGATGCCACACTGCAGCAGCTCCAGGAGTACGTCCTCTTCCCTCTGCGCTTCGTCCTCAAGGTGCCCGGGCCTAAGAAGGAGCGGCTGGTGCAGGCTGTGGCCGAAGCCATGAGCCACGTGCTGGAGAACACGTGCGTCCGGAGCTGGGAGACCCTGCAAGACCTCTTTTCAGAGCTTTGCCTCTGCCTTTGCTCCCCAACCGATCCCGGGAAGCCTGCAGACACCTCAGAGGAGCTGAAATCGGCAGTACTCAGGTGCATGGATGCCCTCCTCCACGCCGCCTACAGGGACATTGTCTTCAAGCTCTATGAGCCGATCATGTTGCCCGGTTTGGGCGCAGCTGTGTCGCTGCTGCTGGCTTTAGGGGAGAAGGAGAAATCCAGAGATATTCAGGTGGCTGCGCTGAAGTGCCTCCAGGGTCTGACACTGCAGTGTGACTGTCCTCAGGAGCACGTGGCCCCGTCTGATGAGGAGCGGTGCTCTGTGGGCAGCGCCATGGCATCGTTCTTACCTGGCATTACTTCGGCAACAGCCCGAATCATCACAGGAGACCTGAGACAAGGCCATGCAGTCACAGTCAGAGCCATCAAGGTACCACGGCCCAGAGGTCTCAAACCTGTGGCTCCGGAGTCACATGCTGCTCTAATGCCCATAACCAGTGGTTCCTTTTGCATTTGGGAAAACATTGAAGAAATGAACTTGATTAAAATGTGTAAGCCCCCTTCCCCCCAACAAAAGATAAATTCCACAAATTTGCAAGAAAAAAGTCACAAATTTGTGCTAATAAAGCCCCAAATTTACAACAAAAATTTAATAAAAAGATCACAGATTTATGAGAAAAAATCTCTAATTTATACAATAAAAAATCGGCTTTGCACATGTTGCAAACTTATGAGAAAAAGTCTGATGTACAGGAAAAGTTGATAATTTTCCTGAAAAAAGTCAGTTTTGAGGAAGCAAGATAATGCAAATTGAAAAAGTCACACATCAATAACATTAATAATTTTTTTTTTTTTGGGGGGGGGGGGTCTTTTGGCTGCTCCCTTTCAGGGTCACCACAGCATATCATCACCTTATATGGCATCATCACCTTAATAAATCACCTTATATGGCGATGATGCACATGTTGATTTGGCAAGGACTTTTTTTATGCCAGATGCCCTTCCTGATGCAACCCTGCCCATTTATCCAGGCTTGGGACCGGCACAGGGAGTACACTGGCTTGTGCTCCCCCTGTGGCTGGGTATTAATACAAATTAATTACATTTGATTTAATTCATTAAAAAATTAAGGACAAAAATGACATGTTTGCCAGAAAAAGGTACAAATATATGTAAATAAAGTTGCAAATTTAGGACAAAAGAAGAAGAAAGTCAGCTTTTTTTTGTCACTCAGTCCATACAGCCAAGCATGTACAGTAGAATGAAATTATGTTTTTTCCTATCTACAGTCTTAATCACATCTAGAATCGGAGGAGCCACTGCCATGCAACACACCGCCACAACATTCTTTCCTTCCCCCGTTCTATTATGCTGAGCACCAAGCTAGAAGGCGGAAAGTACCATTTTTATATGGTTGTTGGTATGACCCGGCCAGGGCTGGAACCCCCGACCTCCCGGCTGTGGGGCGGATGCGCTACCTCTAGGCCACCAAGGTCATACATTTAATGAGAAAAAAGGTCACAGATTTATGACAAAAATTTGCTGATTTAGACAAAATAAAAAAAAAAAAATTGTAAGAAAAAATGTTGCAAATTTAAAGAGGGGAAAATGAAAATTTTAATGAAAAAATAGGTAGTTTAAGTGGTGGGGGTTTAATTTAAGGGCAGCTTGGTGGCTCATTGGTTAGCACTGTGGCAGCACAGCAAGAAAGTCACGGGTTTGATCCCACCCCTGACCACCAGGTGACCCTTCTGTGTGGAGTCTGCATGTTCTTCCCGTGTCTGTGTGGGTTCACTCTGGGTACTCCGGTTTCCTCCCACAGGCCAAAGACATGCAGGTTAGGTTTACTGGCATCAGCTGGGGATTCTAAATTGTCCTTAGGTATGACTGTGAGAGTGAATGGGTGTCTGTCTGCGATCTGTCCAGGGTGTGCCCTGCCTCTCACCCAAAGATGCTGGGATAGGCTCCAACCCCTCTGTGACCCGAACAGGATTAAGCTGTAGAGGATGGATGGATGAAAACAAAACAATACAAATATAAAAAGGTGCAAATTAGCAAAAAGACAAAATAAAAATGAAAGAAAAAAAAACTTTTTGCACAAAAACGTCACAAATGTATGCAAATAAAGTCTCAAATTCAGGACAAATACAGGTAGCTCACAGATTTAATAAGAAAAATGTCACATTTATGAGGGTAAATTGTTATTTTATACAAATACATGTATAACAAGTTAACGGATGAGGATGGAAAAATAATTATTTTTGACTTTTTGTCTGAAAATTGCCCAAAACGGCTGCACTACATTCTGTGTGAATTAAAATGATCTGGTGTAATGATGGCACACAGAACAGTCATGATTTTTCTATTTTGAATTTAACTTTTACAAATCCTTTTTTTGTGTGTGTGTTTTTGGCTTGTTTGAAAGCTTATTAAGCTGTTCTCTGACCACCGACAGGCATACGCCCAGTCTGAGCAGATGTGCACATGCATGGTTGTTTACCACAGCCAGCAGCACATATTTCTTGCGCCCTCTACTGGTGCGTCCTGGTGGTGATTTATTACACCACAGATCAGAGGGAGTACGTGGGTATAATTCACATTCGGATAACCTTATCCAACATGTCCAGAAAAGTTGTGCCTTTCTTTGTCAAATTATAAACCTTAAAATGTACCAAACCTCATCTTTAATTTATTGCTATTTGTCCACCAGGTTTGGTCTCGGACTGTGGGGCTCGTTCTGGAGGACGTCCAGCTTCAGTCCGGTGAGTCCTGTGAGGATCCTCCCTCTGCAGATCTGGGCAGGATCGGACAGCTGGTGATCCGCCGGACTCCAGACTGGGTGAAGAACACAGCGGAGAAGCTGTCAGTGCTGTTGAAGAAGATCATCTCCTGCTCATCGGCCCACCGACACTGGAGGGTGAGGCTGGAGGTGGTGGAGCTGGCCGACTACCTGCTGGCTGGCTGCGGTCGGTCACTGGGGGAGAGCGTGGGGCTGCTGCTGGAGGCACTGGTGGGGGCAGTGAACGATGAGGAGCACAGAGTCAGAGAGAGGTTCGTCTAATGTCAAAGAAGAAAGAAATGAGCCATTATGAGCTTTTCAGTGTCCTCCCCTGCACTGAGTAAGAAGTAGCAGTAAAATGTAACGTTTCCCAACACTGCTCCCCATTAGATGTGAGGCTGCTCTCAGAGAAGTATCCCAGAGGAATCAGAGCGGCAGCGGTGGTGGTGTCAGTCAGATCTTCACTGGTGTCCTCTCTGAAAACCTCCACTCTCTGGCCACCTCGCTCCCCAGGCTGATGAGGACCTCAGATGACCAGAAGAAGCTGTTCGTCCTGAATGTGTTTCTGGGCTACGTTAGAATCCTCGGGCCGCTCGTCTCTGTGGTGCTCGCCTCTGCCGCTCATCTGGAGAGGATCTCCAAAGCTCTGATGCAGGTGAAGCTCAAGTTGGTGTTTGGCATGCATATTGTACTTGGTCGGGTTTTGTAAGATAGCTGTCATGTTCAGTGTTTTTGCTGTTTTATGGTTGTGTAAAGGGAAAAACTACACTGTTCATTTTATACTGTTGCAGTTAGTGATCCACTCTGCCAGTTTAAACTAGATGGTTCACATCCAGGTCTCAGGGCATCTAAAGTGTGGCACTGTGCCTATTCTAGTGATTTGTACTGGGATAATATTAACAGAGGAGCTTAAAACCGTTTGACTGTCTGGTGCATTATTGCACCCGGCAACCTCCCCCCCGGTGGTCAAGATTGGTTAGGGTTAGAGTTAGATTGATGTGGTATACTTAGTACAACTGGGCATTTTTTGTGGTTTATGGACACATCACATGACAGGTGCAGAATTGCAACATAGACAGCGAGGGTGGCTGTTGTATTATGAAATGCGGACTGAAGAAGGGTTGGAGTCTAGCAACCTGCAGCTCCAGAGCCACGTGTGGCTCAACACTGGTGGCTTGTAACTTGCAGAGCTGCAAATATACAGATAACATACACAAATCTTCAAGGAAAATATCATGAATTTACCAGAGGAAGTTGCAAATTTTGCAGACTTTGAAATGGAAAAAGTGGTAACTTTATGGTGAGAAAAGTTGGAAACTTATAATAAAAAAGTTGTTTGTTTATAAGGAAAAATGACCTCACAAATTTACAAGAAAAAATACAAATGTAAAAGGTAAAAAAATATTTTTCAAGGAAAAACGAACAAATTTAAAAGAAATAAAACCACAAATATATAGTAAGAAAAGATGCAATCTTACAGGAAAAAAGCCAAAACACACACACTCGAATACAGAAATTTTCTGGGAAAAACTCAGATTTACAAGATATAAATCCACAAAGGAAAAACCTAAATTTGTAAGAAAAACTTTAGCAAATTTAAGATGAAAATTATCAACTTGTTTATACTTATAACTTGGTCAAAAATTGGCCAAAAATACTAGAGGTTGCCAACCTCTGAAATAATAGATAAAATTGAATCTGTTAAACACGTGGCAACAAAAAGAGAACAACCAGAAATAGCCCGTTATGGTTTTGGCCTTGTCAAAATAAAATTGGAATTGAGCCAAAATGGGATAACGGGACTGATTTTGTTAGTTGTTTTTGTTTTTGTTTGTTTGTTTTTATTGTTTTGGTCACAGCCAGAAGTAAGAGTCGGAGGTCATGGAAAGCATGTGCCTTTACATGTTCTATTGTGTTAATTTATTGAAAAGCCAATGTGATTATTTCTATGAAATAAACATTATTGGCAAAAGTAACGGCTAAATCTGATACTCCATCCATCCATCCATCTTCTACCGCTTTTCCGGAGGTCCGGGTCGCGGAGGCAGCAGTTCAAGCAGAGAAGCCCAGACTTCCCTCTCCCCCGCCACCTGCCCCAGCTCTTCAGAGAGGATACCAAGGCGTTCCCAGACCAGCTGGGAGAAATAGTCTCTCCACCGAGTCCTGGGTCTGCCCCGGGGTCTCCTCCCAGTGGGACGTGCCCAAAACACCTCAAGTTGGAGGGGTCCAGGAGGCATCCTAATCAGATGCCCATACCACCTCAACTGGCTCCTTTCAATGTGGAGGAGCAGCGGTTCTACGCTGAGCCTCTCCCGAATGACTGAGCTCCTCACCCTATCTCTGAGGGTCAGTCCAGCAATCCTACGGAGAAAGCTCATTTCAGCCGCTTGTATCCGCGATCTTGTTCTTTCGGTCATTACCCAAAGCTCGTGACCATAGGTGAGAGTAGGAACGTACTGTAGATTGACTGGTAAATCGACAGCTTTGCCTTAGAACTCAGCTCCCTCTTCACCACAACAGACCAGTACAATGTCCGCATCACTGCAGATGCTGCTCCAATCCGTCTGTCAATCTCTCGTTCCATTTTCCCCTCACTCGTGAATAAGACCCCAATATACTTAAACTCCTTCACTTGGGGCAGAGAGGACAATCCACCTTTTTCCGGCTGAGGACCATGGACTCGGACTTGGAGGTGCTGATTCTCATCCCAGCCGCTTCACACTCAGTGGCAAACCATCCCAGCAAGAGCTGTAGGTCATTGCTGCATGAAGCTAACAGGACAACATCATCTGCAAACAGCAGAGATGAGATCCTGTGGTCACCAAGCATGACACCCTCCATTCCCTGGCTGCCCCTAGAAATCCTGTCCATAAAAATTATGAACAGGATCAGTGACAAAGGGCAGCCCTGGCAGAGTCCAACTCTTACTGGGAATGAGTCCAACCGAGTGTTGGCAATACGAACCAAACTCTCACAACGGTCGTACAGAAACCGAATAGCTCGTAACAACAAGCCTGATACCCCATACTCCCGAAGCACCCTCCACAAAAAGCCTCGAGGGACACGGTCAAATGCCTTCTCCAAGTCCACAAAACACATGTAAACTGGTTGGGCAAACTCCCACAAACTCTCGAGAATTCTCAAGAGGGTAAAGAGCTGGTCCGATGTGCCACGATCAAGACGAAAACCACATTGCACCTCCTGAATCCGAGGTTTGACCAACGGCCGGACTCTCCTCTCCAGTACCTTGGCATAGACCTTCCCAGGGAGGCTGAGGATTGTGATCCCTCTAAAGTTGGAGCACACCCTCCGGTCCCCTTTTTTGAAGAGAGGAACCACCACCCCGGTTTGCCATGCCAAAGGCACTGCCCCCGACCTCCATGCAGTGTTGCAGAGGCGTGTCAACCATGACAGCCCTACTACATCCAGGACCTTGAGGTACTCAGGGCGAATCTCGTCCACCCCTGGGGCCCGGCCACCAAGGAGATTTTTAACCACCTTGGCGACCTCAGCCCCCGTGATAGGCAAGTCATCCCCCTCGTCCACAAACCCTGCTTCCTTTGTGGAAGGCGTATCAGTGGGATTGATGAGATCCTCGAAGTATTCCTTCCACTGCCCGACGATATCCCCAGTTGAAGTCAACAGTGTCCCATCCGCACCATACACAGTGTGGACAGGGAGCTGCTTTCCCCTCCTGAGCCGCCGGACAGTTTGCCAAAATCTCTTCGAGGCCGACCGAAAGTCGTGTTCCATGGCCTCACCGAACTCCTCCCATACCCGGGTTTTTGCTTCAGCAACCACCCGAGCTGCACTCCGCTTGGCCTGCCGGTACACCTCAGCTGCTTCGGGAGTCCCACAAGCCAATCAAGCTTGATAGGACTCCTTCTTCAGCTTAATGGCCCCCCTCACCACTGATGTCCACCACTTGGTTCGGGGGTTGCCACCACGAGATGCACCGACCACCTTGCGGCTGCAGCTCTGGGCCACCGCTTCAACAACAGAGGTGGAGAACATGGCCCATTCAGACTCCATGTCTCCAGACTCCCTTGGAATGTGGTTGAAGTTCTTCCGGAGGTGGGAGTTGAAGACCTCCCGGACAGGGGCCTCAGCCAGATGTTCCCAGCACACCCTCACTATACGTTTGGGTCTACCAGGTCTGAATGGCTTCCTCCCCTGCCATCGGATCCAACTCACCACCAGGTGGTGATCAGTTGACAGCTCTGCATCTCTCTTTACCCGAGTGTCCAAGACATACGTTCACAGGTCTGATGACATGATAACAAAATCGATCATCGACCTGCGACCTAGGGTGTCCTGGTGCCAGGTGCACATATGGACACCCTTATGCTTGAACATGGTGTTCGTTATGGACAAAGTGTAGTTAGCACAGAAGTCCAATAACTGAACACCACCTGGGTTCAGATCGGGCAGGCCTTTCCTCCCAGTCACTCCCCTCCAGGTTTCACTGTCGTTGCCCACGTGCGCATTGAAGTCCACCAGTAGGACAAAGGAGTCTCCAAGAGGAGCACCTTCCAGCACCCCAGTCAGAGACTCCAAAAATGGTGGGTACTCTGAAACATCATTTGGTGCATAGGCACAAATGATGGTCAGGACCTGTTTCCCAACCCGAAGGCGCAGAGAAGCAACCCTTTCATCCACCTGGGAAAACTCCAACATAGAGGCAGCAAGGTGGGTGGATACAAGAATACCCACCCCTGCTCGTCTCCTCTCGCCTGGGGCAACTCCAGAAAAGGCCAAGCTCCAGCCACTCTCCAGGAGACTGGTTCAGGAACCGGAGCTGTGTGTTGAGGTAAGGCAGACTATATCTAGCCGGTATCTCTCAACCTCGTACACCAGCTCAGGCTCCTTCCCTACCAGAGAGGTGACATTCCACGTACCAAAAGCCAGTTTAGAAAGCTTGGGATCAGTTTGCCAAGGTCTCCACCTTTGACCGCCACCTAATCCACATAGCACCGGACCCCCATGATCCCTCCTGCAGGTGGTGAGCCCACTGGAGGGCGGACCCATGTAACTCCTTCGGGCTGAGCCCGGCCGGGTCCCATGGGTGGAAACCGGGCCACCAGACTCTAGCCATCGAGCCCCTCCCCCAGGCCTGGCTCCAGGGTGGGGCCCCGGTAACTCCATACCGGGCGGGGTACACTGAATCCTTGATCTAGAATTTATCATGAGAGTCTGTTGGATCATTCTTAGTCTGGCCCTTCACCCAGGACCAGTTTGTCTTGGGTGACCCTATCAGAGGCAAATTGCCCCGGACAACATAGCTCCTGGAATCACTGGGGCACTCAAACCCCCCACCACGATAAGGTGACAATCCATGAGGGGAAATCTGATACTTTACTTTAAAAAAAGGCTCAGTAGATCTAAATATGAAGAAAAAAATAAGCAACTAAAGAAATCAGATCCATTGTACTGTTTTGTCTCAGTTCGGATTTTGTTTTGACAAAGCCAAAAACCAGAGACACAACATTCCTTAACTTCAACAGTAGTTGGTTTTCTCGGCCCTTCTGACACCAAACTTAAACCACAGTCTCCAAGAATTACTCTTTAAAGAGCAGAAAAATTCCCGTCTGCCCTCACAGGTGCTCGAGCTGGATGTGATGGACTTCCGCATTGTCGAGGAAAGAAGTTACGCCGTTACCATGGAGATGGGCCCTGGCTCTCCTGATTCCTTCACAGCTCACACACAGCGGAAGCATTTCCTCTATTTCACAGATGAGAAGATCCTCTCTGTGATCATGGAGATCTGCCGGACATTAGGTAAGATAAACGTTGAGAGGTCAAAACAGTTATCATCCCCAGGTTTGATGGTTAAATTCCTGCTTTTAGGTTACTATGGTGACATCTACCTGCTGACCGACCACTTCCTAGACTTGTACCGCCTGTCCTCAGTGTACAGAAAGCAGGCCGCCATGGTGCTAAATGAGCTGATCCAGGGTGCCGCAGGCATTAATGTGGCAGTGCGGGGTGAGGGTCCAGAGGGAGAAGACCAGGGAAACTCCACTACTCCAGAGGACCTGAGGGCAGCCGTGGAGACCATAATGGAGGAATACACCAGCCTGAACAACTGGCACCTGATCACCGTCAGCGAGGAGACTGACAGAGACCGGCAGGATCAGCAGGTGAGAAAGTTTTAGCAATTGTGGCTCACTTTTATCTCCTTTCCATAAGTACTTACATCCTTGTCAGATTAATTTAATATACATAGAGTTGTGCTCTTAAATTTACATACCCTAGAGGTATGTAAACTCAGTGTTTCCTCTAGCTTAAAAACCTTGGCGCGGTAGCAACATATTTTTCCGGGGGGGGGGGGGGGACATGACACTATTGTAACCGGAATATGTTAATGTTATATTATTCATTTCTTTTTTTTGCACAGTAACTTTGCATATAGAACTTGCTATTTGAAGTATTGTACAACTGAGGCTTGAATGTTGGAATATTGGGCCAGTTGGAGTCCCACCCAGACGTCCTGTGTTTACACTTTTTACTGGTGTCATCCTTCTCTCCTTCCTCTGCCCTCACCTCTCCTGGACCCTCTGCCTGAACCTGTTGAGCAAATGAAATCACTTTCCTCTCCTTGGCTCCTCTCTTCTGTCTCATCTTTCCCTCTCTGAGCCCTGTCTAATTCAGGTTCTCTCTCTGTCTATGGTGGTATACAAACGGGATAGAAAATATTAAGTGTCATGTTTTGTCCTACAGGATTTTTTTTTTTTGTCATGGTTTACATAAATGACAAAAATATGTGTATTTTTTTGTATTTTTATTCTAGTGTTTCTTTTTTTTTCCATTGAGAGAGTAGGGAAGGGAAAAAAACATTCATAATAGTAATTTACTCATTACTGTGCTTACTGCACTTAAATTATATGATCAGGTGGGTATAGTAGCCAGAAATTCTACTCATGTAAAAGCAGTGCTTTGAAATTAATAATTAAAAGTAGGCAGCCAGAAATTTCTAGTTGAGCTAAGGGTACAAAGAGCACCCACTTAAAAACTTGAGTAATGACTTCAGTCTTGAATTTTTGAGGTTTTTCTCCAAAATTTATAACAATTTTCTTGTAGTTTTCTACGTTTCTCATGTTTTTTTTCTCATGGTTTTCTACGTTTTTCATGGTTTCAAATTTATCTAAATTTGAAACCATGTTCCTCAAATTTGTAATTTCCTCTTGTAACTGTGACTTTTCTTGTACATTTGAGACTTTATTATAAATTTGTGGATTATTTTATGTCTAATTTTTGTCTGTTTTTTAAAATAAAATTACTGTTTTTTTAATACATTTGAAACAGACCATGGTAATTTTTTTTTCCTTTTTCCTTTTAACAATTTACATTTTTGACCATAATTTTGCAGTCAGAACAGAACAATAATTTAACTCTGATTTCAAAGAAAAAATATTAATAAAATTGTATTCAGTGAAATAAATTAACTTAAAAGACCAATGATGCAGTTATTTCTGTTATAATATTACTATATACATTACCGTTCAAAAGTTTGGGGTCACTGAGAAATTTCCTTATTTTTGAAAGAAAAGCACTGTTTTTTTCAATGAAGATAACATTAAACTAATCAGAAATACACACTAATATCTAATATACATTGCTAATGTGGTAAATGACTATTCTAGCTGCAAATGTCTGGTTTTTGGTGCAATATCTACATAGGTGTATAGAGGCCCATTTCCAGCAACTATCACTCCAGTGTTCTAATGGTACAATGTGTTTGTTCATTGCGTCAGAAGGCTAATGGATGATTAGAAAACCCTTGTGCAATCATGTTAGCACAGCTGAAAACAGTTTAGCTGGTTAGAGAAGCTATAAAACTGACCTTCCTTTGAGCAGGTTGAGTATCTGGAAAAATTGTTATTTCAAATACAAATCATTATTTCTAACCTTGTCAATGTCTTGACTATATTTTCTATTCATTTTACAACTCGTGGTGGTAAATAAGTGTGACTTTTCATGGAAAACACAAAAAAATTGTCTGGGTGACCCCAAACTTTTGAACGGTAGTGTATGTATAGTTTTTTGTTTTGTTTTGTTTTGTTTTGTTTTTTTTTTATCAGAATTCTCCTCACCACCCAGGCAGCAGGAAAAACCTCCCTTATTTTGAAATCCAAATGTTGGCACGTTTAGTTTGTCTGAAGGCTGCTGACAGATTAAAGTCATTGACCGTGAATTTTCGTCATCTTAACTTGCCAGGTACATAATAATGAATATAAATTAGTTAATATTAACTATCCATCAGACCAACAAAAAAGCAGGTATGTGTGTGGCCAGAGGGGGCCTCTGATGCACTGAAAGACTGCTTCAGCACTACAGACTGGGACATTTTCAAACATGCAGCCACTCACAATGGACACACAAACCTAGAGGAGTACACTGAGGCTGTCGTGGCATACGTAGCCAAATGCACTGATGATGTCACTCACTACAAGACCATCACTGTTCGTGCAAACCAGAAGCCATGGATGACAGCAGAGGTCCACAGACTCCTGAGGGCTCGGGACGCAGCCTTCAGGGCCAGCGACACTGGAGGACTAACAACAGCTAGGGCCAACCTGTGCTGTGGCATCAAGGAGGCAAAACGACAGAACAGCAAGAAAATATCTGGATACTTCAGCAACACTAGAGATTCACGTTCTCTCTGGCGTGGCATACAGACCCTCACCAACTATAAACCTTCACCTCAGACCTGTGCAAGTGACATCACATTGCTTAACAACCTAAATGACTTCTTTGGCCGATTTGAAGCACAAAACAGCATACCAGCACAGAAGACCACTCCTCCTCCGGAGGAGCAGACCATGAGTCTGGATCCGGCTAGCGTGAAGAGTACCCTCTGCAGGATCAACCCACGCAAGGCAGCTGGCCCGGACAACATACTGGGTCGCATCCTGAAGGACTGTGCAGAGGAGCTTAAGAATGGTCAAGGAAGCCCGTCCCATCCAGCTATTCAATTCAGTTCAATTCAATTCAATTCAATTCAACTTTATTTATATAGCGCCATTTCACAACAACAGTCATCTCATAGCACTATCAACTGTAGGGGGGACCCCCACAGTTGCAGAAAGACCCCAGCAATCAGGTGATCCCCTGTGAGCAAGCACTTGGCGACGGTGGAGAGGAAAAACTCCCTTTTAACAGGAAGAAACCTCCAGCAGAACCAGGCTCAGGGAGGGGCAGTCATCTGCTGCGACTGGCTGGGGGGTGAGGGGATAGAGAAGAAGAAAAGAACAGACATGTAGAGAGCAAACAGCACGATGGGGACTCAATCTATGGGAGAGAACAAACAAATGTTAATGACCAGCAAAAAAAAAAAAAAATATTTCATAGAGAGTGAGGAAAGGAGTGAGGCCCAGTGCATTACTGGAGGTCCCCCGGCTGACTAAACCTATTAGCAGCATAACTAAGGGAGGGTTCAGAAACACATGATCCCTCCCTAATTGTAGGCTATATCAAAAAGGTAGGTTTTAGCCCTATTCTTAAAAACAGAGATCGACTCTGACTCCCGAATCCAGATTGGCAGCTGATTCCACAGGAGAGGAGCTTGATAACTGAAGGCTCTGCCTCCCATTGTACTTTTGGAGATTCTAGGCATTACAAGTAATCCTGCATTTTGGGAGCATAGTGCTCTGTTAGGATGATACGGTAGTATCAGATCTTTTAAATAAAAAGGAGCCTGATTGTTTAAAGCTTTGTAAGTAAGAAGAAGGATTTTAAACTTAATTCTAAACTCTATGGGAAGCCAATGAAGGGAGGCCAGAACCGGAGAGATATGATCTCTCTTTCTAGTACCTGTTAAAACTCTTGCTGCAGCATTTTGGATCAGCTGAAGACTTTTTAAAGATGTTTTAGGACAGCCTGATAATAAAGAATTACAATAATCTAATCTCGAGCTAACAAAAGCGTGGATCAGCTTCTCAGCATCACTCTGAGACAAGATGCTCCTAATCTTGGCAATATTACGCAAATGATAGAAGGCAGTCTTAGAAACAAATTTAATATGTGAATTGAAGGACAAATCCTGATCAAAAATAACTCCAAGGTTCCTCACAGAGCTATTAAGAGAAAGAGTAACTGCATCCAAACTGAAAGTTTGATTTGGAAAGGAATTTCTAAGGTTTTTTGGACCAACAAGAATGACTTCAGTCTTATCTGAATTTAATAGCAGGAAATTACAAGTCATCCAAGCTTTAATTTCCTTAAGACAGGCTTCTAACTTGGCTAATTGATTAGTATCATCTGGCTTCATTGACAGGTATAATTGTGTGTCATCTGCATAACAATGAAAATGTATACAGTGCTTTCTAATAATGTTGCCTAACGGAAGCATATATAAACTAAAAAGAGTAGGGCCTAGCACAGATCCCTGTGGAACTCCATGACTAAGCTTTGAGCTAAAAGAAAACTCATCATTTACATGAACAAACTGGAACCTATCAGATAAATAAGATCTAAACCACTGCAACGAAGTTCCATTAAGTCCAACATAGTGTTCTAATCTATCAAGTAGAATATCAATAGTATCAAAAGCTGCACTAAGATCTAAAAGGACAAGTACAGAAACTAGTCCATTATCAGATGCAATGAGGAGGTCGTTAGTGACCTTTGCTAAGGCTGTTTCAGTACTATGATGGATTCTAAACCCAGATTGAAACTCTTCAAGTAAACCATTTCCCTGCAGGTTGTCAAATAATTGCGTAGCAACAACTCTTTCTAAGATTTTTGAAATGAAAGGGAGATTAGAGATTGGTCTATAGTTAGCTAAAGCTCCTGGATCTAGCGTTGGCTTTTGAGTAAGGGTTTAATTACAGCCATTTTAAAAGCCTGCGGTACATGGCCTAAAGTTAATGAAGAATTGATTATATGAAGAATAAAGCTACCAATAAGTGGGAAGACTTCTTTAAATAACCTGGTAGGAATAGGGTCTAAAAGACAAGTTGAAGGTTTGGATGAGGAAACTATTTTGTCTAACTCACAAAGGTCGATTGGAGTAAACTCATCAAGACAGACATCAATAGAAGGAGTTGTAATAGTTACAGTATTTAAGTTAACTGTGGGAAGAATGTGATTGATTTTATCTCTGATGGATGAAATTTTATTATTGAAAAAGTTCATAAAGTCCTGACTAGTAAGCTCTAAGGGGATGCTAGGATTGACAGAGTCCTGACTCTTTGTCAACCTGGCTACAGTACTGAAAAGAAACCTGGGATTATTCTTGTTCTCTTCTATTAATGCAGAGTAATAACTCGTTCTAGCTTTTCTAAGAGATTTTTTATAAATTAAAAGATGGTTTCTCCAAGCTAAATAGATTTCATCTAAATTAGTAGAGCGCCATTTTCTTTCTAATTGACGAGTCTTCTGTTTTAAGCTACGAGTTTCTGTGTTGAACCAAGGAGTTAAAAATCTCTGATTAGACTTTTTCTTTTTTAAGGGGGCCACCAAGTCTAGAGCCTGATGCAGAGAAGCTGAAACACTATCCACCATGTTATCAATTACAGAAGGAGCAAGCTGTCTATAGTTTATTTCCGTTGTGTTGACACATGGCATAGAGGAAACAATCTGCATAAATTTGGAAACAGCATCATCTGAGAGGCATCTACTGTGATAATATTTTTCTTTAGGAGCCAAATAGTCAGAAATAGTAAAATCAAAGGTTAACAGACAATGGTCTGACAGTACAGGGTTATGAGGAGACACTACAAGATTTTCTATTTCTATGCCATATGTCAGAACAAGGTCCAATGTATGGTGGAGGTAATGAGTAGAATTTCCTACTTTCTGAGAAAACCCAATCGAGTCTAATATTGAATTAAAAGCCACATTAAGGCAGTCACTATCTACATCCACATGTATATTAAAGTCCCCTACTATAATTATTCTATCAGATTTCAGCACTAAATCAGCTAAGATTTAGTGCTTAGTCTTTTAATTTATAAAAAATCTCTTAGAAAAGCTAGAACGAGTTATTACTCTGCATTAATAGAAGAGAACAAGAATAATCCCAGGTTTCTTTTCAGTACTGTAGCCAGGTTGACAAAGAGTCAGGACTCTGTCAATCCTAGCATCCCCTTAGAGCTTACTAGTCAGGACTTTATGAACTTTTTCAATAATAAAATTTCATCCATCAGAGATAAAATCAATCAGATTCTTCCCACAGTTAACTTAAATACTGTAACTACTACAACTCCTTCTATTGATGTCTGTCTTGATGAGTTTACTCCAATCGACCTTTGTGAGTTAGACAAAATAGTTTCCTCATCCAAACCTTCAACTTGTCTTTTAGACCCTATTCCTACCAGGTTATTTAAAGAAGTCTTCCCACTTATTGGTAGCTTTATTCTTCATATAATCAATTCTTCATTAACTTTAGGCCATGTACCGCAGGCTTTTAAAACGGCTGTAATTAAACCCTTACTCAAAAAGCCAACGCTAGATCCAGGAGCTTTAGCTAACTATAGACCAATCTCTAATCTCCCTTTCATTTCAAAAATCTTAGAAAGAGTTGTTGCTACGCAATTATTTGACCACCTGCAGGGAAATGGTTTATTTGAGGAGTTTCAATCTGGGTTTAGAATCCATCATAGCACTGAAACAGCCTTAGCGAAGGTCACTAACGACCTCCTCATTGCATCTGATAATGGACTAGTTTCTGTACTTGTCCTTTTAGATCTTAGTGCAGCTTTTGATACTATTGATCATAATATTCTACTTGATAGATTAGAACACTATGTTGGACTTAATGGAACTTCGTTGCAGTGGTTTAGATCTTATTTATCTGATAGGTTCCAGTTTGTTCATGTAAATGATGAGTTTTCTCTCAGCTCAAAGCTTAGTCATGGAGTTCCACAGGGATCTGTGCTAGGCCCTACTCTTTTTAGTTTATATATGCTTCCGTTAGGCAACATTATTAGAAAGCACTGTATACATTTTCACTGTTATGCAGATGACACACAATTATACCTGTCAATGAAGCCAGATGATACTAATCAATTAGCCAAGTTAGAAGCCTGTCTTAAGGAAATCAAAGTTTGGATGACTTGTAATTTCCTGCTATTAAATTCAGATAAGACTGAAGTCATTCTTGTTGGTCCAAAAAACCTTAGAAATTCCTTTCCAAATCAAACTTTCAGTTTGGATGCAGTTACTCTTTCTCTTAATAGCTCTGTGAGGAACCTTGGAGTTATTTTTGATCAGGATTTGTCCTTCAATTCACATATTAAATTTGTTTCTAAGACTGCCTTCTATCATTTGCGTAATATTGCCAAGATTAGGAGCATCTTGTCTCAGAGTGATGCTGAGAAGCTGATCCACGCTTTTGTTAGCTCGAGATTAGATTATTGTAATTCTTTATTATCAGGCTGTCCTAAAACATCTTTAAAAAGTCTTCAGCTGATCCAAAATGCTGCAGCAAGAGTTTTAACAGGTACTAGAAAGAGAGATCATATCTCTCCGGTTCTGGCCTCCCTTCATTGGCTTCCCATAGAGTTTAGAATTAAGTTTAAAATCCTTCTTCTTACTTACAAAGCTCTAAACAATCAGGCTCCTTTTTATTTAAAAGATCTGATACTACCGTATCATCCTAACAGAGCACTACGCTCCCAAAATGCAGGTTTACTTGTAATACCTAGAATCTCCAAAAGTACAATGGGAGGCAGAGCCTTCAGTTATCAAGCTCCTCTCCTGTGGAATCAGCTGCCAATCTGGATTCGGGAGTCAGACTCGATCTCTGTTTTTAAGAATAGGGCTAAAACCTACCTTTTTGATATAGCCTACAATTAGGGAGGGATCATGTGTTTCTGAACCCTCCCTTAGTTATGCTGCTAATAGGTTTAGTCAGCTGGGGGACCTCCAGTAATGCACTGGGCCTCACTCCTTTCCTCACTCTCTATGAAATATTTTTTTTTTTTTTTGCTGGTCATTAACATTTGTTTGTTCTCTCCCATAGATTGAGTCCCCATCGTGCTGTTTGCTCTCTACATGTCTGTTCTTTTCTTCTTCTCTGTCCCCTCACCCCCCAGCCAGTCGCAGCAGATGACTGCCCCTCCCTGAGCCTGGTTCTGCTGGAGGTTTCTTCCTGTTAAAAGGGAGTTTTTCCTCTCCACCGTCGCCAAGTGCTTGCTCACAGGGGATCGCCTGATTGCTGGGGTCTTTCTGCAACTGTGGGGGTCCTCCCTACAGTTGATAGTGCTATGAGATGACTGTTGTTGTGAAATGGCGCTATATAAATAAAGTTGAATTGAATTGAATTGAATTAAGAAATCAGCAAATTCGGATAAAAATTCTGAATAGGTTGATGGGGGACGATAAACTATGGCAAATAAAATTGGGTTTAACCTGAAATTGCTAAAGTGCCCAACACTGAGGACCAGGCCCTCAAAGGAATTATGACATGTTTTTTGCTTTACATTAACTAGTAATTTGGAATGGTAAATTGTTGCTACTCCTCCTCCACAACCAGAACTTCTGGGATTTTGACAGTTTAAATAACCAGAGGGAGTTGATTCATTTAAACCAACATAATCCTCTTGCCCTAACCAAGTCTCTGTAAGGGAAATTAAATCAATCTGATGATCAATTAACAGATCATGGACTAACAGAGACTTGGGAGTTAGAGACCTAATATTTAATAAACCACATTTAATTTTTAAATTATGAGGAGGAACAGAGGCCAAATCATTCAATTTAGAGGCTTTATGTTTAATTTGAGTTTTACCAATATTTTGCTTAATCACTTTGGGATGCTTATACATTATATTTTTATTTACTTTGGAGGGAGCAGACAACGATTCTCTGATGGGGAAGACAGGGGCTAAGCTGAGGGGTGGCGGATGAAGAGGAGCTGCAGAGAGGCGTGTAAGACTGCGACTCTGCTTCCTGGTCCCAACTCTGAGTAGTCATGGTTTTGGAAATTTGGATAAAAAAGATGCCAGATTGTTAGATAAATGAGAAGCACCATCCAAAGTGGGATGAATGCTATCTCGTCTCATAAGACCAGGTTTTCCCCAAAAAGAGCTCCAATTGTCAATGTAGCCCACGTCATTTTTAGGACACCACACAGACAGCCAGCGGTTCAAGGATGACGAGCGACTAAACATGTCATCACTGGTCAGATTGGGGAGGGGCCCAGAGAATACTACAGTGGCAGACATCGTTTTTGCAAACTCACACACCGATTCTATATTAAGTTTCGTGACTTCCGACTGCCAGAGACGGATGTCATTAATGCCGGCGTGAATAACAATTGTGGAGTATTTACAGTTACTTTTAGCCAGCATTTTCAAATTTGACTCGATGTCGCCTGCTCTGGCCCCAGGAATACATTGGACTATGGCCGCTGGAGTCTCTAGGTTCACGTTTCTCACTATAGAGTTGCCAATGATCAGAGTTTTTTCCTCAGCAGGTGTGTCGCTGAGCGGGGAAAAACGATTAGAAACGTGAACAGGTTGGTGGTGAACCGGGGCTTTGCGACTAGGCTTCCTTCTCACCGTCACCCACCCAGTCTCCTCGCTGCTGAGGAGAGCCGGGGAACCGCTGACAGTGGGACCTAAGCTAGCTAGCTCCGCTGCAGCTAATGGGCGTCCGTCGAGATTAACTGGCGCAGACGGTGTTTCAATGCAGCGGAGCCGGGATTCCAAATCAGACAACCTCGCCTCGAGCGCCTCAAAAAGACAACATTTATTACATTTACCGTTATCACTAAAAGAGGCAGAGGTGTAGCTAAACATCTGACAGAGAGAGCACACCAGAGGAGGAGAGGAAAGAGAGGTAGTAGCCATAGCTAGTGGCTAGCTAGTGGCTGGAGAGCTGGAGAGCAAACCACACAGGCAGACAGCAAAACAGGAAGTGACGATACGTTACCACAAGGAAGTGACGATCCCACTCAGCTACAATGATTACTGGCTGGTAGCACTGACCCCTACTATAATGAAGTGCTTCGAGCAGCTAGTCATGCAAGTCCACCCTCCCTCCCTCCCACGACCCATTCCAGTTTGCATACAGGCTGAACAGATCCACAGAAGATGCCATCGATGCTGCTCTCTATCCAGCCCTCACCCACCTGGATTCAAAAAAACTCCTATGTGCACATGCTGTTCTTGGACTTCAGTTCAGCATTCAACACAAACATCCCCCAGCACCTGATACAAAAACTCACATACCTAGGACTGAAAAGCTCTCTCTGTAACTGGGTGCTGGACTTTCTCACAGGGAGGCCACAGCACGTGCGGGTTGGCAGCACCACCTCCCAGACCATCCCACTGAGCACAGGGGCCCCACAAGGGTGCGTGTTCAGCCCACTGGTCTTCACCCTGCTGACCCATGACTGCGTACCAGCCTACAACACCAACCACATCATCAAGTTTGTGGACGACACGACGGTGGTGGGCCTCATCACCATCAACGAGGAGGCCAACTACAGAAATGAGGTGAGCCAACTGGTCCAGTGGTGTATAGGCAATAACCTCTTCCTGAACGTGGGAAAAACCAAGGAGATTGTGGCCGACTTCAGGAGGGGTCACACACAGCACTCCCTCCCCTGATCATTGATGGTGCAGCTGTGGAGGGGGTGAGCAGCACCAAGTTCCTGGGGGTGCACATCTCTGAGGACCTCACCTGGTCCAACAACACCACATCACTGGCCAAGAAGGCCCAAACTCGCCTCCATTTCCTCCATAAACTGAGGAGAACACGAGTCCCACCCCCCATCATGCAGTCTTTCTACCAGGGCACCATTGAGAGAATCCTCACCAACTGCATCACGGTGTGGTATGGAAGCTGCACCGCCGCCTGCCGGAAGACACTACAACGCATAGTGGAAGCAGCCAGCAAGATCATCGGTACCTCCCTGGCCCTGCAACCCCTCTCAGACATCTACCCCACCTGCCTCACCTGCAGAGCCATCAGCATCACAGGTGACACCTCCCATCCCCTACACTCCCTCTTCAGCCCCCTGCCCTTGGGGAAAAGGTACAGAAGCCTCCGGGCCCATTCCACAAGACTGCTGAACAGCTTCGTTCATCAGGCCATCAGGACTCTGAACTCTGTTCACCAACCACCCCCCACCCCCCGCCCCGGACGGTAACACAATCACCCACACAATAACTACCTCAGCTGTTGTCACAGAAAGACTGGCACACCAACAGTAATACTGTTGTGTGTTGTACTTTTGCTGCTGTATGTCTCTGCACATTAACCGCAACCATTTGCACAAATGCCATATCTGCTGCTGTCTGTCACTGCAGTACTGACCACATGCGATCATATCTGTCACTATCTGCACCTACATTACCACAATGAAATGCAACTACGGGTATTCATCTCTAGCTGTCTGTATATAGGACTGCTGGGTTTATTATTATAGCTAATCGTTGATCTCTATGGAGATCAGGGTCCTTCTGGCTGCCATTGGCACCACGGGTTGCACTACTGTACATAGACTGTACATGGACTACTGCTGTTGCTGTTTGTTTTTCTTTTTTCCAGCCTTATTCCTTTTCTTTTTTTATAAAATACACACCAATGAAGAGAGAGCGAAACACCATTTCAGTTCTCCGGTATGTCCTGCAACTACAGTAGTATTGCCAATAAAATCTTTGAGTGTTGAATTGAATCCTTTTTATTCTTGTCTGAAATAAGAAAAACAAAAAACTAATAATTAAAAAGAAGACAAAACTGAACACCACTCGGGCTGAGATCGGGTAGACCATTCCTCCGAATCACCCCCCTCCAGGTTTCACTGTCGTTGCCCATGTGCGCATTGAAGCCCCCCAGTAGGACAGTGGAGTCTCCAAGAGGAACACTCTCAAGCACCCCAGTTAGAGACTCCAAAAAGGGTGGGTACTCTGAACCATCATTTGGTGCATAGGCACCAAATGATGACACCAGCTCTTTACCCTCCTCAAGGGTTCGTGGGAGTTTGCCCAACCAGTTTACATGTGTTTTGTGGACTTGGAGAAGGCATTTGACCGTGTCCCTCGTGGGTTTTTGTGGGGGGTGCTTCGAGAGTATGAGGTATCGGGCTTGTTGTTACGAGCTATTCGGTTTCTGTACGACCGTTGTGAGAGTTTGGTTCGTATTGCCAACACTTGGTCGGACTCATTCCCAGTGAGAGTTGGACTCCGCCAGGGCTGCCCTTTGTCACTGATCCTGTTCATAATTTTTATGGACAGGATTTCTAGGCGCAGCCAGGGAACGGAGTGTCATGCTCGGTGACCACAGCATCTCATCTCTGTTGTTTGCTGATGATGTTGTCCTGTTGACTTCACCCAGCAATGACCTACAGTTCTTACTGGGACGGTTTGCCGCTGAGTGTGAAGCGGCTGGGATGAGAATCAGTACCTCCAAGTCAGAGTCCATGGTCCTCAGCCAGAAAAAGGTGGATTGTCCTCTCCGGGTTGGGGATAAGCTCCTGCCCCAAGTGGAGGAGTTTAAGTACAGTGGGGCAAAAAGTATTTAGTCAGCCACCAATTGTGCAAGTTCTCCCACTTAAAAGATGAGAGAGGTCTCCAATTTTCATCATAGGTATACCTCAACTATGAGAGACAAAATGAGAAGAAAAAAAAAATCCAGAAAATCACATTGAAGGATTTTTAAAGAATTTATTTGCAAATTATGGTGGAGAATAAGTATTTGGTCACTTACAAACAAGCAAGATTTCTGGCTCTCACAGACCTGTAACTTCTTCTTTAAGAGGCTCCTCTGTCCTCCACTCGTTACCCGTATTAATGGCACCTGTTTGAACTCGTTATCAGTATAAAAGACACCTGTCCACAACCTCAAACAGTCAGACTCCAAACTCCACTATGGCCAAGACCAAAGAGCTGTCAAAGGACACCAGAAACAAAATTGTAGACCTGCACCAGGCTGGGAAGACTGAATCTGCAATAGGTAAGCAGCTTGGTGTGAAGAAATCAACTGTGGGAGCAATTATTAGAAAATGGAAGACATACAAGACCACTGATAATCTCCCTCGATCTGGGGCTCCACGCAAGATCTCACCCCGTGGGATCAAAATGATCACGAGAACGGTGAGCAAAAATCCCAGAACCACACGGGGGGGCCTAGTGAATGACCTGCAGAGAGCTGGGACCAAAGTAACAAAGGCTACCATCAGTAACACACTACGCCGCCAGGGACTGCTTAAGCCAGTACATGTCCAGGCCCGTCTGAAGTTTGCTAGAGAGCATTTGGATGATCCAGAAGAGGAATGGGAGAAAGTGATATGGTCAGATGAAACCGAAATAGAAATTTTTGGTAAAAACTCAACTTGTCATGTTTGGAGGAGAAAGAATGCTGAGTTGCATCCAAAGAACACCATACCTACTGTGAAGCATGGGGGTGGAAACATCATGCTTTGTGGCTGTTTTTCTGCAAAGGGACCAGGATGACTGATCCATGTAAAGGAAAGAATGAATGGGGCCATGTATCGTGAGATTCTGAGTGAAAACCTCCTTCCATCAGCAAGGGCGTTGAAGATGAAACGTGGCTGGGTCTTTCAGCATGATAATGATCCCAAACACACCGCCCAGGCAATGAAGGAGTGGCTTTGTAAGAAGCATTTCAAGGTCCTGGAGTGGCCTAGCCAGTCTCCAGATCTCAGCCCCATAGAAAATCTTTGGAGGGAGTTGAAAGTCCGTGTTGCCCAGCGAAAGCCCCAAAACATCACTGCTCTAGAGATCTGCATGGAGGAATGGGCCAAAATACCAGCAACAGGGTGTGAAAACCTTGTGAAGACTTACAGAAAATGTTTGACCTCTGTCATTGCCAACAAAGGATATATAACAAAGTACTGAGATGAACTTTTGTTATTGACCAAATACATATTTTCCACCATAATTTGCAAATAAATTCTTTAAAAATCAGACAATGTGATTTTCTGGATTTTTTTTTTTCTCATTTTGTCTCTCATAGTTGAGGTATACCTATGATGAAAATTGGAGACCTCTCTCATCTTTTAAGTGGGAGAACTTGCACAATTGGTGGCTGATTAAATACTTTTTTACCCCACTATCTTGTGGTCTTTTTCACGAGTGAGGGGAGAATGGAGTGAGAGCTTGGCAGATGAATTGGAGCAGCATCTGCAGTGATGCGGATGTTGTACCGGTCCATTGTGGTGAAGAGGGAGCTGAGCTTTAAGGCAAAGCTGTCGATTTACCAGTCAATCTACGTTCCTACCCTGACCTATGGTCATGAGCTTTGTTTGGGTAATGACCGAAAGAACGAGATTGTGGATACAAGCGGCTGAGATGAGCTTTCTTCATAGGATTGCTGGACTCACCCTCAGAAATAGGATGAGGAGCTCAGTCATCTGGGAGAAGCTCAGAGTAGAACCGCTGCTCCTCCACATTGGATGCCTCCTGGACGCCTCCCACTTGAGGTGTTTCGGGCATGTCCCTCTGGGAGGAGAACCCGGGGCAGACCCAGGACTCGCTGGAGAGACTATGTCTCCCATCTGGTCTGGGAACGCCTTGGTATCCTCTCTGAAGAGCTGGAGCAGGTGGCTGCGGAGAGGGAAGTCTGGGCTTCCCTGCTTGAACTGCTGCCTCTGTGACCAGAAAAGCGGTAGAAGATGGATGGATGGATGAGCAAAATGAATCAACTCGAGCTCCTAACCACACCTGTTAGCTCAGCGACTCTTCCGTTATTGCTCCTGTTACCAGTGGGTTAAAATCATGATAAATACCTCTACTGCTTACATACCTCTTGTGCTTTTTTTCCACGCTTAAAGTACTTTTATAAGCTCATGTTTCTCTTGGACAGCGACGTTTGTAGTGAGACACTCTGCTTGCTGACTGGAACACCCAGGCTTGGCGCTTCTGAACTCCGTGCAGATGACAGTCACGCACGTTGTTCATGTGCGCGCTTACGGACCGTCATTCCTTTGTATTTTCTTCTTAAATTTACAGTATATTTCCTTCCAGAGTTGTGGCATAAAGTCAAGCGTGGTGGGCCTCCACCTGGAAATGTTACCAGAGGAAACCCTGGTAAACCTGAGTCATGTTTAATATTCAGCATTAGAACAGCTTACTCGGTCCACTTTATTGTTTGACAGTGGTTTTGATTTGGATGTGGAAGGTTGTGTTTTTGTCTCTTTAACAACTGACTATTAACATCACATCAACATGATTTTGCTGATCAACAACTCTGTTAATGATTTTCACCACATTCTTAATGAAAAGAAAAAACTTATGTTTCCCCATTTAACTTCTGCAGATATCATTTCGTTTTGTGCTGCGGTGAACATTTTCCAACCAAGTGTGATATTAGACTCCTTACTCATCATGGTCCTCATGAAGTTTCCTTTCATTTAATTTGCTTACATTCAAATTCATTAAATCCAAAGTAACAAAAGCGCCTCGGGCTTTACTAAGGAAACATATTCACTTTTTTTTTCTGCTGTAGCCTTGGGCTGATGGCAGTTTTTGTTGAAAAATCTGAGCAGAGAAGAAATTAGATTCGTGGTCTGAACTAAATGCTTTGGATTATCAAGGCCACATTGTTGAGCCACAAAAACAAGTTCTAAAATAGCATTATTAACTGGAGTTTTTTCCTCTTTAATATGCAGCTTTTTTCTCATAAATAGGCATCTTTTTTTTTTTTTTTTTTTGCAAATTTTAATTTTTGACTCTTAAATTTGCAAAAAAAAAAAAAAAATCTGTGTTTTATCCATTATTTCTCGTCTTTTTCTTCAGTTTTTTTTTAGCTCATTCTGGTGAAGCCGACATGGCATCTGTTGTCTGTCTGTCTGTCCATCCACAAGTCACGTTAATGGCTACTCCTCCTAGGCATTTGTCCCAGTGCTCACCAAGCTCACTCACAATGATCCTCAGGAGGGTCTGCATCCAGGTTGTGCTCAAGGTCAAAGGTCAGAGGATCTGGACATTCTTGATTACATGAAAAACGCTACTTCTCCTAGGACTGTGACTTTAAGCACATTCTAGATGGGTCTGCATTTAGGCTGACTTGACGGCTTAGATGCAGGCCCCAATTTGAGAGCGGGGCCTCGGTAACCTCATACTGGGTGGGGTACACTGAATCCTTGATCTTTTAACCATCATGGGAATCTGTTGGACCGCTGTTAGTCTGGCTGTTCACCCAGGACCTGTTTGTCTTGGGAGACCCTAGCAGAGACAAATTGCCCCACCGTCATAGCTCCTGGGATCACTCGGGCACCCCCCCCCCCCCCACCACCACCACCACCACCACCACAATAAGGTGGTGATCCACGGGGAGAACCTGTGTATTTTTCTGGTAAATTTATAATTCTTCCCTAGTTTTCTTCTTAATTTGATGTTTTTCCTCATGAATTTATTCTTTTTTTCCTCATAATTTTGTGACAATTTCAAAACTGTAAAATTTGTTATGTACGTCTGTATTCTTTCTGCAGCTGCTCAGCCCGTCCAGTCTCTTCTCCATATCCAACATGGATTCTGCTAGCGGCACCTCAAACTCTCTGCAGGTGATCCACCCCTCGTCGCACTCTCCGTCCACCTCCACCATCCACCAGCTCAACAGCAACATCTGGCAGCTGTGCATCCAGCTGGAGGGCGTTGCCTGCTTCGCTCAGGCACTGGGCCCAGACTTCCGGCCCCTGCTGATGACCTCGCTGTACCCCGTCCTAGAGAAAGCCGGCGAGGAGACGCTGCTGGTCAGCCAGGTGGCACTGAGCTGCATGCTGGATATCAGCCGGGCCTGCGGGTACCCGTCCCTGAAGGAGCTGATCAACGAGAACTCAGACTACCTGCTCAATGACATATCACTGAACCTGCAGAGGCTCAGCCAGCATCCACAGGTAGACAAATTACCTCAGTCATGCCAAGCAGAGTCCCCATCCCTGTCGACCCCACTATGGGCAGATATTTCATTTCACTGTTGGGGGTGACAATAAACAGAACATTTTCTCAAGAGTAAATATTGACGGGAACACTATCAATATTATTGTAGTCAGGTCCACTCCTGGGATTTGGGGAAACAGATCTAAGCGTTTGTAATGGGAAGAATTCAAACCCTATATAAAATGTGGAAAAAATCTGTATATATATGTATAGAGTAAATGTAGCTTAATTTTTAAAAAAATGAAGTTGTTCTGTAGACAAGCATAAAAAAATTAACCATTACATACAATAAAAATTTGACCAGCATCCATGTGAACGTTCTGAAATCTATGAGAAAAAAGTCACAAATTCGCAAGAAAAATTTGCAAATTTACAAGAAAAATGTCCTGAATTGTTGTGAATTAACAAGAAAAAAAGTTGTAAATTAATGAGAAAAAGTTGCAAATTAATGAGAAAAAAAATTGCAGATCGACAAGAAAAAAGTTGCAAATTTACATGAAAAAAGTTGCAAATTTATGAGAAAAAGTTGAAAACTTAAAAAAAGTTGCAAATTTAAATGAAAAAGTTGCAAACTTACAAGAAAAATGGCCAGAATTGTTGTGAATTAACAATAAAAAAGTTGCAACTTAATGAGAAAAAAGTTGCAAATTTACATGAAAAAAGATGTAAATTTATGAGAAAAAAGTTGCAAATTTACATGAAAAAAGCTGCAAATTTATGAGAAAGTTGCAAATTTTAATGAAAACCTTGCAAATTAATTTAAAAAAACTTTCAAATGAATGAGGAAAATCGAAATTAACGCAAAAAATTCAAATTAATGAGAAAAGTTGAAAACTTAAAAAAGTTGCAAATTTAAATGAAAAAAGTTGCAAATTTACTTGAAAAATGGTGCAAACAAGAAAAAGGTTGCAAATTTACATGACAAACATTGCAGAGTAATGAGGAAAAAATTGCAGCTCTGTAAGAAAAGTTGTAAATTTCCCCCTCAAAAAATAGGTTTTGCATGTATCCTTAGCATTGATGCTTAAAATGCATTTTATGCTGTTCTGTAACATAGTATAGAAAGGTTTATGGTGATGTTAGGGGGGCACTGCTGACACCAACTTCTCTAATTATCCAAGAATGTGAAAGTACAAAAAAGCCTGAATTCTCCGTTGCGTTCCAGAACCAGCACAAATGTGCAGTCTTTTCTCATAAATTTTTGATTCCCTTGTAAATTTTCAACTTCATTCCACTAAAATTGCAACTTGTTCTCATAGAGTTGAATCTTTTTTTCTCATAAATTTGCAATATTCTTCTAATAAATTTGTGATATTCTCTTGTATATTTTCAACTTTTTTCTTATAAATTTTCAGCTTTTTTTGTAAATTTTCAACTTTTTCCCTGTAAATTTGCAACTCTTTTTTCATAAAGTTGCAGCTCTCATCTGGATGCTGGTTAAAATTTTATTCTATGTAATGAAATTGTAATTTGCAAGTTTCTGAATTTTTAAATTGACATCTTCTATCATATTTTTGTACCTTTATTCTTGCAAATTTGTACCTAATTTACATTTATACATTTGTACCTTATGCTAAATTGGTAACCCAGCTACAGGGGGTGCACAAGCCAGTGTACTCCTAGTGCCGGTCCCAAGCCCAGGTAAATGGGGAGGGTTGTGTCAGGGAGGGCATCCAACATAAAACCTTTGCCAGATCAAACATGCAAATCATGATGATTGAGACTTTCATACCAGATCGGTCAAGGCCCGGGTTAACATCGACCGCTACTGGTGCTGTTAACTGACAGGGTGCCAGTGGAAATTGGGCTACTGTTGGTCGAAGATTGACGAGGAAACTGAAGTTTTAGTTATTACTCCATCCCAACATGTTAAGAATTTGGGCGTTATATTAGACTCTGAGCTTGGTTTTACTCCACACATTAAAAATATAACACAAACAGGATTCTACCATCTAAAGAACATAGCCAGAGTCCGCCCACTTCTCTCTCGAGCAAACACGGAGATACTGATGCATGCTTTTATCACCAGCTGTTTTGATTACTGTAATGCCCTGCTCTCTGGTCTTCCCAAAAAGACAATTTTAAATCTGCAGTTCTTACAGAATTCAGCTGCACGTGTTCTGATGAGGACCAGATGGCAGGCTCACATCACGCCGGTCTTAAAGTCACTGCATTGGCACCCCGTGTCCTTCAGGATCAATTTTAAGGTTCTTTTACGGGTTTATAAATGTCTACATGGTCTTGGGCCTTCTTATTTATCAGAACCACTTTTAACATATGAGCCCCCACGGCCCCTGAGGTCCTCTGGCACTGGCCTTTTAATTATTCCTACTGTCAGAAGACGCACCCACGGTGAGGCTGCTTTTAGTTACTACGGCCCACATCTGTGGAACAGCTTGTCGGAGAACATCAGGGCTGCCGAGAGTGTTGATGTTTTTAAAAACAGGCTCAAGGCCTACTATTTTAACTTAGCTTTTGATTAGTTTCCTATTTTAATTTTCTTAATTTCTAATTTTAAACTTATTTTATGTTGATCTTGTTATAAGTATTCACTTTGTTATTAAATACTATTACATTTTAACTTTGAGTTTAAATGGGGGGGGGGGGGCAGCACGGTGGAAGAGTGGTTAGCACTGCAGCAGCACAGCAACTCACCCTTGGTCGGGGGATCCTGGGTTCCATCCCAGCCCCTGACCAATAGTGATCTGTGTGGAGTTTGCATGTTCTCCCCGTGTCTGCGTGGGTTTACTCCGGGATTTCTCCGGTTTCCTCCCACATGCCAAAAATATGCAAGTTAGGTTAATTGGCATCAAACTGGGGATTCTAAATTGTCCTTAGGTATGACTGTGAGAGTGAATGGTTGTCTGTCTCTCTGTGTTGGCCCTGTGATGGACTGGTGATCTGTCCAGGGTGTACCCTGCCTCTCTCCCAAAGATGCTGGGATAGGCTCCAGTGCCCCGGCGACCCGAAAAGGATTAAGCAGAAGAAGATGGATGGATGGAGTTGAAATGGTGGTGTGTGTTTGTAATTATCTTTTTATTACCAATTATATATTATTATTATTATTATTGGTGGTTTTATTTATCTTATTACTCTGTCCTAACTCCAGTGTTTCCTCATGGGGAGCCCTCCCATGGGAGGTTGACTGGTTCTGGCTGCAGGGTGCTGGCCTGTGACTGCCCTGGCCCACCCATTGCCTGGTCTTGGGTGGTGGCAGAGGTGGTGTCCCTGTGGCTACGGACTTGGTGCTTCCCTTGTGTTGATGGGTCCCTAAGATGGTGCTTCTACACCTGGATTCTTGGCGCTCGGCCATGTCTCACATTGATGAGTGTGTGCGTGTGTCTGTTTGTACAAGGTTGGGTGGGTGAAGGGGTGGGGTGGGAAGGGGCGGAATTGTGTTTTTTAATTCGTAAAGCACTTTGTGCTACAATTTTTTGTATGAAAAGTGCTATATAAATAAAGTTTTGATAAGGTGTGTTAGGAGGGAGAGAGAGAAAAGGAAAGGTAGAAGTGTGGAGGTGAGAGTAGGGATGTTAAATGTAGGGACTATGACTGGTAAAGGCTGAGAGTTGACTGATATGATGGAGAGAAGAAAGGTAGATAAACTGTGTTCAAGAAACCAGATGGAAGGGGAGCAAGGCTAGGAGCATTGGAGGTGGATTTAAACTGTTCTACCATGGCGTAGGAAGAGAAATGGAGTAGGAGTAATCTTGAAGGAAAAGTATGTGAAGAGTGTTCAGGAGGTAAAGAGAGAGTCAGACAGAATCATGAGTTTGAAGCTAGATGTCAAAGGTGTGATGTTGAGTGTTGTCAGTGCATATGCCCCACAAGTTTGGTGTCAGGTAGAAGAGAAAGAAGAATTCTGGAGTAAGTTGGATGAAGTGGTAGAGAGTGTTCCCAAGGGGGAGAGAGTGGTGATTGGAGCGGACTTTAATGGGCATGTGGGTGAAGGGAACAGAGGTGATGAGGAGGTCCTGGGTAGGTATGGTCTTAAGGAGAGAAATGTGGAAGGGTAGATGGTTGTGGATTTTGCTAAAAGGATGGAAATGGCTGTGGTGAACACATACTTCAAGAAGAGAGAGGAACATAGGGTGACTTACAAGAGTGGAGGAAGGTGCACACAGGTGGACTACACGTTATGCAGTAGGAGAAATCTGAAAGAGATAGGAGACTGCAAGGTGGTGGCAAGGGAGAATATAGCTAGACAGCATCAGATGGTAGTCAGTAGGATGACTTTTCAAAGCAAGAAGAGGAAAGCAGTGAAGGCAGAGCCAAAGATTAAGTGGGGGAAGTTACAGAAGGAAGAAGGTCGCACAGAGTTCAGGAAGGAGTTGATACAGGCTCTGGGTGGTCGGGAAGAATTACCAGATTACTGGGAAAGTACAGCAAAAGTATTGAGGGAAACGGGTAGAAAGGTATCCAGTGGACAGAAGAAGGAAGACAAGGAGACTTGGTGGTGGAATGAAGAGGTACAGGAAAGTATTCAACAGAAGAGGTTAGCAAAGAAAAAGTGGGATAGTCAGGTTGATGAAGAAAGTACAATGCATCCAGAAAGTATTCATAGCCCTTCATTTTTGTTCCACATTTTATGTTACAGCCTTATTCCCACAATTTCATTGTACTGTACAATGACAATAAAGCCTATTCTGTTCTGTTCTATTCTTATTCCAAAATGGATTAAATTCATTTTTTCCTCAAAATTTGACACACAATACCCCATAACGGCAATGTGAAAAAAGTTGTTTTTAAAATTTTTGGAAATTTATTAAAAAATAAAAAACTAAGAAATCACATGTACATAAGTATTCACAGCCTTTGCTCAGTACTTTGTTGATGCACCTTTGACAGCAATTACAGCTCCAAGTCTTTTTGAATATGATGCCACAAGCTTGGCACACCTGTCTTTGGGCAGTTTCATTCATTCTTTTTTGCAGCACCTCTCAAGCTCTGTCAGGTTGGATGGGAAGCATTGGTGCACAGCCATTTTCCGATCTCTCCAGAGATGTTCAATTGGATTCAAGTCTGGGCTCTGGCTGGGCCACTCAAGGACATTCACAGAGTTGTCCTGAAGCCACTCCTTTGATATCTTGGCTGTGTGCTTAGGGCTGTCCTGCTGAAAGATGAACTGTCACCCCAGTCTGAGCTCAAGAGCGCTCTGGGGCTGGTTCTCATCCAGGATATCTCTGTACATTTGCTGCATTCATTTTTCCCTCTATCCTGAATAGTCTCCCAGTTCCTGCCGCTGAAAAACATCCCCACATCATGACGTTGCCACCACCATGCTTCACTGTAGAGATGGTATTGGCCTGGTGATGAGCGGTGCCTGGCTTTCTCCAAACATGATGCCTGGCATTCACACCAAAGAGTTCAATCTTTGTCTCATTAGACAAGAATTTTGTTTCTCATGGTCTGAGAGTCCTTCAAGTGCCTTTTGGAAAACTCCAGGTGGACTGCCATGTGCCTTTTACTAAGGAGTGGCTTCCGTCTGGCCACTCTACCATACAGGCCTGATTGGTGGATTGCTGCAGAGACAGTTGTCCTTCTGGAAGGTTCTCCTCTCTCCACAGAGGAACGCTGGAGCTGTGACAGTGTGACCATCGGGGTCTTGGTCACCTTCCTAAGGCCCTTCTACCCCGATTGCTCAGTTTAGACAGCCGGCCAGCTCTAGGAAGTCTTGGTGGTTATGAACTTCTTCCATTTATGGATAATGGAGGCCACTGTGCTCATTGAGACCCTCATAGCAGCAGAAGTTTTTCTGTGCCCTTCCCCAGATTTGTGCCTCGAGATAATCCTGTCTTGGAGGTCTACAGACAATTCCTTTGACTTCATGCTTGGTTTGTGCTCTGACATGCACTGTCAACTGCAGGACCTTATACAGACAGGTGTGTGCCTTTCCACATCATGTTCGTTCAACTGAATTTACCACAGATGGACTCCAGTTAAACTGTAGAAACATCTCAAGGATAATCAGTGGAAACAGGATGCACCTGAGCTCAATTCTGAGCTTCATGGCAAAGGCTGTGAATACTTATGTGATTTTTTAGTTTTTTGTTCTTAATAAATTTGCAAAAATCTAAAAAAAACCAAAAACAACTTTTTTCTCATTGTCATCATGGGGTATTTTGTGTAGAATTTTGAGGGGAAAAAAGAATTTAATCCATTTTGGAATAAGGCTGTAACAAAACAAAATGCAGAACAAGTGAAGTGCTGTGAATACTGACGGCAAAACAAATCTACCTACGGGTACAAATAAAGTAACCTGAACCTGAACCTGAACCTGATACTTTCCGGATGCACTGTAGGCAGGAATATTTGGAATCTAGGCACATGACAAAGAGAGAGGTGGCAAAGGAAAAGGCATATAGTGAGTTGTATGAGAGGCTGGACACTAAGGAAGGAGAAAAGGAGTTGTATCGACTGGCTAGACAGAGAGATCGAGCTGGAAAGGATGTACAGCAGGTTTGGTTGAAGGACAGTAATGGTAATGTACTAACAAATGACGAGAGTGTGTTGAGAAAGTGGGAGGAGTACTTTGAAGAGCTGATGAATAAAGAAAATGAGAGAGAGAGGAGGATGGATGAAGGAAAGATAGTGAACAAGGGTCCCGAGGATTAGCAAGGCAGAAGTGAAGCTTCTGAAGAGCAGCTTTGAAGAGGATGAAGACTGGAAAGGCAGTTGGTCCAGATGACATATCTGTGGAGGTATGGAGATATTTAGGAGAGACGGCAGTGGACTTTTTAGTCAGATTGCTTAACACAATCTTGGAGAGTGAGAGGATGCCCGAGGAGTGGAGAACAAGTGTTTTGGTACCAATTTTCAAGAACAAAGTTGATGCTCAGAGCTGTAGTAACTACAGAGGCATAAAGTTGATCAGCCACACTATGAAGATAAGGGAAAGAGTTGTTGAAGCCATGTTAAGAGGAGAGGTGACAATCAGTGAGCAACAGTGTGGTTTCATGCCAAAAAAGAATACTCCAGATGCAATGTTTGCTCTAAGTGTGTTGATGGAGAAGTACAGAGAAGGTCAGAAGGAGTTGCACTGTCTTTGTGGATATAGAGAAAGCATATATGATAGGGTGCCCAGAGAGGAAGTGTGGTACTGTATGACAAAATCAGGAGTGGCAGAGAAGTATGTGACAGTGGTGCAGGACATATATGAGGACAGCGAGACGGTGGTGAAATACGTTGTAGGAATGACAGATGGATTCAAGGTGGGGGTGGGATTTCACCAGGGTTTGGCTCTGAGCCCCTTCTTGTTTGTCATGGTGATAGACAGGCTGACAGACGAGGTCAGGCAGGAGTCTCCGTGGACCATGATGTTTGCAGACGACATTGTGATTGGTCATGAATCCGGGGTTGGAGGCCAAACCCGATTCTGACTCATGGTTATACTTTGACCTACTTTCCTCCTGACAGCTCGGGCATGCCCTCTCCTCCTGTCAAGCTCCGTCAGCTGCACTCACTGGTACACACACATGTACACATGCTCCATTCACTCTCATTCACATGCGCTCTCACACACCTGTTCCCAATCAGTTCTGCCCACGCATTCACACTGGCAATCTCTTTCCTCGTTAGCGTTTGGAGTATTTGTTTGCCACCACTGAGGAAGGAGATTGTCGGGACATTCCCCTTCATATGTGGCAGCGTTCTCCTCTGTGTATGGTTATTCCACTCCCAGCGTTCTACCCAGCCTGACACTTCAAAACGATCCATACCTTGGTGTTACGGCTAGTCCGCTCCTCTGTCTCTGCCTCCTGACTGCATGGCGCGCCCCGGATTGGCTCCAGCCCTGTAAGTGTTTCTTAGCCTTTCTCCTGTGCTAGCAGGCCTGCAGCATTAGGCTACTTGCCTTTCCTGTTTCGTGCTTTACACAGCCCTGTAGCACCAGGCTTTATATTCACTAGGCTGTTGAGTGTTCGGCAGGCGCCCTGTAGCCTTGGAGGCCAGCACTGTCATTACACCTCTCCATACACTGTGTTGACTGAACTGTATTTGGTGACAGTTGGATTGTTTCGTTGGTGAACTTTAATAAACACAGCACTCTGTACTCCTGCGAATGGGTTTTCATTCTCTCCCTCATGCACCATGTAATGGCGCACAAGGGTTCATGACAGAATGTCCCGACCGTAAAAAAAAAAAAAAAACCCAGCGGACTAGAGTTGTGGTTTTTTCCCCCTTCTCCTTTCCTCCTTATGCATGGACATAATGACTTGGACAGATGAGGAGCAGGAAGCCCAGGATTTGCTGGAGGAGGCGGGCTTCGCCTTTCAGTGGTCTCGGTCTCCCGAGGAGCAGGAGTGGGCACGACTCTTCGCGGAGGACTTCGAGCGGTGCTACCCTCACCTCCGAGAGATCCATAGGGTAGACGCCATCCTCTCTGTCATCCTTCCCGTTCCTGACGCAGAGCTGGAGGATGCCTCTTCGCGATCGGAGCCGGCCCTTCGCCAGAAGAAATGCTCCCATCAGAGAAGGACTTCCCCCCTCCTCAGACCTCCTTCATCTCCCGGTCCAGCGTCCACCCAGCCTGCGGACGAGAAGACAGAGATGGAGTTGGATAGGGCGCAGCGCTCGTTATGTCTCCTGGAGGAGGTTCTCTTCTGGACACAGACGCCCTGTCCCTCTTCGACTGCTCGTCAGGCTCAGGACACTGCAAGGAGGGTGATGGAGCGAGACAGCCTCTGGGATCATCCGGAGGTGATGGAGATCCTCCGGGACATCTTCGCCGCGCCATGTGAGGAATTGGCTGAGGATCTCCCGGTGCTTGAGCAAATCGCGGCCACTTCACTCTCCTTTCCCGAGGACACAGGATCTCTCTGTGCAGGTGACCCGCTTCCCGGCACGGTGCTCCGTGTTCCGGATTACCTCATCCCCACGTCACCTAAGAGGAGGAGGGGGAGGAAGCCCCGCAGCAAGAAGCATCCAGTCCCGTGTACTGCAGCTTCGCCTTCCTGCTCCGAGCAATGCTCCACCCCGTCACGGGAGGAGATGGAGGAACGTAAGCGGGCTCTCCTGGCTGAAACGGACCTCATCTTGGAGGTGAAGCCGTGGCTCCTCCCGGAGATGGCTGAGAGACTGAAAGAGCTTTCCCCGAGGGAGGGGGAGCTTCAACCCAATGAGGAACGCCAGGAGAGTAGAGAGGACGCCTCAGAGGCTGCTGGGGACCTCCAGTGGCAGGAGAACAGGCAAGTTTCTTTTCATTCGAGTTACACAATCAATGATCAATGTTGCCTGCCTTCTGGTGAGGAGACTTGGGGCGAGCAGGCCTCTGAGTTCTCCGCCCCAGCGGCATACAGTACTCTTGTGCCGTGTCTCAATGACTCTTCTCTATGTGCCCCCACGAGCCCATCGGTCCCGGATCCAGGTCGCTCGGGGAAGGAGGAGCCAGAGGACCAGGAGGGTCCAGCCCTTGGGCCAGCTAAGGAGTCGTCCACGGCCGCCACGCCAGAGGAACCAGAGGCGTGGAGGACGGCGCATGAGAGTTCCACTCCTGCTATCGTTATCATGCCTGCTGCGGGGGCCGCCGCAATGGAGTCGTCCCCCGGACCAGACCTCCAGCTGATGGGACCCAGGGCATCGTCGTCGAAGTCCTGGACGGCGGTAGAGCTTAAGCACAGGCAAGTAGTCTCTCCTGTAGTTCATTTATTGATGGTGGAGGGATCTTGCCTGGCTTTTGGGGAGGGGAGTCGGGTGCGGCCCGCAGCCGCATCTGGATCCCCCTCGCTGGGCTCTGCCCGCTGCCGGCGACCCTAATCGCTCTCCCTCTCCTATCCCCTTCGAGCTCCATCCTAGGGTCGCCAGAGATGAGCAGCCACCACCTGGGCCGCCCATTGACGACGAAGCGGGTCCAGCTTCCGCAGAGGGGGCCGACAGGGAGGAGGCACCCAATGGACCAGAAGAACCCATGCACCCAGGATCGCCGGAGTCCTGGATGGCGGTGGAGCCAGAGTTCAGGCAAGTGTGTTCCATTAAATCAGAAATTTCAATATTAATGTCACACTGCCCAACTCATGGTGAGGTGGACCCGGGGCAGCTCACAGTAGCCCTCGGGACTGCCACACTGGGCTCCACCACTGCCGGCGACCCTGACCTGATTTTTCTCTTTCTCCCTTCGGACTCGGAGCCTCTGGCCAGGGTCGTCAGAGAGCTGTTGGAGGCAACCGAGGATCAGGGTTCGACTCTTGAGGATGTGAGGAGCATCACCTCCCTCACTGGGGAGGTCATCGCGGGTGCAGCAGAGCCCCAGCTGGAGTCCACCGCCGGTGCAGCCACGTCCCAGACCGGGATCATCGCGGGTGCAGCCACGTCCCAGACGGTTCTCCTGCTCCAAGCCTCGAATGGCAGGGGGGCTCCTGTTCCTTGGCTTGGCTGCCGATGTTCCTGAGTATGGAAGCTGCCTCTCCGCCGTCCTCGCAGGTCCTGGTGGCTCCACCACACTGGTCGGCCACCCGAGGGCCTTGGTTTATGGGTCGGGTGGCCCATGGGCCCGGGCAGGCCGCCGGACACTATCCCATGGGACGCCTGCTGGACTTGGGACTTGGGCAGGCCACCCAATCTGCCACTCCTCACCACGCTGGGGGCCTGGGACTCTGGTCGACCCCCCGAACTTTGGACTTCTGGAGAGGGGGGTTAGTGCTCCAGGTTGGGGGTTTATTAGGAGGGATTGTTATTCATTCTGTTTTTGTACTGTTGTGTTTTCACAGGTTGCTTCCCTCCTAACCAGTTTTCCCCCACCTCCCACCCTGGGTTAGTGTTTATTGCCGGGGGGGAGGGGTTCCCTTGAGGGGTGTTGTCTCTCTTCTTTTTTGACTGATGGTGCTGGGGTGTCTGGTATCCACCCCTGGGGGGGCGGGCTGTCATGAATCCGGGGTTGGAGGCCAAACCCGATTCTGACTCATGGCTATACTTTGACCTACTTTCCTCCTGACACTTCGGGCACGCCCCCTTCTCCTGTCAAGCTCCGTCAGCTGCACTCACTGGTACACACACACATATATACACATGCTCCATTCACTCTCATTCACGCTCTCACACACCTGTTCCCAATCTGTTCTGCCCACGCATTCACACCGGCAATCTCTTTCCTCATTAGCGCTTGGAGTATTTGTTTGCCACCGCTGAGGAAGGAGATTGTCGGGACATTCCCCTTCATATGTGGCAGCGTTCTCGTCCGCGTATGGTTATTCCACTCCCAGCGTTCTACCCAGCCTGACACTTCAAGACGATCCATACCTTGCTGTTACGGCTGGTCCGCTCCTCTGTCTCTGCCTCCTGACTGCATGGCGTGCCCCGGATTGGCTCCAGCCCTGTAAGTGTTTCTTAGCCTTTCTCCTGTGCTAGCAGGCCTGCAGCATTAGGCTACTTGCCTTTCCTGTTTCATGCTTTACGCAGCCCTGTAGCACCAGGCTTTATATTCACCAGGCTATTGAGTGTTCGGCAGGCGCCCTGTAGCCTTGGAGGCCAACACTGTCATTACACCTCTCCATACACTGTGTTGACTGAACTGTATTTGGTGACAGTTGGATTGTTTTGTTGGTGAACTTTAATAAACACAGCACTCTGTACTCCTGCGATTGGGTTTTCATTCTCTTCCTTGTGCGCCGTGTAATGGTGCACAAGGGTTCATGACAGTGATTTGTGGTGAGAGTGGGGAGCAGGTGGTAGAGAACCTGGAGAGGTGGAGGTATGCTCTGGAGAGAAGAAGAATGAAAGTCAGTATGTACATGTGCAGAGGAGGGATAGTGGCTATATTGGACAAAGGATGTTGAAGATGGAGCTGCCAGGCAGGAGGAAAAGAGGAAGACCCCAGAGAAGATTCATGGATGTAGTGATGGAGAACATGGAGAAGGCTGGTGTTACAGAGGAAGATGCAAGGGATAGGGTGAGATGGAGGCAGATGATCTGCCGTGGCAACCCCTAAAGGGAGCAGCCAGAAGAAGAAGAAGACCTTATGCTAAACGGTGAATACCCCCATCCCCTTTGCTGAAAAATAACACTGCTCACTGAGCAACACCAATCACTGAGCTCTATGGCAGGGCTGTGCTTGTGTGAGTGCAAGAGGATGGGTGGGAGACCTTGGAGTTCAGTGGCATAGGGAGATATTTGGTTTGTGTACAAACTAAATAATGTCTGTCTAATTCCTGTTGTCCAGGCTCCGCAGGTGCTGACGGTTATGCTGACTCACTCCGATTGCAGCCTGCTGCCTTTGGTCGGGGACATCGTACTGGACATTCTGACAGCTCTGGATCTCAGCTATGACCGCACAGCTGCCCTCTTCTGCTCTGTGCTGCACGCTGTCATGAAGGCTCTTGGTAAGATGTCAATGATGAGACAAAGATTTACTCCAGAACACAACAACGATAACATTTAAAGGTGCTGTATGGAAGGTTTAGAAAGTGCACAGTCTCAGTGGATTTAGTGGCTGGTCTCATGGTATATGTTAACTGGTAATTTTCTTTTAGCTCATTACGGCTAAGATTAAATAAGCCTGATAATTGTCCAGATGCTTACCAAACTCACACACTATGATCCTCATGCAGGTCTACATTGAAGTTGTGATCAAAGCTCACAAGATGTGAGTATGAGCCATTTCAGGATCTGCTCATAAGTGAGATACATGTGTGTGGAGAGAGAATACTAAAGGTGCATTCAGACCAAATGTGAAGTGAATTTTTCACGCAACAAGATTATGTTTTAAGTTAATGTAAAGATATGAATAAACACTAATTTGCATCCAAGCAAGATTGTTTTGATAGCTAATCAGCCTTGAAATTCCACCGTCACTGGAGTTAAAGTATCAGCACTGGAGAGTAAACTGAGACTCCTGTTTACTTACAAACAGATGGACAGAACGTTTTGCATCTGTCTGTAGTTTAGCCACGCTCTGCTCCAGATACCAATGCGCTAATGAGTGCTAGTAGGCTAGCACTGTCAACGAACAACCTTCATCAGGGTGCAGTTTCTGGAGGAGGCAGTGATACTTTCCCAGCTGTGTGCTCCGCCAGATAATGTTGTAAACCTAAACATGATGGTGCTATTGGGATTTCCACAGCAGGTGGAAAGCAGTTGCAGAAGTTATGACGGTAGCTCTGCCCCTCTACAACTCGCTCAGATGCGAATGCACGTCTGTTCACATCTTTACATTAACTTAACATGTAACTTAACATTAACATTAACATGTAATCGTGCAGCCAGGGATTTGCTCTTTTTGGTTTGGTCTGAATGCACTGCAAGGCTCTTGGTGACTGGGGTGTGTTCATCAGGCTGAAGTTTGCTATGGCATCATTGATAGTTTGGTTTAACAGATGGGATTGCACCATTTCTCCATACCATGGGTCTGGAGTGGCTCTTTTGCCCATAGCTAGTGGCTCCTTAAGGCCTTGACAAAAAATTCGAAGCTGTCTTTAAGAAGAGGAGACAGATTTGTGAGCAAAACAAATGTACTAGAAAAGTAAGAAATTTGTAAGAAAAGCTGAAAATTTAGGCCAGAAATTCTCACAACAACAAATTTGCAAGAAATAGTCACATAATTTCTGCAAGCAAAACACATTTACTGAAAAAGTTGCATTTTTTTTAAATAACGTTACAAATTTCAGTGAAAAGTGCTGCAAATGTACCTGAAAAAAGTTAATGAATTATCAAGGGACAATGATATCTAATGATATCTACAATATGAGCACCTCCTTTCTCAAAATGCACAGCAAAATATTAATCAAACCACTGACTCATCTCATTAATCTCTCCATTAGGTCTAGTACATTTCCATCTGGCTGGAAAAAAGCTGTCGTCATACCAGTTCATAAATCAGGCAGTAAAGACGATATATGCAATTACCGCCCAATCTCTATTTTACCAGTCCTGTCTAAGGTTCTTGAAAAAGTTGTAGCTACACAGCTGATAGACTACTTACAAGACAGTCAACTTCTTCATCCACATCAATTTGGTTTTAGACCAGGATACTCAACAGAAACAGCAAATTGTTGCCTTATTGAAAACGTCAAACAGTCCTTGGACAGGGGTAATGTGGTAGGAGCTGTTTTTCTAGATCTCAAAAAGGCTTTCGATACTGTAAACCACAGTTTGCTTTTATCCAAAATGGTATCTTTTAACTTCTCCCCAGATACATTAGAATGGTTTGCATCTTATCTCCAGAATAGAGAACAGTGTGTAAAAGTTCACCAGGATAAATCCTCATTTTTAAACAACCGCATGGGTATCCCACAAGGTTCCATTTTTGGTCCTTTACTTTTCAGCATTTTTATTAATGACTTGCCGTTACACTGCTCAGCTGCAACATGCCAACTTTATGCAGATGATGCAATTATTTACACAGCTGCCAAGACTCCAGCACAGGCTGCAGATGTACTGTCTACAAGTATGGTTGATGTCCAAGAGTGGCTCCTCCAGAACCATCTATTGCTGAACCTTCAGAAAACAGTCTCAATGTGCTTTTCAATCAAAAAATGTAACCTGCAACGTTTTAAAGTTAATATACATGATCATGACATCAGTTTAGCTACAGAATTCAAATACCTTGGCATTGTACTAGATCCTCAACTCAAATTTAATCTTCATATAAAGAAAATTTCAAAAACAGTAAAAAAAAAATCTGAACTGCTTTAAATTAATTAGATATTACATACCTTACGAAGCAGCTGTACTGTATATGCATTCTATGGTTTTTTCTCATATATCATACTGTTTGACAGTCTGGGCTCAAGCAGCCCCTTCCACAATAAGACATATAGGTTCATTATATAATCAAACCCTAAAAATCTTGGACCAAAAGCCCATTAGGTGGCATCACTGTAATGTTTTAAAAAAATACAACCTACTGAGTTTTGAGAGTTTCATTGACCTCTGTTTTCTGAAATTAACGTTCAAATGTTTCCATAAATCAGCACCCGAGCCACTTGCTGGTTTCGTCCAAAGACAGGACGGCAGCAGAGCCACCAGGAGTTCTGTTAACAATAACTGTAAAATATTCCACCGCAGAACCACATTTGGACAAACAGCTTTCTCTATAAAGGGCAGTCACATCTGGAACACAATGCCAAATGTAATTAAAATAATAACGGACTTTAAAACATTCACTAAAAAGGTTAAAAACTGGCTGAAAAATAAACAAGAATGTACTCATGTATGAATTGATTGTCTGCAAAGTGAGAGTGAATGAAGGGAAGGACTGAATGTGTTTGTTTATAATGAGTGACGAAGGGAGGGAGGCCTGAAATAGGCAAATGTGAATCAGGTTGTTATATTTGTGTATTTATAATATTTATAATATTTATAATTGTGTATTTATAATCTTTTTGCATTGATGTATGTGGTTATTGTGTATTTTCTTTTTCTTTTTTTACTTGATTCTCTTTTCTAAAGCCCATCCAGGGACAAGAGTTGCAAATTAGCTAATAGCTATACACTCTATGTGCAACACATCAGATTGATTGTCATTGATTAATTGTCTATGTTTATTGTACTGTCCCTGTCAAATAAACTAATCTATCTATCAATAGAACAACTTTATTAGAAAGGCAGAAAAATTATGTCAAAAATTGGACAAATTTATGGAAAAAAGTTGCAGTCTTATGAGAAAACACTTGCAAATTTGCAATTAAAAATCATAAAGTTTCTGTAAAAAAAAAATCACAAACTTACTGGAAATATTGCATTTTTACAAGAAAAAAGTCAAAAATTTATGTGGAAAGAGATTGCAAATTTTACCTGGAAAAAGTAAAACAGTTTCAAAGAAAAATATGTCAGTTATTAGAGAACCAGAAAATTGTTGCAAAAAATCTCACAAATTTTGAAAAAACTTATAATTTTATGAGGAAAAACCTCTTAATATTGATGGTGTCAAGCCAGTTTGTACTGGAAAAGTTGCTGTTTTACTTTAGTTTTCAGGCTCAGATATTTTTGTGGCTCCATGCAGATTTTGCTGGTCGAAAACCTCTCACAGTGGCTCTTTGCGTAGTAGAGGTTGCCACTCCATACCATATGCTATAAATGATACTGTTCTCCTCACCCATCTACAAGCCTCCTGTGCCATTCTGGCAAAAAGTCACAAATTATGGGGAAAAAGCCCCCTAGTGGCTGAGTGACCCTGTAGCATTTGCGTACTCTGCTTTACAGACAGAAACGACTCTGTATTATAACTGAACAGTAACCAGTGTCTAACTTGTTGTTTTTGTGTATTTGTTGTTTTTCCTTTAGCACGGTGGTTCCCGTCCACCTGCAGCAGGACCAGTCAGTCCCACAGCTCCAAGCAGACCTCCACTGGTGAGGAGGACTTCGACGTCCGTCAGTTTCTGCTGGATTACCGTAAACAGAAGGAGTTGGCAGAGGGCATCGGGATAGAGGACGACGACACTGAGGACCTCGGTATGTCATACTTTGTAGTTATCTCCAACATGCACTGATAGTGTGCTGCTTTGATTAAAATCGCTGACAGACCTTTGGTCTGATTGTGGATTGGTCGTCCCAGCAGAGGTGCCTCCTCCTCCCACAGAATGTGAGGGTGTAGAGGATGAGGATGGCCCTGATGTGAAACCAGAGCTTCCCTCCCACCTCAGAATTTCCAAAGATGTTATGGAGCGCTGCATCCATCTGCTGTCCGACCCCAGCCTCAGCCTCCGACTCAGGGTACCGTGTCTGTCTGCTATGTGAGGGAGGAAAAAAGGGAGACTGTTGTTTAATTTTCTAAATCAGGAGTCTGATAATCTGTGGTTCTCCTGGACATAATCTGTGGCATGTTTGCGAGGGGAAAAAAGTTGTGAAATATGGGCAAAATAGCTTACAAATATGGAGGAAAATGCCAAACCAAGAGCCAAAAACCTAGAACAAAAAACATTTATAAATTTACAAAGAACATAACAGAAAAAATGTAGTAAATTTACAAGAGACTGACTACAAATGTGCAAAGAAAAAGAAGCAAATTTAGCTTAAAAAGTGTCATCTTACAAGAGAAAGCTTAAAATATGTAAGGAAAAAACTGAATTTACATGAAATAAGTCGCAAATTTATAAGAAAAAAGTCAAAACTGTATTAGTAAAAAAAATAGAAAATGTATTAGAAAATTGTACAATAAAAAAGTGGCAAATTTACAACAAAAAATCCAAAATTTATAAGACAAAGTTAGTACATTTGTAAGAAAATTGTCACAAATGTGTAATAAAAGTAAATTTATGAGAAAATCCACAAATTTCAGACAAAACCAGCAAATTTACAATGAAAGTTACAAATATACTCTTATCTTATTAATCTAATCTTATCACAGAAATAATATTGTTAGAAAAAGCTCAAAAAATTAGAAAAAGTAGCAAAGTTACAAGAAAAGCAATTGAAATGCATAAGAAAAAAACTCAAATTTACAAGAAAAAACAAATATTCAACATAAATTAACAAATTTACAAAAAAGTCAAAAATTTACAAGAAGGCAAATTTATACTTGATATACTTGAAAAAAATCACAAATTTACGGTAAAATATAGTAAATATACTGTATAAAATGTGTACACGCACCTGTTCAAAAACATGTTTTTGTGATGTAATAAAACGAGACCACAATAAATCATTTTAAAGCTTTTCCCACTTTTAATGTGACCTATAACCTGTACAGTTCAATTAAAAAACAAACACGTGTTATGGGAGAACAAAAACATTCAATAAGCTTGGTTGCACACTCTTAGACAATCCTTTGATGAATCACTTTTTGATTTATTTCTAGCTGCAAATTTATGACAAAACTCAAAGATAGATAAGAAAAAATAATACATTTAGGAGAAAATTGTCACAAATGTACAGTAAAAAATTGGTATTGGTAGCTTTATAAATCAACCAATCAACTGCAGTTTCTCAGAAGTGAGATAAAATATTCACACATTGTTTTCAATCACATAAAAACTACATGTGTGAGTAACTGTTGTGTTGTCCTGTGTGTGTAGGTGCTGGATGTGTTGGAACTGTGCGTGTACGTCCTGAGCGAGCGAGAGAATGACCTGTTGCCGATGGCTCACCGCTGCTGGCCTCCGCTCCTACAGAGACTCACCGCTGACAACCCGTTGGCTGTCCTCAGAGCCTTCAGGGTGGGTCCAACAATTAATACCGATGCCTGAAAATTATTCCTGGAGGTCCTGAATATAGTGGCCCATTTGTCAGCAAGAGGTGGTAGTAACTACTTACATTTACTCAAGTGTATGTACTCGAGTAACTTTTTCACAGAATTGTATTTACTGACTAATATTAATACTGAGTAGTTAAGCTAATAGTAAAACTAAAGTAAACTAAACTATTAGTGCAGGATATTTCTTTAGGGCATTTTCACACTTGAAAGTCCACACTAAGGTCTGGACCAAGCTCAGTTCAGATAGAACAAGAAAAAAGTTGTTTATGAGAAAGCCTCACAAATTTGTCTCAAATATACAAGAAAAACATGCAAATTTACAATACAAAAATGAAAATTCATTAGAAAAACTTCAAAATTTATTAGTAAAAATGTTAAAATATGTATGAAATTAAGATTAAGTAGACATTAATATTTACATGAATTGCACATTTCTGTAAAAAAGTTTAAAATCAACAAGGAAAAGATCCCAAATTCATGCGCTAAAGTCATAAATTCAAGAGATAAATTGGACAAATTAGTGAGAATGTCATCACTCACCACTCAAGTAACCTTTTTTTTTACCAGATACTTTTCAGCGCTTACATAACTTTGTTTTGTGACTATACAGTGGTGTGAAAAAGTGTTTGCCCCCTTCCTCATTTCTCATTTTTTTGTATGTTTGTCACACTTAAATGTTTCAGATCATCAAACAAATTTAAATATAGACAAAGATAAAACAAGTATACACAAAATGCAGTTTTTAAATGAAGGTGTTTATTATTAAGGGTAACATAAATTAAATGGTTTATCACATCTTTGGAAAGCTGAGTTCAATTTCTCTAGCCACACCCAGGCCTGATTACTGCCACACCTGTTCTCAATCAAGCAATCACTTACAGTGGGGCAAAAAAGTATTTAGTCAGCCACCAATTGTGCAAGTTCTCCCACTTTAAAAATGAGAGAGGTCTCCAATTTTCATCATATGTATACCTCAACTATGAGAGACAAAATGAGAAAAAAAAATCCAGAAAATCACATTGAAGGATTTTTAATGAATTAATTGGTAAATTCCTCAGTAAAATAAGTATTTAGTCACCTACAAACAAGCAAGATTTCTGGCTCTCACAGACCTGTAACTTCTTCTTTAAGAGGCTCCTCTGTCCTCCACTCGTTACCTGTATTAATGGCACCTGTTTGAACTCGTTATCAGTATAAAAGACACCTGTCCACAACCTCAAACAGTCAGACTCCAAACTCCACTATGGCCAAGACCAAAGAGCTGTCAAAGGACACCAGAAACAAAATTGTAGACCTGCACCAGGCTGGGACGACTGAATCTGCAATAGGTAAGCAGCTTGGTGTGAATAAATCAACTGTGGGAGCAATTATTAGAAAATGGAAGACATACAAGACCACTGATAATCGCTCTCGATCTGGGGCTCCACGCAAGATCTCACCCCGTGGGGTCAAAATGATCACGAGAACGGTGAGCAAAAATCCCAGAACCACATGGGGGGACCTAGTGAATGACCTGCAGAGAGCTGGGACCAAAGTAACAAAGGCTACCATCAGTAATACACTACGCCGCCAGGGACTCAAATCCTGCAGTGCCAGACGTGTCCCCCTGCTTAAGCCAGTACATGTCCAGGCCCGTCTGAAGTTTGCTAGAGAGCATTTGGATGATCCAGAAGAGGATTGGGAGAATGTCATATGGTCAGATGAAACCAAAATAGAACTTTTTGGTAAAAACTCAACTTGTCGTGTTTGGAGGAGAAAGAACACCATACCTACTGTGAAGCATGGGGGTGGAAACATCATGCTTTGGGGCTGTTTTTCTGCAAAGGGACCAGGACGACTGATCCGTGTAAAGGAAAGAATGAATGGGGCCATGTATCGTGAGATTTTGAGTGAAAACCTCCTTCCACCAGCAAGGGCATTGAAGATGAAATGTGACTGGGTCTTTCAGCATGACAATGATCCCAAACACACCACCCGGGCAATGAAGGAGTGGCTTCATAAGAAGCATTTCAAGGTCCTGGAGTGGCCTAGCCAGTCTCCAGATCTCAACCCCATAGAAAATCTTTGGAGGGAGTTGAAAGTCTGTGTTGCCCAGCGACAGCCCCAAAACATCACTGCCCTAGAGGAGATCTGCATGGAGGAATGGGCCAAAATACCAGCAACAGTGTGTGAAAACCTTGTGAAAACTTACAGAAAACGTTTGACCTCTGTCATTGCCAACAAAGGGTATATAACGAAGTATTGAGATGAACTTTTGTTATTGACAAAATACTTATTTTACCGTGGAATTTACAAATTAATTCATTAAAAATCCTTCAACGTGATTTTCTGGATTTTTTTTTTCTTATTTTGTCTGTCATAGTTGAGGTATACCTATGATGAAAATTGGAGACCTCTCTCATCTTTTAAGTGGGAGAACTTGCACAATTCGTGGCTGACTAAATACTTTTTTACCCCAATGTAAATAGGACCTGCCTAATAAAGTGAAGTAGACCAAAAGATCCTCAAAAGCTAGACAACATGCTGCAATCCAAGGAAATTCAGGAACAAATGAGAAACAAAGTAATTGAGATCTTTCAGTCTGGAAAAGGTTATAATGCCATTTCTAAAGCTTTGGGCCTCCAGCGAACCACAGTGAGAGCCATTATCCACAAATGGTGAAAACATGGAACAGTGATGAACCTTCCCAGGAGTGGCCAAACGACCAAAATTACCCCAAGAGCGCAGCGACGACTCATTCAAGAGGTCACAAAAGACCCCATAACAACATCTAAAGAACTGCAGACCTCACTTGCCTCAGTTAAGGTCAGTGTTCATGACTTCACCATAAGAAAGAGACTGGGCAAAAATGGCCTGCGTGGCACAGTTCCAAGATGAAAACCACCGCTGAGCAAAAAGGACATAAAGGCTCGTCTCAGTTTTGCCAGAAAACATCTTGATGATCCCCAAGACTTTTGGGAAAATACTCTGTGGACTGACAAGACAAAAGTTGAACTTCTTAGAAGGTGTGTGTCCCGTTACATACAGAGTAAAAGTAACACATCATTTCAGAAAGGGAACATCATACCAACAGTAAAATATGGTGGTGGTAGTGGAATGGTCTGTGGGTATTTTTCTTCTTCAGGACCTGGAACACTTGCTGTGGTAAATGGAGCCATGAATTCTGCTGTCTACCAAAAAATCCTGAAGGAGAATGTCCGGCCATCTGTTCGTGACCTCAAGCTGAAGCGCACTTGGGTTCTGCAGCAGGACAATGATCCAAAACACACCAGCAAGTCCACCTCTGAATGGCTTAAGAAAAACAAAATGAAGACTTTGGAGTGGCCTAGTCAAAGTCCAGACCTGAATCCAATTAAGATGCTGTGGCATGACCTTAAAAAGGCGGTTCATGCTCAAAAACCCTCCAATGTGGCTGAATTACAACAATTCTGCAAAGATGAGTGGGCCAAAATTCCTCCACAGCATTGTAAAAGACTAGTTATCGCAAATGCTTGATTGCAGTTGTTGCTGCCAAGGGTGACCCAACCAGTTATTAGGTTTAGGGGGCAATTATTTTTCCACACAGGGCCATGTAGGTTTGGATTATTTTTCCCTTAATAATAAACACCTTCATTTAAAAACTGCATTTTGTTTTTACTTGTGTTTTCTTTGTCTAATATCTAAATTTGTTTGATTTGATGATCTGAAACATTTACGATTACAATTACGTATTTTGTGACAAACATACAAAAAATGAGAAATCAGGAAGGGGCAAACACTTTTTCACACCACTGTACATATACTTTATTAATAAATACCATAATGTAACTATTTGTACTTGAGTACAGTTGTTGGTTACTCTTCCCACCTCTGATCAACTCAGCTCCAAAAGCAAACTGGTGTCTTCAGTAGCTGGGTTGAGCTCCGGTCCAGCATTCTCGCCATGATGGTGGAAAGAATACTGGCCATTTTATTGGGGATACCTTCCTCATACCAGGTTGGGACTTCCCTTTTGCCTTCAGAACCGCCCTCTTCATGGCATCGATTCCCCAGACTTTTTAGTTCATGTCGACATGATAGCATCTTGCAGCTGCTGCAGATTGCTCAGCTGCAAATCAGTGATGTTGAGACATTGCTTCAGAAAAAATAAATTAAAAATATTGTTAATGCTCACTTTCGATATTATCCACATAAAAGGAGGTGTAAGAAGTTGATTTCAAAACATCACAGCGTATAGAACAGTGGGATTTACTGGACTTTCTCCAGGGCCTAAGGGCCATAAGAAACAGTTGCCATGGTGAGGACGGTGACTTGGTGGGAGAACAGCTGTGGGAAACAGTGAAAGTAAGGATAATGACGAATTTGTAGGTTCATTAACCCCTTGCACTCTGGTCAATTTCCCTAAAAACGCCTAAAAATAACGTACCCAAAGTAAATTAAAAGCTGTTCTTCAACCCTTTGCAGCATCTTCATGGGGTTGGTCATTTTTTGGCAAAACAGTCATAATCTCTCTAAGTGCTCCTGCCACTGAGTAACAGTCATCTAAATATACTGAACTTGAAGAAAATAAAGTTCGCCTGGGTGTTTTTTGGATACAAATGCTTGCAAATAACACACAGCTGTCAGATCCGGGCTGGAAAATGCAACAGAAATGTAGAACCAAGTGTTATCCAGCTGAGGTCAAAATTTTGTAACAATACCACAAAAAAGGAATATATTACACAGCTTTTTTGTCAGGTTGTTCCCAGGCGTTTTTGAATTGTGCCAAATGGCACAGTTTGGAAGAACGTCTGTAACTTTTGAATGATTCAATATAGAAGCTTGATCTTGGGCTCTAATGAAAGGTGACACTCAGGGCTCTGTGTGTGTGGGGGGGGGGGGTTGTTTATTCATTCATGAATGAAGGAATGAACAAACAAGCCCCCACACACAAAGAAGCATGCCACATAAAAAATGTGTGGCTTTTTTTACAAAAAAAAATAACCTACAGTGCAATAAAAATTATACTAAAATATCTGTAATGTTGAGGATAACAACTGCCCCCCCCCCCCGCTACAGAGGACGGACATCGTCCATCACCACATGACGGACCGCGGCATGCGCCGCGGTCTACTACGCACAGTTGTACTAAAATATCTGCAATATATCTGCAATCCGCTACAGAGGAGTAGCGGGGGGGTGGGGGGGGGCATTCACGGTCCGGACGCGCTGCGGTCTGTCATGTGGCGATGACGCACAGTTGTAATTTACCGATCGGTCAAAAGTCATTTGGATTACAATTTTCAGGGATAAAGAATAATTTAGCTTATAACACTTACCTGTCCACAACAGCAGTGTCGCTGGCGAACATCTCTTCCTCAATGTCAGACGAACATGACGCTGGTCCACTTGTTACGACTCGTGGTTCTGGTCATGCGACCCGGTCAAACCATGATTCCATTATTGCGGTTTTGCACTTCCATGATTGCGGTTTTGGCAAACGATTTTTCAAAACAAATAAGAACAGTAGTGAGAAAAAAAGACTGGCGAACGCGTGTGTGTCACCCAGCGGCTTACACAAAACAGATTTTACGCACGGGCCGCACGCCTTCAATCGTCGAACTTCTCTGCTTCAATTGGCTCACTGTATTCGCAGCCGTTGGTAGGCGGGTCCTTCTTGCTAGGTTTTCAGTCATTGGTTCTTCAAGGTTTCAGAAACCCAATTCAAGGCTCTTATTAGTCAAATGAGAGGTCAATCAAATCTAAACCAATCAAAGCACTCCTTTGGCTTTCTGTTCGCGGTTGTGTCTGTAGTGGAAGAACGGAAATGCAGCTTTTTTTTTTCAGTGCGCTCTGAGACGCACAGTGTGCGTCCTAGTGTGCACGAGGGCGCGCTAGGATGCAGAGACGTGACCGCCTGCGGTATCCCGGAGTGCAAGAGGTTAACCTCCTCTGGACAGGGGCAGCTACAGCCTGGATGGGGAACTGTGGCTGACCAAACTAAAGTTTTCTAGTTTTTTTATTTTTGGAGGCGATTGATCAGTTTTTAGATGTCTGACAGTTTGATGCTGGCAGATTTTAACTGGAGGGAGGAGCTGAAAGTAGGACGCTGAGACCATGAGTATCACTGTAAAAAGGTCACAAATGTGCTAAAACCTGGAAATGTGAGAGAAGAGCCTCACAAATTAAAAATTTTATCAGAATAGAAATGGAATGTTTTCGAAAAAAAAAAAGTTGTAGATTTACAACAATAAAGTCACATTTCTGAGAACAGTCACAAATTTAGATGCCAATTTTATAAGAAAATTTAGCAAATTTGTGAGAAATTTTTGCAGATTTAATAGAAAAAGCTCCATTATTACTTTTTCTATAAACATTTAAGACTCAAATATGTTTTGTGTTTCCATGGATTTTTGTTTTCTCTTGTTTGGCCAAAACTTTGTCAGATTGGCTCTTTCCACAGTAGAGGTTGCTGACTCTTGACCCCAGCTGACTGACTCTGGTCTCGTTCCCCTGCAGGTCCTGTGTACGCTGGGTGAAACGTGCCGCGACTTCCTAAGGAGAAGGGTCTCCAAGGAGGTCCTGCCCAAGCTGAGCGCCTCCCTGACGCGGCAGGCTCCGATCAGCGCCAAGGCCGGACCCGTCTACACCTATACGCTGGCTTACAAGCTGCAGCTGGCCGTGCTGCAGGGGCTGGGCTCGCTGTGCCAGAGGCTGGATCTGGGTAAGATGAGAGAGACGTGTGAACTAAACACAAATGGTTAATTCTGGATCATTCTGTAGGATCGTATCTGCCGTTAAACAAGAATTCCACTCAGCAGATGCCATACTAGTCCCCTGTGTTCTCAAGCAGCAGCTCTGAGTAACTCCTCCAAGTTGTTATGATCTTTGAAAAAATTTCTGAGATTTAAGAACTTTTATTTTCAAATTCATGTTTTACTTAAAGGATTTTAAACAGACTGGCACCTTTTTATCCCCTGCGGGTCGAAGCCCAAAGGGGTTGAAGAGTCCTTTGGGCGAAGACCGAAGGGGGGTTATGTTATGGGTCAGTCCGTCCGTCCGTCTGTCCCACTTTTGTGAAAACAACTCTTCCTACAGTTTTGGTCTGATTGCTTTGAAACTTGATACCGTGGTTTGATGTACGCTGAGGATGCGCATATTGCAGTTTGGTTCTGATTGGTTGATTTTTGCGGGAATTGTAGCCCCTGACCTATGACCTCCTGTTTCACCTAACTTTATAGATGGTGACTATTTTGTGAAATCAACTCCTCCTACAGTTTTGTTCCGATTTGTCACTGTGGAGGAATTTCCCCGGCAGTGACGGTGGATAGCTCAACACCGTGATATGCGGTATTATTCAGTCAATCAAAACTTTATTTATATAGCACTTTTTATACAAAAAATTGTAGCACAAAGTACTTTACAAATTAAAAAACACAGTTACACCCCTTCCCACCCCACCCCTTCACCCACCCAACCTCGTAAAAGCAGACAGACACGCACACACTCATCGGTGTTATTGCACATGTTTTTAGGACCCCATGGTCTTGTAATTTAAACAGGGTTCATAACTTATGTGGCAAATGATGGAAGCTGTGAGAAACTTGTTGCAGCTTCACTCTCAACTTGTGTGTGTGACAATTGTGTGAAGCTCCCATCTTCCTACAGGCATGAACTGCTGATTCTGTTAAAAAAAAAAAAAAAGCGTGATCATTTTCATAAAGCAGTGGCGGTAACTCCAGTATTTCAACTACAGGGTGTGTGGACTGGTTGGAGACTGCAGCGACATTCAGCTTATTTAAACATGACAGCCTCCGTACAGGAGCCTGCGTGGCACTTGTCTCCGTGATTTTTGCCGCTATCTGAATAATCACGTTCAAACAAGCAATGCACTATGCAGTAGTTGTTTCATTCTTGGAGCTCAATTGTCAGGATCATAAACACTCTGCTCAGAAGGAAATAACTCAATTCAATTCAATTCAATTCAACTTTATTTATATAGCGCCATTTCACAACAACAGTCATCTCATAGCACTATCAACTGTAGGGGGGACCCTCACAGTTGCAGAAAGACCCCAGCAATCAGGCGATCCCCTGTGAGCAAGCACTTGGCGACGGTGGAGAGGAAAAACTCCCTTTTAACAGGAAGAAACCTCCAGCAGAACCAGGCTCAGGGAGGGGCAGTCATCTGCTGCGACTGGCTGGGGGGTGAGGGGATAGAGAAGAAGAAAAGAACAGACATGTAGAGAGCAAACAGCACGATGGGGACTCAATCTATGGGAGAGAACAAACAAATGTTAATGACCAGCAAAAAAAAAATATTTCATAGAGAGTGAGGAAAGGAGTGAGGCCCAGTGCATTACTGGAGGTCCCCCGGCTGACTAAACCTATTAGCAGCATAACTAAGGGAGGGTTCAGAAACACATGATCCCTCCCTAATTGTAGGCTATATCAAAAAGGTAGGTTTTAGCCCTATTCTTAAAAACAGAGATCGACTCTGACTCCCGAATCCAGATTGGCAGCTGATTCCACAGGAGAGGAGCTTGATAACTGAAGGCTCTGCCTCCCATTGTACTTTTGGAGATTCTAGGTATTACAAGTAATCCTGCATTTTGAGAGCGTAGTGCTCTGTTAGGATAATACGGTAGTATCAGATCTTTTAAATAAAAAGGAGCCTGATTGTTTAGAGCTTTGTAAGTGAGAAGAAGGATTTTAAACTTAATTCTAAACTCTATGGGAAGCCAATGAAGGGAGGCCAGAACTGGAGAGATATGATCTCTCTTTCTAGTACCTGTTAAAACTCTTGCTGCAGCATTTTGGATCAGCTGAAGACTTTTTAAAGATGTTTTAGGACAGCCTGATAATAAAGAATTACAATAATCTAATCTCGAGCTAACAAAAGCGTGGATCAGCTTCTCAGCATCACTCTGAGGCAAGATGCTCCTAATCTTGGCAATATTACGCAAATGATAGAAGGCAGTCTTAGAAACAAATTTAATATGTGAATTGAAGGACAAATCCTGATCAAAAATAACTCCAAGGTTCCTCACAGAGCTATTAAGAGAAAGAGTAACTGCGTCCAAACTGAAAGTTTGATTTGGAAAGGAATTTCTAAGGTTTTTTGGACCAACAAGAATGACTTCAGTCTTATCTGAATTTAATAGCAGGAAATTACAAGTCATCCAAGCTTTGATTTCCTTAAGACAGGCTTCTAACTTGGCTAATTGATTAGTATCATCTGGCTTCATTGACAGGTATAATTGTGTGTCATCTGCATAACAATGAAAATGTATACAGTGCTTTCTAATAATGTTGCCTAACGGAAGCATATATAAACTAAAAAGAGTAGGGCCTAGCACAGATCCCTGTGGAACTCCATGACTAAGCTTTGAGCTGAAAGAAAACTCATCATTTACATGAACAAACTGGAACCTATCAGATAAATAAGATCTAAACCACTGCAACGAAGTTCCATTAAGTCCAACATAGTGTTCTAATCTATCAAGTAGAATATTATGATCAATAGTATCAAAAGCTGCACTAAGATCTAAAAGGACAAGTACAGAAACTAGTCCATTATCAGATGCAATGAGGAGGTCATTAGTGACCTTCGCTAAGGCTGTTTCAGTACTATGATGGATTCTAAACCCAGATTGAAACTCTTCAAGTAAACCATTTCCCTGCAGGTGGTCAAATAATTGCGTAGCAACAACTCTTTCTAAGATTTTTGAAATGAAAGGGAGATTAGAGATTGGTCTATAGTTAGCTAAAGCTCCTGGATCTAGCGTTGGCTTTTTGAGTAAGGGTTTAATTACAGCCGTTTTAAAAGCCTGCGGTACATGGCCTAAAGTTAATGAAGAATTGATTATATGAAGAATAAAGCTACCAATAAGTGGGAAGACTTCTTTAAATAACCTGGTAGGAATAGGATCTAAAAGACAAGTTGAAGGTTTGGATGAGGAAACTACTTTGTCTAACTCACAAAGGTCGATTGGAGTAAACTCATCAAGACAGACATCAATAGAAGGAGTTGTAGTAGTTACAGTATTTAAGTTAACTGTGGGAAGAATCTGATTGATTTTATCTCTGATGGATGGAATTTTATTATTGAAAAAGTTCATAAAGTCCTGACTAGTAAGCTCTAAGGGGATGCTAGGATTGACAGAGTCCTGACTCTTTGTCAACCTGGCTACAGTACTGAAAAGAAACCTGGGATTATTCTTGTTCTCTTCTATTAATGCAGAGTAATAACTCGTTCTAGCTTTTCTAAGAGATTTAGAGGGTTAGAGATAACCTGCTTTGTGCCCTTTCAGTGCTCACTGTCACAACTGTATTTAGCAAGGAGTTCGTCTTCAGAGTCCTCCACACGGTGCTGGTGGTGGCAGCACCCGGTACTGTGGAAGTTTCCACAGTACCGGGTGCAAATGTGCTGTTGGCAATAAAAATACACTTAACATTTAACAATTTATTTAATAATCAGTAGGGGCACATAAGTGAACAATGAGATTTAGCTACACAAAAAAGTGAATATTGCGTGTACGGAGCCCCGTAATATGTGATGGCAATGGTCTTGACTGCTGGTGAAGTTTACAGTTTTATTTTCTTATCTTAGCACAGTGCACATTAAGTAAAACACAAACTATGACCACCGTCAGAACTTGTTGCTCATTATGGGTCTATAAACCAATTAACGTTAGCATTCATTGCTCGACTGTCTCTGCTCAGCGCTGTAGCCTTACTGACAATTCCACAGGCAGGCACAGGAAGTGAAACCAAAATCACGTTATCAAAATAAAAGCCAGTTTTTGTACTTAAGTGCATAAAATAATAAACCTTTGAGGGGGTTATACACCGCGGTTATTACAGTTGCTTGTTATCCTCCATGGTAGGCTTGTCCATAGCGCAGGACTACATAATTGCAGTTATCGCGACAGCCCTAGTTCTGATAGTTTTGAAACTTGGTACCATGATTTGATATAGTCTGATGATGTGCATATTGCAATTTCACTCTCATTGGATGACCTTGAGGTCAAAGTTCAGGTCAGATTTTTCCCTAAATCTTCTAAACACAGTAACTACAGAAAGAAATGATGTAACCTTTTCAAATCGATACAGTAGTTGTATCTAATACTCATCTTGGATGGCTTACACCCTCACCCAGCTATGGGTTTGGGGTCAAGGGGTCAAAGGTTCAAAGTTAACATTGCAATTGCACTATGGTAAATGCTACATTTACTATTACTATAACACAAGTAAAGCTAGGGCCACCAAACCTGATATACAGGTTCACCTTGGGATCCTGACCTCTGACTATGGGTTTGGGGTCAAAGGTCAAGGTTATCATTCCTTATATTTTTATTACTGTACAACAAGTAAAGTTAGGGTCACCAAACTTGGTACACAGGTTCACCCTGTCACCCTGAAGTGTGACTGTGGTTTTAATATTGCAAGGTCAAAGGTCAACATCAACATGACTTATAAACTATATCTCAACAACAAAGACAGCTAGGGTCACCAAACTTGCTACACAGGTTCACCTTGGGATCCTGACCTACAGCTATGGGTTGTATACTTTGTTGTATATTCATGGATGATGGGCTTACCAAAATTTGGTTCTGCCACAGTAATTATATTGAATAATTGAAAACTGCTCTCCGTCAGTAAGTATTGGGATCTTCAAAGAAAACGGAGGCGGGGGATATTGCACTCGCCTCAGAGTGCCCTTGTTTAATTGAGCAGTCATATTTTTTACTTGTTTAGAAATGTCTCTTAGATCCACTAGAATATCCTCTCACGAGATTGTACATTTTATTTCACCAGACTGTGTTTGGGAAACCAGCTTTTCATGTCACTAACAGATGGAATTGCTTATCTGATGAGAAGTTACGTCAGTGTCTTTAAAACTAAGTTAAAAGTTCTGTTAAAACATGTCCGGTATTGCCCTCACTAATTTATTGCCTTCATGACTTGCCTAGATTGACATAGATATGTTTGAAATTTGCTGGTGTTTGTGTGTTTGCAGGATTACACACAAACTACTGGACAGATTTGGATAAAATTTTCACCACAGGTGGCCTTTGAGCTACAGATGAACCTATTACATTTTGGTGATGATCTGAGAGTGCATACCTCCTCCAAGGCTTGATGTTCTCACAATGTGTTAGCAAGATTACTCAAAACTACTGGACAGTTTGATGAAATTTTGACCAGAGGTGGCACTTGGGCAGCAGACGAACCCATTAGATTTTGGAGGTGATCCATGAGCACATACCTCCTCCAAGGCCCTATCATGCAGTGTACAGAGGGATGGAGAACGGGAGGTATGGACAGATGGATAGATAAAGGGAGGGAGGGAGGGAAGGAGCCTTGGCGGAGGTATGTGCTGTCTGAGTGCTTTTCTAGATAAGATGTGCATTTATGTTTGTTTTGGGTTTTTTTACCTGCTAAGGGACCGAACGTTGTCCCTTTTAAATAAACTAGTGCATGTCCGTAGAAAGCAAGTATTCCTGGCTGAAACAGGTAGGCCAATTAGGCTTTACAGGCCCAAATGTAGGCTGTGTTTGAAAGTGGAATACAGAGGTGTAGCCTATATGTCGATAATTACATGTTAGACTTTGACAAATATGGGGCTGGGCAAATATAAGGGACTGAACACTAAGATTTATTTGATTGTGTAAATAACAATTACAGAATTGTTGAAAATTAATGGGACATCCAATATTAGCGACTGTTTAAGAACCCTTGTTTATTTGTTTGTCAGACTTATTTGTGTGATCTTTTGTGATTTATATTCACAAGTGTATCTTGCACTTTGGGGAATGGGAGTTGTTCAGTCACCATTATAATTGTTGTAGTTTATATGCATAGTTTATAGTGTATCATCAATAAACTCATGCAGTACTATAACAGGACATATTTACAAGTATTTGAGACCCATTCTAGTGCATCCTTTTGTATTTTAGCAAGATTATAAGTAGAAAATCCCCCAAACATTACTATACACAGCAGAATAACCCGTTTGGCTGCAACTGTTTCATCAGTGCTACCCATTTGTCTGTAAATATTTAAATAAAAATGATTTATTTTGTTATTTGGGTATTTTTGTGTCCTCTTTGGTCACGGTTGTCATTTAGTCAAAGCGTGCATATGTGTCCGCATATGATATGCAGTTGATCTGGCCATTCCGCTCTACAATCATGGTGGTATTATTATTAAAGTTTTAATTTTTAGATACTCGCGCAGGAGGGGGGACTTACGGTCCTGCAAAGGACAGTGGTATCACATGGGTGAAGCAGCAGTCAGGACTCCCGTCTACCACTGAGTGGGCAGGCTGGGCGTACCTCCCGCCGTGAAGGATCGTGGTCCATCCGGGTCGGACACCAGAATCGCAGTCCTTCACAGCGAGCCAAGCCAACGAGGCATCACCCTCAGCAGCTCCGAGGTTGGTCTTGTAGTTGGTAAGATGCTGAAGTCCCTGCCACACCTGCCTACTGTTGTTACTGCCCAGGTGATCCTCCATCCTCCTCCTGTAATTAGATTTGGCCTCCCTAATGCTTCAGGTTGGCATGTGCCATACCATAGAGAGCCCTATTGCCAGACCTGAAAGCGATATCCGTCTTCTTTAACAGCCGCTGGACCTCCCAGGTCATCCAGGGCTTCTGCTTGGGGTAGACCTGGATACGTTTATCCACTGTGACAGTGTCCATGCAGTTCTTAATGTAACATAGTACACTGTCTGTGTACACCTCCAAGTCCTGATGTTTAAAAACATCCCAATTGGTCCTGTCAAAACAGTCCTGCAGCTGCTGAGAGGCATCCCTAGGCCAAGTTGTAACAGTCTTTGTCATGACAGGAGCAGTTTTCCTGAGGGGAGTGTATGCAGGAATTAAGAGCAGGGACAAATGGTCAGACTGACCCAAGTGTGGCAGTGGTCTGACTCTATAGGCTAGCTTGGTGTTTGAGTAAACCTTGTCCAAAATATTAGCTCCTCGGGTAGCATACTTTACATGCCGATTGAATTTAGGGAGTGCTACCTTTAAATCCGCATGATTAAAGTCTCCTGCTATGATGTACACAGCATCAGGATGTGTGCTCTGCTGGTTGCAAATACTATCATGCAAAAGTCTTATGGCCAAGTTAGCACTAGCATCCGGTGCAATGTAAACGGCATATATCATCACTGCAGTAAACTCTCGTGGGAGACAAAAGGGCCTACATCTAACAGTCACATACTCCAGGTCTGAGGAGCAGTGACTGGCTACAGTCGTTGTGTTAGTACACCAGCTGTTATTCACGTACACACAGAGCCCCCCTCCTCTGTTCTTACCAGAGTCCGCAGTCCTATCATGACGCTGTACTCTGTAACCTGCTAAATCATTAGCAGAGTTCGGAATGGATGGATGAAGCCAAGTCTCTGTGATCAACACAGTACAGCTGTCCTTTATGGCCTTGTTCGCTATGATCTCTAGCCTCAGTTCATCCATCTTGTTAGCGAGAGATCTGGCATTCATAAGAAAGAGGCTGGGGAGCGGTGGTTTAAATGGCTGTCTCCGTAGCCAAGCTACCGCACCAGCTCTACATCCTCGTTTCTTCCTCCTTTCTCTACGCCGTCTTCACCCCCTCCTCTCCGGAATAATAATCCACGGAGAGCCAGGGCTCCTCGCTGTGTCCACTGGAATCTTGTGTGTGAAGATAAACTCTTCTGTAACCCCCTGCTTAAGACAAAGTCCAATCTTCAGAAGATCATGCCTGTTGTATGTTATGAATTCACAATATTGGAGGAAAACATCAATGAGATTATTAATAAAAAGAGTGCACAGATCAGTTGAAATGTCCCTCGAAATTGCAACACTGTAACTCAATGGCATTTATAAAAACTTGTGAACTGGGAGACCTGTAGATTTTGTTAAAACAAAGTTATTCACATAATAAAACCCCAGAATCTCCATCAGACCATCCTGATGGTTCTAGTGTTAATAAAATAAACATGTTGGTTAAGTAGTCTTTTTTTAAATTAGATACAAGTACTTCATTTATGCATATTAAACAAAAATGTCTGCCATGTTAAATGAAAATCTAAATTTTGAAATATGACAAACAAAAATAAACTATTTTAGTGGGGTTTGTGCTTAAACAAAAGCTTAAAAAAACTTTATATATTATGCTCCTCCAAACTGGCTGGGCCTGTGTTGATGAGCTGCTTACTCATCAGCTGTGCCTTTGCGCAATTTTGCGGTGCTCTTGGTGGATGGGTGGGCATTATTGAAATGAAGTGACTGCATCTGTGTTCATAATTTTGCGTGTTGTTAATAGATCGTTGGTAAAAATTGGCCAATCCTTTGAGCATTCAGTCTAAATTGCACACTTGCTAATTTGCGCTGCCTTAGTAAATCTGCCCCTAGGTAGGAAATATGAATATAAAGTATAACATCTAACACCAAACATTAAACATCAAACATCAGTGCAAAGAAAACCAACCCTCAACCAGAAGCGAACTAAAAACACTAAGAGTGTGAAAAATAACTAAGTACGCTAAAAATTAAGACAGCATGTAGTGACTTAAGGCACACAGAGGGTTTAAGTGGTATGTAGTGCAAAGAGAGCAGTCCATTACTACATAAAGCGGATAGTGTAGCCCTGAGATCAGTGTGTGTGTGTTGGAGTGAACAGTTCCCGGATGACAGAGTTCAGTTTTTGAAGCTCCTGGTGTGTGTGTGTGTGTGTGTGTGTGTGTGTGCAGTACCTGGTGATGGCAGAGTTCAGTTGTTGGGGGGGGGGGCAGAGAAGGGAGAGAGTTGAGCTTCCTGATAGCTTGGTGGATGAAGCTGTCCTTGAGTCTGCTGGTTCTTGCCCAGAGACTCCCCAGTCTCCTCCCTGATGGCAGCAGACTGAAGAAGCTGTGTGATGGGTGGGATGGGATCACCTGCAATGCAGAGGGCTTTGTGGGTGAGGCAGGTACTGTAGATGGCCTCAAGGGAGGGAAGAGAGGCACCGACGATCTTCTCAGCTGTTTTCACTATGCGCTGGAGGGTTTTGCAGCATGACACGGTGCAGGAATAATGTCCATCCATCCATCCATCTTCTACTGCTTTTCCGGAGGTCCGGGTCGTGGAGGCAGCAGTTCAAGCAGAGAAGCCCAGACTTTCCTCTCCCCAGCCACCTGTTCCAGTTCTTCAGAGAGGATACCAAGGCGTTCCCAGACCAGCTGGGAGACATAGTCTCTCCAATGAGTCCTGGGTCTATCCCGGGGTCTCCTCCCAGTGGGACGTGCCTGAAACACCTCAAGTGGGAGGTGTCCAGGAGGCATCCTGATGAGATGCAGCGGTTCTACTGTGAGCCTCTTCCAGATGACTGAGCTCCTCACCCTATCTCTAAGGGTGAGTCCAGCAATCCTACAAAGGAACTCATTTCAGCCGCTTGTATCTGCAGTCTCATTCTTTCAGTCATTACCCAAAGCTCATGACCATAGGTGAGGGTAGGAACGTAGATTGACTGGTAAATCGACAGCTTTGCCTTAGAGCTTACCTCCCTCTTCACCACAACAGACTAGAACAACATCTGCATCACTGCAGATGCTGCTCCGATCCGTGTGCCAAGCTCTCGCTCCAGTCTCCCCTCACTCGTGAATAAGACCGAGATACTTAAACTCCTCTACTTGGGGCAGGAGCTTGTCGTCAACCCAGAGAGGACAATTCACCTTTTTCCAGCTGAGGACCATGGACTCGGACTTGGAGGTGCTGATTCTCATCCCAGCCACTTCACACTCAGCAGCAGACCATCCCAGTAAGACCTGTAGGTCATTGCTGGATGAAGCCAACAGGACAACATCATCAGCAAACAACAGAGATGAGATGCTGTGCTCACCGAGCATGACACCCTCCGTTCCCTGGCTGCATCTATTCCTGTACGTGAAAATTATGAACAGGATCAGTGACAAAGGGCAGACCTGGTGGAGTCCAACTCTCACTGGAAATGAGTTTGACCGAGTGTTTTTCAATACGAACCAAACTGTCACAACGGTCGTGCAGAGACCAGCTAGCTTGTAATAACATGCCTGATACCCCATACTCCCGAACCACCCCCCACAAAAAACCACGAGGGACGCAGTCAAATGCCTTCTCCAAGTCCACAAAACACATGTACACACATGGTGTGTACATGGTACACACCATGTCCACAAAACACATGGTGGTGGCCGGAGAGGCCGTTGGCACGGATTGGCAGCCACGTTTCCGTCAGCCTGCCCCAGGGCAGCTGTGGCTACAGTAGTAGCTTGCCACTACCATTGTCTGTCTGGAGTGAATGAATAATGTATCTACTTGTAAAGCGTCTTTGAGTGTCTATGATAAAGCGCTATATAAATCTGATGCATTATTATTATTATTATTATTATTATTATGTAAACTGGTTGGGCAAACTCCCACAAACCCTTGAGGATTCTTGAGAGAGTAAAGAGCTGGTCCGATGTGCCACGGCCAGGACGAAAACCACATTGGTCTTCCTGAATCCGAGGTTCGACCAACGGCCAGACTCTCCTCTCCAGTACCTTGGCATAGACCTTCCCAGGGAGGCTGAGGAGTGTGATCCCTCTAAAGCTGGAGCACACCCTCCGGTCCCCCCTTTTAAAGAGGGGAACCACCACCCTGGTTTGCCATGCCAAAGGCATTGTCCCTGACCTCCACTCAATGTTGCAGAGGCGCGTCAACCATGACAGCCCTACAACATCCAGGGCCTTGAGGTACCCAGGGCAAAGCTCATCCAGCCCCTGGGCCCAGCCACCAAAGAGATTTTTAACCACCTTGGCGACCTCAGCCCCTGTGATGGGTGAGTCGTCCCCCTCGTCCACAAGCCCTGCTTCCTCTGTGGAAGGCATGTCAGTGGGTGTAATGAAGATAACTTCATTAAGTATGACTTTCTTTTATATTTGCCAGTTTGAACATTTGGATTCTTGTTTGCACTTTTTTTGACAAACAACTTAATTGTATTTAATGACACTGCACTTTAGTCATACATGTACTTTGTTGGATTTGCACAGACTATTTTATGCATTGCATATTTGCACAGTTTGTATGAGTATTTATTGACTTATTTATTGAATATTTATTATTTATTTATTGTAATTGGAGTGTTAATATTTATTGATTGTAATTTGAATGTGTTATTTCCAGCTGGTGGTTTTGATTGATCTACTCCACCTGCAAAAGAGGTACAAATGAGCTCAGTTAATTGATGATTGAAGAGCAAGCAGAGTGAGCAATTGTTTCTCTGAGCTGCAGCATTTATGTGGGACTATTGTGGCTGGGTTTAGTGCATTAGTTGTTTATAATTTGAGTTGTTTGCAGAAGTACTTACCTGTCCTGTCCTTTTGTCTGCTCCAGGGTGTCCAGTTAAAAGATTCAACTGGCAACACAGTTGCCCTAATAAAGGTTCTGGGAGGGACTAAATGGGTAGGATAGGAAAGGGGTGTTTGGTATGGAAGTTTGAATGTTTATATTTTGTATATATTAATATTGGGGTTTTTGTTTTGTGTTTTGTTGTAAGCAGTTGTGATAAATACCATTGTGTGTATATTTAAATTGCAATTATTGTTCATATGGTCTTGCCCAGAGATAGGCCAAGTGACACAGTATAAAGGGCACCATTTTACATCTGTTTGTGATGCTGATCAGACCTCTGGTGTGCTCTCTAACAGTGTGATGGCTACTGCAACAACTGGTAACATAAATAAAAAGTCAAAATACTGTTGATCTACTGTCTGTTTCCTGATTATTGTGCTACTGTGCCTCCGGCCACAATAGGCTAACTACTACAGTGGGATTGAGGAGATCCTCAAACTATTCCTTCCACTGCCTGACGATATCCCCAGTCGAAGTCAACAGTGCCCCATCCACACCATACACAGTGTGGACAGGGAGCTGTTTCCCCCTCCTGAGCCGCCGGACAGTTTGCCAGAATCTCTTCAATGCCTACCGAAAGTCTTGTTCCATGGCCTCACTGAACTCCTCCCACACCCAAGTTTTTGCTTCAGCAACCACCCAAGCCGCACTCTGCTTGGCCTGCCGGTACACTTCAGCTGCTTCATGAGTCCCACAAGCCACCCAAGCTTGATAGGACTCCGTCTTCAGCTTAATGACCCCACTCACCACTGGTGTCCACCACTTGGTTCGGGGGTTGCCACCACGAGATGCACCGATGATCTTGCAGTCGCAGCTCTGGGCAGCCGCTTCAACAATGGAGGTGGAGAACATGGCCCATTCAGACTCTATGTCTCCTTACTCCCTCAGAATGTGGTCTAAGTTCTTCCAGAGGTGGGAGTTAAAGACCTCCCGGACAGAGGCCTCTAAAGCCAGACGTTCCCAGCACACCCTCACTATACGTTTGGGTCTACCAAGTCTGAATGGCTTCCTCCCCTGCCATCGGATCCAACTCACCACCAGGTGGTGATCAGTTGACAGCTCTGCATCTCTCTTTACCGAGTGTCCAAGACATACGTTCGCAGGTCTGATGACGTCATAACAAAATCGACCATCGTCCTGCGACCTAGGGTGTCCTGGTGCCAGGTGAACATGTGGACACCCTTATGCTTGAACATGGTGTTTGTTATGGACAAACTGTGGTTAACACAGAAGTCCAATAACTGAATACCACTCGGGTTCAGATCGGGCAGGCCATTCCTCCCAATCACCCCCCTCCAGGTTTCACTGTCGTTGCTGGCGTGCGCATTGAAGTCCACCAGTAGGACAATGGAGTCTCCAAGAGGAGCACTCTCCATCACCCCAGTCAGAGACTTCAAAAAGGGTGGGTACTCTGAACGATCATTTAGTGCATAGGCACAAATGATGGTCAGGACCCGTTTCTCAACCTGAAGGCGCAGGGAAACAACCCTTTCATCCACCAGGGAAAACTCCAATATAGAGGCAGCAAGGTGGAGGGATACAAGAATACCCACCCTTGCTTGTCGCCTCTCGCCCGGGGGAACTCCAGAGTAGGCCAAGCTCCAGCTCCTCTCCAGGATACTGGTTCCGGAACCGTAGCTGTGTGTTGAAGTGAGGCCGACTATATCTAGCTGGTATCTTTCAACCTCATGCACCAGCTCAGGCTCCTTCCCCACCAGAGAGGTGACATTCCACGTCCCAAAAGCCAGTTTAGGAAGCCTGGGATCAGACCGCCAAGGTCTTTGCCTTCGACTGTAACCTGATCCGCACAGCACCGGACCCCCATGGTCCCTCCTGCAGGTGGTGTTCCCACTGGAGGGCGGACCCATGTAGCTCCTTTGGGCTGAGCCTGGCCAGGTCCCATGGGCAGAAAACCGGCCACCAGGCGCTAGCCATCAAGCCCCTCCCCCAGGCCTGGCTCCAGGGTGGGTGCCTGGTAACCCCATACTGGGCGGGGTACACTGAATCCTTGTTTTAGCATTCATCATGAGAGTCTGTTGGATCGTTCTTAGTCTGGCCCTTCACCCAGGACCAGTTTGTCTTGAGTGACCCTACCAGAGGCAGATTGCCCTGGACAACATAGCTCCTGGGATCACTAGAGCATGCAAACCCCCCCACCACGATAAGGTGATGATTCATGAGGGGAATCCCTCATGGAGGAACAATGTAATTGTCTTTAATTGACTTAAATTGCCAAGCTTTTGTTGTGCTTTGGTGACTTTTTTCTTTATAAGTTAGCAAGTTTTTCTTGCAAGTTTGGGTCTTTTTTTAAGGCACAGAAAACCCCTTTGTGGGAAAATTTGTGCAGATTCCAGATTTAGTATGAGGGGAAGTGGAAAAAATAACAGAAGTGCTTAGAGACACAAATGGCATGAGAACACTGTCCAGTCAGCCAGCTGGTGGATCAGTATCCATAAGATAGGAACAAGCAGCTCTTCGGTAGAGAGGGTGACGTACAGGGAGCTGCCGATATGAGAAGTAACATTGTCTATCACCAGGTGGCAGTCCTGTATAACGGTAAAACTACAGCTTTGGTCACTAAATCTCAATTCTTCTCTGTTTCATCATACAGGCACAGCAGCAAGAATTATTTAGATGGGAAGCTTTAAGTGCAGAATATGTCCTTGACTATAGTTCTGTGTTTAATATGTTGTTACAAGGAGGGAGAGATTACCAAAAATTTGCATGTTTTTTTTTTTCCTTTTGTTACCTGTGCAAAGGATGGTACATGATCTGTTTGCCTTTTGGCAGGATTATGCAGAAACTACTGGACTTATTTTAATGATTTATTTTTTTTTATCACAGACAGGTTACACTTGGCCAAAAAATAATTCCAGTAGAAACACAAAGATAGATTCAAATATTTTATTTGTCAATACTACTATATGTACAGGACATACAGGAGAACTGAAATACCGTTTCTCTCTCTTTTCAGTGGTGTACGCAATATAAAAATAAGGAATAAGGCTCGAAAAACAACAGCAGCAGTCTATGTACAGTGATGCTACCCGTAGTGCAAATAGCGACAAAGATAAAACCCAGACATCCCATAGTGCAAATAAAGATAAACGATAAAACCCAGCAATCCTATATACAGAAGATGTAAAGCAGTAATACTCGTAGTTGTAAGTTTGATGTGGTAGTGCAAGTGCAGACGGTGACAGATTGGACTGTGCATGATCAATATTGCAATAACAGACAGCAGCAGATATGGCATTTGTGCAAATGGTTGCAGTAAGGTGCAGAGACAAACAACAGCAGCTGTATTACTGTTGGTATGCCACTCTTTCTGTGCCAACAGCTGAATTGTTACTGTGCAGGTGAGTGTGTTACAGTCTTGGAGGGGGGGGGGGGGGTGGACAGAGTTCAGAGTCCTGTTGGCTTGGTGAACAAAGCTGTTTAGCAGTCTTGTAGAGCAGGCCCGGAGGCTCCAGTACCTTTTCCCTCAGGGCAGGGGGCTGAAGAGGGAGTGTGAAGGGTGGGAGGTGTCGCCTGCAATGTTGATGGCTCTGCAGCTGAGGTGGGTGAGGTAGATGTCCGAGAAGGGGGGCAGAGGGGCACCGATGATCTTGCTGGCAGCTTTCACTGTGCGTTGTAGTCTCTTCCGGAAGGAGGCGGTGCAGCTTCCATACCACACCGTAATGCAGCTGGTGAGGATGCTCTCAGTGGTGCCCCGGTAGAATGAACACATGTTGGGAGGTGGAACTCATGCTCTCCTCAGTTTGCAGGGAAACAAAGGCGAGTTTGAGCCTCCTTAGCCAGTGATGTGGTATTGTTGGACCAGAAGAGGTCCTCAGAGATGTGCACCCCCAGGAATTTGGTGCTGCTCACCCTCTTAACAGGTGCTCCATCGATGATTAGAGGGGGATGCTGTGTGTGTGTCCCCTCCTGAAGTCAACCACAATCTCCTTGGTTTTTCCCAAAACCAAGGGAAAATGCCTTGGTGTGTCGGCAGTGTGATGTCACTCGCACAGGTCTGAGGTGGAGGTCTGTAGTTGGTGAGGGTCTGTATGCCACGCCAAGTCCATTGGGATATTGTTGGGACATTGGGCAGCACGGTGGCGCAGTGGTTAGCACAGTGGCAGCACAGTAAGAAGATCACAGGATCAATTCCACCCCTGACCATCGTGGGTTCAATCCCACCCCCTGACCATCAGTGACCCTTCTGTGTGGAGTTTGCATGTTCTCCCCATGTTTGTGTGGGTTTACCCCGGGTACTCCAGTTTCTTCCCACAGGCCAAAAAAAATGCAAGTTTGGTTCACTGGAGACTCTAAAGTGGCCCTAGGTGTGAATGTGTGTGTGAATGGTGAAGGGATGGCGCCGTATTATTGCTGCTTCATCCATCTAGGTGGATGCCCTGAATTTCCCCTCTGGGGATCAATAAAGTACACCAAAAAAATTTAAATATTGTCATTCAAAGGGTGGAAGAAACATGAAAGAGAGGTTTGTTGAAGCCAGGTTAACAAGAGAAGTCATAATTCGGGAGCAGCAGTAGTTTCATGTCAAGAAAGATGACTACAGATGGAACGGTTGCTTAAAGAGTGTTGATGGAGAAGTATAGAGAAGGTCAGAAAGAGTTTTACTGTGTCTTTGTGGATCTAGAGGAAGCATATGTTAGAGTATTTTTGTCATCCATTATTATTATTATAAGTATTTTCCTGGGACCTCACATACAGACTTGTGTGGATTTCCTCCTGAAAGATGACGTATGCTTAAATCAAGAAAACACCGTAAGCAAAAAAAAATAAATAAAATCCAGATGTATGAAACAGTGTGTATGCAGGAATCCAAGCACTTTTCCTTTGTGCATCCCAATCTACTTGAAATAGAACGCACGTGAAGAAATACCGGACTCCTCCCTTAACATGCCTCCATTTAAATATGCAATTAGATGCAAATGGATATACAAGCCCTGCACATTTAATTCTCCTGTATCCACAATCAAAAATAATGGATTTAATGGAATTTCACTGACTGTGAGTTGGAGGTGCTCCTGAATAAGGTAGAGGCACGTAAAAATGTTTTGTTTGGCACGTTGTCCTCTGGTGTTGGCGCCAAACGCAAGAAGAGTGAACGAGACAGTGTGTGTGCAGCTGTCAGTGCTGTGGGGTCGGAGCAGCACAAACCCACAGAAATAAAAAAGAAATGGTCAGACATAAAGGAGGGAGTAAAGCAGATGATGGCTACCCATCGCCAAAGTGTGGCCAAAACAGGAGGGGGACAAAGAGAGGCTGAACTCAGTCCGTCTGAGCAGAGACTCGTCAGTCTTGTGGGTGACACTGCCCTCACCGGGATGGTGGCACGACATGTGGGAGATTCAGATTTCCCTCAAGGTAAATAAACACTTATTTGTATAACTCAAATGTGCTCATTTTACGAGTAATTCAATAGCCTGCTCACAGCCCTATAAGATTAGTTTACGGTTTTCCTTTATTCAGACAGGGATGAGAAGGAGATTTTTATTTTTCCTTGACATGTTTCGACTGACCTCTGCAGTCGTCCTCAGAAGCATCAACTGATCGCTGTGATTTGTGACCAGCCGGGTGGATCAGCTCGTTGAATAAAGGAAAACAGTCACGAAAAAGAAGCCAATATGAACCTCGTGTATAGCCACGGTCACCTGTCAGTTGAAAGCAGATCATATTAGACTCGACAAGTACATATTTTATGTCCAAAATGCAAATCTCATCCTTTATAGTTATATACCATGGATTACACACACTACTATTGTAAATGAATGAAGTGCACCTGGGAAAGGGTGAGACTTGCATTTCAAACTTTACACATGTGTTTATTGACATCACTACTGTACACACAGAGGCAATTGGAAGCTTGGTAGAATGCTGTGAAACTGTAGTTTAATCAGCAAAAAAGGATGTCACTTACTCGACCCATTGACTTGTAATGAAGCCTTGAAGACAGTGATATTTGGGGCCACACAGGCGCCTTGCGCCTGAGGTGGGTTGTTTAGGACAATTACATGAATTTACTCACCGAGAAGCCACCCATCCGCACAGTGCCAGCTTGTAGTTTGTTCCCAACACTGCTGTTCATTAGAATGAATGAATCTTGTGTTGAATCAAGCCACCTTGCAACAATGTTGGTTAGTCGCATTTACGCATCACATATAATTTGTACATTGATAGAATGGAAATGTTTCCTGTTAACATACACATCTTCATCTTGTGAAGGTGATTTTATAGTCATGTGTGTGCAGTCGATAGCTCCGATTACATTAGGAAAACTGGCTCTCGCTGCAAGTTGTGCTTTGATGTTGGCCTGTTCAACTGTATTGTATGGGAATATGATGTACCTGGATGACAGCCAGATAATGCCATCCCACACAGCTGGCATAGCTCGGCTCAGGGTCGACTGGGAAATCCCTGATCGGTCTGCCAGCTCCCTCTGGAATGCCCCTGTTGCCAGAAACCCCAGTGTTGTCAGCACCTGCACTGGAACGGGCAGCGCACGGCTTCTTGCCGTGTCGCGCTCCAAAAGCAGCCGTAGCTTTGAGCACAGGTCCACAAGGACTGCCTGTGGAAACCTAAACCAGATGACAAGCCAGTCATCATCCTGAGCCAGAAAATCTTCTGTCTCTAAATACCCTTTCTCTTCTTACTGCACGATTTGCAATATTTTCTAATAATGCCAACACCATTGTTGTTAGAGGCATTTTCTGCATTTTTTGTGCTTGCTTTTATATCCACTCATCTAATTGCACACACCTGGATGTTTGTTCATCATGTGTCTCTGGTGTGTCCAATCATTTTCACGTCATTATCAATCTCCCAACATCACCTCTAAGTGTTGCCAACAGACCAGTAACAGTAGAAACGCATGTACGCCAGCCATGAAGTTGTCGTGGGGCTGCACATATTCCCACAGTCATTTCATTCTTAATACATCTGAAATTTTGAGTGGAAAAGGACGTAAGCCATGTTTTTGTGCGTAAGCACCCTTTGAACATGAGGCCCCTGGTCCTTGGTTTATTTAGTAGTGTTTCTGATATTATTCTCTGTCCATTCTTAGTTTTTAGTTTTGCTCTTATTTTGGAGTCATTCCTGTTCCATTTCCTGTAGCCTTGTTGTTCTTGTAGTCCTGTTTCCCAGTTCACCGTTATAATTTGCTATTTACGTTTCTGTTACCTAACGCTCATCAGGTGCAACTCTCCTCCGAAAGATAAATCCATGTTATGTCTTCATTCCTGTTGTTTTCCACTCACCTGTCTGGTTTGTACTTTCAGTTTTGTTCTTTTGTTTACATTTCGCTTTTGGCATCTTTCAGTCTCCGAGCTGGACAAGCAGCAGCTCCTGATGTGCGACACACTTCCTTCTGTTCAGTTTTTGACAGAATTCGACATACTCTTTTCCCATGATACTTTTGCAAGTGTTGTATCAAGTTGGTCATGTTAAAATTGTAAATGCTGGTATCACACAACAAACATAGGAGGCGAGTCCCACAGACAAGCTCCAGTGACACGTGACACTCGTCGTGTCTGTTTACAAAAGCCACGTGCAGCGTGGCTGAGAACATGATCACGCCTTCATTTTAATATTATTAATGCATCAGATTGGTAAATTACTTTTATTCCTTACCAATACTGATCCAGCTATTTGTCCTGGATCAAACCAGATACCGATATGGCGGATCAGATCGGCTCATTCCTAATGAGGTCAAGCAGGATTTTCGGCATTGGGACCTGTAATGAGAGTAGGGGGCAGGTGGAAGAGAACCTGGTGAGGTAGAGGTATGCACTGAAGAGAAGAGGAATGAAAGTCAGTAGAAGCAAGACAGAATGCATGTGTGTTAATGAGAGGGAGGCAGGTATAACAGTGAAGATGCAAGGAGTAGAGGTAGTGAAGGTAGATGAGTTTAAATAGCTGGGGTCAACCATCCAAAGCAATGGACGGTGCACAAGAGAGGTGAAGAAGAGAGTGCAGGCAGGGTGGAGTGGGTGGAGACCAAGTGTCAGGTATGATTTGTGACAGAAGGATAACAGCTTGAGTGAAAGGGAAGGTTTACCAGACGGTAGCGAGACCTGCTATGATGTATGGTTTGGAGATGGTGGCACTGACAAAAAGACAGGAAGTGGAGCTGGAAATGGCAGAATTGAAGATGCTAAGATTTTCAGTGGGAATGACTAAGAGGGACAGGATTAGAAATGAGTATATCAGAGGGACAGCTCAGGTTGAGTAGCTTGGAGACAAAGTAAGAGACATAAGGTTGAGATGGTTTGGACATATGCAGAGGAGAGATAGTGGATATATTGGACAAAGGATGCTGAAGATGGAGGTGCCAAGTAAGAGGAAAAGAGGAAGACCACAGAGAAGATTCATGGATGTTGTGAAGGAGGACATGGAGGGGGTTTGTATTTCAGAGGCAGATGCAAGGAACAGGGTGAGATTGAAGCAGATGATCCACTGTGGTGACCTCTAAAGGGAGCAGCCAAAAAAAGAAGTGAATGTACTTTATGTGTAATAGTTTTTTTTTATTTTAAATCTACTGTGCTGACACTTAAGTTCAGGGACACAATAACAGCCCTGATTTCAGCATCAAGTCTTCAAACTTAAATTTTCATTTCCTATTCTGGAGCCGTCATCATTTTAAGACTACAGGAAGAGGAGGCTGTTTTCTTGATGAGCTCCAGGATGTTTTTTTTTCTTTTTTTAACTGTTTATTTAGTGCTTGACATAGCTTCATTATGATTACTTAAAATGTTCAAGTGGCCCGAAGGCTTGATGTTATTATGTTGTCAATTATGTAATTATGTGTAATTTAGCATCAATCATTGTGTTCATTAAGCTCCAATGTTCGTGTCACAGATGTTTACTGCTATGGGATTGATTTAATTTTCCAGCTCAACTGAGTGCTTTAGAGAGATCAACAGCTTTTATAAAGAATTTAAAAAAAAAAAATATTGTGCTGTTTAAGTCTTTAACATTTTTCTTAAATTTACATAATCAAGTTTGAGAGTAGAAGTGCTTTTTAAAATAACAAATAAATAATTGCACACTCATGAATTTTGTTTGAGGGGCCAAGTATTTGGATATCAGCTTTTTTTCCAACTGCACAATTTTCATCTTTTCACCATTTTCTTTTCAGTTTTTTGTTTTATTCTTTTTTTTTCTCCAAATTTGTGTGTGCATGTGTTGAAAATGTGCACATTTTTTCTTGTAAATTTTCATCTTTTTCCTTTTTAAATGTACTAATTATTTGTGAAAATTGGCATATTGCTTTCCTTGCTATTTTTTAAACTTTCATGTTATGCTCCACCGGGCAAAGACCAAAGGGGGATTATGTAATGGGGAAGTCCATCAGTCCGTCCCACTTTTGTGAAATCAGCTCCTCCTATAGTTTTGTTCAGACTGTTGTGAAACTTGGTACCATGGTTTGATATACACTGAGGATGCACATATTGCAATTTGACTCTGATCGGATGATTTTTGCAGGAGTTGTAGCCCCTGACTTATGATCTCCTATTTCACCTCAGTTAATAGACAGTAACTGTCTCGTGAAATTAACTCCTCCTACAATTTTGTTCCAGATGTTCTGAAACTTGATACCATAGTTTGATATACACTGATGATGCATATATTAAAATTTGACTCTGACTGGATGACCTTGAAGTCAAAGTCAGAGGTCAGATTTTCCCCTAAGTCTTGTAAATCCAATAACTAGTGAAAGAAACGATGTAAGCTTTTCAAATCAATACAGTTTGTATCTAAGACACATCTTAGATGACTTACACCCTGACCTGACTATGGGTTTGGGATTAAAAGGTCAGAGGTCAACGTTAACATTCCCTATGCCTTATTACTGTACAATGAATAAAGCTAGGGTCATTAAACTTGTTACACAGGTTCACCCTGTGACCCTGAAGTGGAACTTTGGTTTGGGGATTGCAAGGCCATAGGTCAATATCGAAACTGCTTATAAACTGTATCTCAACAACAAAGTAAGCTAGGGTCACCAGACTTGCTACACAGGTTCATTTGGGATCCTGGCCTCTTACTATAGGTTTGTGGTCAAAAGGTCAAAAGTCAGTGTTAACATTCCCTTTGCACTGTTACTATAGAACGAGTAAAGCTACGGTCACCAAATTTGGTACACAGTCTCACCCTGAGACCATGACCTCTGACTTTGGGTTTGGGGTTAAAAGGTCAAATGTCAAGGTTAGCATTCCCTATGCCTTCTTACTAAAGAAACTCTCTAGGGTCACCAGACTTGCACAGGTTCACCTTGGGATCCTGACCAACAACAGTGGGTTGTGTAGAACCGTTTTTGTTGTATATTCATGGATGATAGGCTTATCATAATTTGGTTCTGCCCAAATAATTATACGGAAAAGTTAAAAACTGCTCTCCTTTAGTGACATTGGGATCTTCAAAGAAAACGGAGGCGGGAGATACTGCACTCGCCTCAGAGTGCCCGTGTTTATTTTTGCTAATTTGCCTTTTTTTTCTTTTGTAAATTTCTTGACTTTTATTCTTGTAAATTTGTGCCTTTTACATTTTTGTCTTTTGCATTTTTTTCTTTTTAAAGTTTAGACATTAACAGTTTGTAAAGAGTATTTAACGTGTAACTGTAAACTTGCTACTTAATTTCTCAAAAAAAAAATTTCCTCTTACATTTGAAACTTTTTCCTCATACATTTACTATTTTTTCTTGTACATTTATGAGGTCTAAAACTTGAAATTTTAAACCTTTCTTGTGCATTTACAGATCTGTTTTCTTGACGATTTGATCTACTTTGGTTATTTTTGTGCTTTTTTTTGCTACTTTTGTTCTTTTTCCTGAAGTTTAAAGGCTTAAAAAATCTTCCTGCAAATTTGTGTTATTTCTTTATATTTGCATCTTTTTCTCAAATGTACTTACTAATTTTTCTTGTAAATTTCAGGCGTAATAGTCAGTGTGATTTTATTAAAGATAAATTGCCAGTGCCAGATTTATGCCATTGTGTCTAGTGTTGTAGTACTCAACATCGGTCTTGGTCTTGAGACCACATTTTCAAGGCCTTGGTCTCCTCTCAAAATCGGAGTCATTTTTACTGATTTTATTTCAGTCTTGGACGCAATGGACTCAGGATTTTAAATTAAGACCATTCAAGACCAGGACTTTTTTATTTGTCCCCATAATTAGTATGAATGCAAAGAAATATTCCCCTTAAGTGTAACACTAAAGTCATTTGCAGGTTTAATTTTACATCACCGCTGAAGGTTGCAACCAAGCCCCCTTTACACAAGTGTTAAGCTGGATTTATGCCCACGCATCAGATTGACATAGTTGCAATGTAATACCCCACTGCGTCGCCTGATGCGCACCTCTCTGACGTTTACCGCAAAAGCTGTGATTGGTCCATTTTGTTTCCTCCTTCACATTTCCTGGTTCTTGTGCCTGCTCTGCTCGTTCACCGCGGCACCAGTTCCAAAACAAGTTGAATAAACAACAGTCTGAATTCAAAAGAATGTTGAGAAAGTTAGCAGATCAGGGATGGCAATTTTCCGCCGATCCGCGGATTTCCGCCGATTTATTTTCAAATTGATCATTTCTGTGACTCGTCTAAATCCGTTGAGAAAATTTTAGGGGGGGTAAGGTACCTTATTGTTACCGATTTTAGCGAAAATCAACACGAGTACATAAGCGCTCAGCGCTTCCCCGGAAGTCGTCTCCTGCGATGACCCGGATGTGTTGTGTTCAAGCTACTGCTGTATTGTACTTGACAGCCCTGCGATTGGACCAATCAAATGGCTCATTGTATGCTTTTTCAAAGATTCATGGCGGCGTGTTCTCAAGGATGTGATTTTCTGCTAATTCGCCGAATTCCGCTTTATTTTATCTTCCAGGAAGATAAAGTACGTTAAGTACGTTAGCGGCTTGTGGTCCACGAACTCAGTGAAGATGCGCCCTTTCAGCCAGAACCGGAAGTGGCGTATGGCCAGGTGGAGAGCTCTCTGTCGAACACGCTGTATTTACGCTTACTGTCGTGCAAAGACCTGCTTAAAAAAAAGGTGCGTGGCTGCCAAGAACCGGCAACGCATTGCTCCACAACGGCCGCTATGCCCATGTTGGAGGTGTCGGTAATGAGCGCTGTTTTAACCTCAGAACACCTGCTCTCGTTCAGGAGTCCAGTCAACTCTGTCCGCCGGTTTCCGTTTGAGTGCAGCGTACAAGGCTGTATGAGCTGGGCTGCGTGGGGGAGGAAAATGAGCTGCTCAAGACTCAATGGAGATTGAAACTGGTGATCTGAAATGAATGCTGAAATTATAAAAAGTAATGGTATGTTGGAATTTTATTTCTATTATGGGATAGATAAAATTAACTGATTTTGATTTGATCAAGTGTTAAAGCATGTGATGGATAATGCTTGTTGGAATATTTACCTCCGCCAAGGAGGTTATGTTTTCATCGGCGTTGGTTTGTCTGGCTGTCTGTTTGTTAGCAAGGAAAAGTTATGGACGGATTTTCATGAAATTTTCAGGAAAGGTGTGTAATGGCACGGGAAACAGATGATTAGATTTTGGTGATGATCTGAGAGTGCATACCTCCACCAAGGGCTTTTTTGTATTTGTGCAGCAGGATTACACAAAAACTACTGGATGGATTTGGATAAAATTTTCACCAGAGGTGGTTCTTAGGCTAGAGAGGAACCCATTATATTTTGGTGATGATCTGAGAATTCATACCTCAGCCAAGGCGCTTATCTTCTCACAGTGTGTTAGCAACAATACTCCAAAACTGATGGACAGACTTTGATGCAATTTTCACCACAAGTGGCTATAGGCCTACACACAAACCCATTACATTTTGGAGTTGATCCATGTCAAACGGAAGGAGCCTTGGTGGAGGTATGCGCTCTGAGTGCTTTTCTAGTTTAGAAATGCTATCTTCTTAGAACATAAGTCAATATTATACAGTAATAAGTGGCATTCAGCTGTTTGTTTTATGTCATGTAAGCACAGTTCTGGTACTTAAAAATCATAAAAAGCCAGGAGCTTCGGGGGGCGAAGTGACAGTAAAGGTGAAAATTGGCTCAAAGTTCAATGAGGTAACAGAAACACTCTGACAGTTTCTGACGAAACCAGAAAAGGAGATGAAGTTCAAAGTTCAGAGACTGACACAGCTTGCTGCCAAAAGGAAGAAAGTTTCACATTAGAAGTGACTTGGTGACCAGTGTAAATAGTGTAAAAAACTCTTATAGAACTGTTAAATATGTTGGACTAAAGACAGTGAGACAACATTGAAGAAAATGTAAGTTAACTTTTCATTAAATTTAATGATTTGTCTAAGTCTAGTATTTCATTTTTTTAAATCATTTTTTTTCAGTCTAAATTACTTCTGTTTTACTGAAAACCTCCCAGCTTCAGGGGGGCTGCGCCCCCCCAGCCCCCCCGTAAGTCGATCGACCAAATTAGATTTCAGCTGAAATCAGAATTTCCTGTTGCCATCCCTGGCAGATACAGAGCATCTGTATGACTCATCATAACCCTGGTAATTTCATATATTGTCAAATGACCGCAGCAGTGGTGGTCGGACGTACTGTTTTCTCTGACATCATCTCTCTTTTCTCTGTTGAAGCAATCTTATGAAATTTTAACATACAGTATATTATCTCCAGCTCCATCAAAATTTGCTTTTGTCCATTGCTACTTTTTTTTCCTTCTTTTTTTCAGCTGCTGCCTTTTGGGGTCGCCACAGCTTATCATTACTTGATAATATGCATGTCAGTTTGGCAAGTATTTTTACTCTGGATGCCTTTGCTGACACAAACCTCCCCATTTATCCTGGCTTGGGACTGGCACAGGGAGTACACTGGCTTGTGCTCCCCCTGTAACTGGGTAACCAACCTTCCTTACTCCATACTATTATGCTGAGCACCAAGCTCTAAGGCAGGAAGTACCATATTTATATGATCTTGGGTATGAATAAACAAAAACACACTACAAACACAAATCACCCTGCACATTGGCAGAAACCCCTTTTGGCAACATGACAACGCATTCAAACCAGCACACAAGAAAAAATTGCATTGGCAACATACATCAGTAATGGCACCAATGTAACGTGGGTGCATAAATCCAGCTTTAGAAGAGGAGGGGAGACCATAAAATTATTATGGCAAGCGACTGCATCTTTGGTCATTTTAATTAATTTTATTGAATTAAACATAGTTCTGTTCATAACTTTATTCAAAATCAGAGGTAGACTCATTGTTCTGTTCTGGTTCTGCAAATTAACGTTCAGATATGTGTGGCAAAAGTCACAACTTTACCACAGATTTTTCAAGAAAAAACATAGTAAATTCATTATTATAAAGTAGAGATAAAATTAAGAGTTAAAAAACACAAATCAATAAGAAAAGTATTATATTTGCAAGAAAAATGAAAGTTTTGAGAAAATCTCATAAATGTATAAGAATAAAGTCTCAAATGTATGATGGTCCTAAATTTACAAAGGCAATAAACACAAATGATGAGGGGAAAAAATTTTAAGTGGAAAAAAAAAACTTTCAAATTTACAAGGGAAAAGTAGTAAATTTACAAGAAAACTGTCATTAAAAAAATTAGCAGAAAAAAACTTTCCAAGTTAATAATAATAATAATGCATCAGATTTATATAGCGCTTTATCATAGACACTCAAAGACGCTTTACAAGTAGATAGTTACTTGAGATAACTTGACAAGTTACTTGAGATGTGATTTTATTCTCTGCAGTTTAAGTAGATACAGTACCTTCTTAATCTTAACTAATTTTTTGGGTCACTACTACTCTTTCTTGGTTGCAATTTCTGACTATTCTACCCAGCTTTGTGTGTGTGTGTGTGTGTGTGTGTGTGTGTGTGTGTGTGTGTGTGTGTGTGTGTGTGTGTGTGTGTGTGTGTGTGTGTGACCAAGGAGGTTAATTTCTTAGAGAAGTTTAACCTCCTTGGTCACACTTCTTGGTCAGAGAAGTTAAACCTCCGTGGTCAAACTATTCATGTGTGGTTTTCTCGGCTGACCATCGTCCTGTCCTGATGTTTTCACAACAGCTAACTGTACAGGTAACGTAAGTCTGTTAACACTGACAAAGCCTAAAAAAATAACAAATTTGGATGAATTTTACAAGAACATCTGGCCTTCACAGTGTCTGGCCAGAAAATTTCTGGTCATTGAACAAATGTAGTTGATGACCCCTGTTACTATATATATTATCTTGGGCTTGACTCTGTCTCAAACCCTCAGTCTTGGTTTTGGTCTCACTTAGTGTGGGCTTGACTACAACACTAAATCTGGCTGTAAAATTTGATTATTTTTAATAACATGATAAAATATTGAAGGGTATGTGCCCCTAGACTAGCCCCCCCCCCCACACACACACACACACGCACACTCAGCAGCAGACCATTCTGGAGGTTTAGATCTGACAGAAATATGGAGCCTCTATAAAAGTAATACTCAGTTCTCTTCTGGGATTGTTCTGAGTATTCTGAGCCCCGATGCTGGTATTGGGGACAGCCAGAGTAAAAAACTGGCTAGAGCAGAAACGATAAAAGCAGATATTTGCCTCTGAGTTGTGATTTCTCCTGTGCTGTGAGAAGGTTGAAGCAGGCAAAGGCATGAACATCACGAACATTCCGGCCTCCCTCTGAGGGTCATCGCTGACAGACAAGAAGTTAGCAGCTGCTGAAACTGTGTGTCAGAGGTGGGAAAGCCGTCTGCCGCCAATGGTCGATCAAACAGAGGAGGAGAGCAGAGAGAAGGGAAGGGGATGTTCTAAATCAGGTATCAACCACCTTTACTGTGGAAAGAGACATTTTTAAGCAGTTCTGGGCCAAAACGATCTGTGTGGGGCTGCAGAATGTATTAATACAATGGAAGTGGAGTTATAAACGGGCTTGTTGGCACTGGTAATAGCCAGTGCATTTTGTTCCTCTTAATGTGCCTCGTAAATGTTTTCAACTTCATTCTTATAAAGCAGGAGTAACATCTTACCTCATCTGCTTCTGTTTCTTCATTCCCACAACCTGGTGGCTAGCACTACTCTCTGTACCTTCAGCAGACAGTAATTTTAGCATGTACTCATTGTTCATTGTACTCAGTTTTAGCATGTACACATTGTTTGAAATAATGTATAATACTGTGGGTCTGTAGTTTTGATGCCAGACTCCCTTCCAAACTGCTATTTTGTATCAGTGTAAGATTGCAATTCATTCTCCACAAAACATGGGGACCCCCACCAAAAGATGTACTGAAATGCTAACTTTTTAAATTCATTCCATAGACTGTATTTAAATACGGACAATATGCTGACATTTGCCTCCACTGTAGAAAAATGAAGCTCTATCTCCTGTATGCAGAGCATCATCTTACCATCTTGTGCCAGTCATTTGCAAAGGTTTACCACCAGAGTCTGTGCAGTAATGACCATGAAGCAGAACCGCGTTTTTTGGAGGTCCTGTCCACATGGCCGCTCTTGCAACCTAGGGAGCAGCCCCTAGCTCCCTCCATCTCACCAAAAAGTTAGTTATAGTTTATTGGTTTATTTGTCAGGGACCATGTACAGAAAAACATTAAACACAGGGTAAAGATGCTCTGTACCAGATTATAGTGTTCTCAGTAATTTCCATCTGTAGTCCCTGAGGCAGGCTAGAAGATTTTAAAATAAAAACAGCACATATAAAGAACAATTCAGGTCAGATTTTAGAAACTGTTGTGCCTGAAACAAACAGGGAGTAAGTTTAAAAGGTAAAAAGATAAGAGAACAGCACACATGAAAACAATTTAAGAGTACAATTTCAAATCCCATTTAAGAGAGAGAATCAATCCTGGCAGGCTTGATTACTTAAAATCCATTTTTAGTCTCTGTGGAAAAGTCTCTGTAATTTGTTCTGGTCTTCAAACCAGTGGGGAGCTGGTTCCATTCCGTTATAGCTTTATATCAGAAAGCTGATTGTCCAAAAGTAGTGTTACGTAGGGGGATGCAACAATGCCACCTAGAGGAAATTCTTGTTATTCTGGTATTTTGTTCAGAAGTTAGGTACACAAAAGTCTTGAGAGATGGGGGTGCAGAACCATGGATAATTTTAAAAATCAACTGTATATTTGCATACATGATCATATTTTCAAAGCTTAACATCTTGTGTCTGGCAAGTATACTACAATGGTGATACTGTCATGTCTTCTTATCCAGAATTTTGGTGGATTCTGGATGAAACCATAAAAAGATTCCAAAGGTTTCAGAGTCATACTGTAGGCTTGTGGCCAGCATGAGATGCAATAGGAGAAATGTGTTAAGATCATGGCATTCAGAAAGATTTTTGATGTTTTTAGAGTAAGTGAGTTTCTGATGTATCAAAAGTTTGCAAGGTTATATTTCAGAGTGCAGCTCATCCGTTTTATGTGCTTTTTAAAGCTGAGCATGGGATGTAATGTGACACCCAAATACTTGAGCTCTGTTACATTTTCTATATTTGCTCCTTTTACAGTTATACTCGGATAGTGCATATGATTTTGTTGGTAAACACATGGTAGCTGTTTTCCCTACATTTCATAGTGAGGCATGATTGATTAAGCCATTTTCACACTTTCTCCATTGCTATCATTAACCCCTTGCACTCCGGTCAATTTCCCTAAAAACGCCAAAAATTAACATGCCCAAATTAAATCAAAAGCTGTTCTTCAACCCTTTGCAGCATCTTCATGGGGTTGGTCTCATTTAAAAGAAAACACTTTGAATTTTTTGGCAAAACAGTCATAATCTCTCTAAGTGCTCCGGCCACTGAGTTACAGTCATCTAAACATAGTGAACTTGAAGAAAATAAATTTGGCCTGGGTGTTTTTTTGGATACAAATGCTTGCAAATAACACACAGCTTCAGATCCGGGCTGGAAAAAGCAACAGAAATGTAGAACCAAGTGTTATCCAGCTGAGGTCAAAATTTTGTAACAATACCACAAAAAATGAATATATTACACAGCTTTTTTTCTCAGGTTGTTCCCAGGCGTTTTTGAACTGTGCCAAATTGTGCCAAATGGCACAGTTTGGAAAAACGTCTATAACTTTTGAATGATTCAATATAGAAGCTTAATCTTGGGCTCTAATGAAAGGTGACACTCAGGGCTGTGTGTGTGTGTGGGGGGTTGTTTATTCATTCATGAATGAATGAATGAACAAACAAGCCCCCCACACACAAAGAAGCATGCCACGTAAAAAATGTGTGGCTTTTTTTTACAAGAAAAAATAACCTACAGTGCAATAAAAATTATACTAAAATATCTGCAATGTAGAGGAAAACAACCCCCCCCCCCCCCGCTACAGAGGAGCGCGGCGCATGGTCCGGTCCGTGCGCCGCGGTCCGTCATGTGGCGATGACGCACAGTTGTAATTTACCGATCGGTCAAAAGTCATTTTTATTACTATTTTCAGTGATAAAGAATAATTTAGCTTATAACACTTACCTGTCCACAACAGCAGTGTCGCTGGCGAACATCTGTTCCTCATTGCCAGACGAACATGACACTGGTCCGCTTGTTACGACTCGTGGTTCTGGTCACGCGACCCGGTCAAACCATGATTCCATTATTGCGGTTTTGCGCTTCCATGATTGCGGTTTTGGCGAACGATTTTTCAAAACAAATAACTACTAACTACTAACTAACCTGCACTTATATAGCGCTTTTCTAGTCACAAAGACCACTCAAAGCGCTTTCACTAGTACTAACCCTCTATTCTAAGGGCCTATAGGAAACAGATATCTAGGGACAATTTAGAACAACCAATTGACCTAACATGCATGTTTTTGGATTGTGGGAGGAAACCGGAGCCCCCGGAGTAAACCCACACAGCACAGGGAGAACATGCAAACTCCATACAGAAAGGTTCCAACCCCTGCCAGCCTGGGGATTTGAACCAGGAACCTTTTAGCTGTAAGGCAACAGTGCTAACCACTGCACCACCGTGCTGCCCGAACAGCACGGTAAGAACAGTAGTAATAAAAAAAGACTGGCAAATGCTACCATTACACACAGCGGATTACACAAAACAGATTTTACGCACGGGACGCACGCTTTCAATCGTCGAACTTCTCTGCTTCAATTGGCTCGTTGTATTCGCAGTCGTTGGTAGGCGGGTCCTTCTTGCTAGGCTTTCAGTCATTGGTTCTTCAAGGTTTCAGAAACCCAATTCAAGGCTCTTATTAGTCGAATGAGAGGTCAATCTAATCTAAACCAATCAAAGCACTCCTTTGGCTTTCTGTTCGCGGCTGTGTCTGTAGTGGAAGAACAGAAATGCAGCTTTTTTTTTTTCCGGTGCGCACTGAGACGCTCATTGTGCACTAGGATGCACAAAGATGCACTAGGATGCGGTATCCCGGAGTGCAAGAGGTTAATGAACAGCAAAACCTTACCAGAATGTACTGAGTGTAAAAAAAAAAAAAAAAAAAAAAAAAAAAAAAAAAAAGAAGTGAAAGCCCAGTGCATCATGGGAGGTCCCCCAGCTGTCTAATCCTATAGCGGCATAACTAAGGGAAGGTTCAGGGTCACCTGATATAGACTTTGTCAAAAAAGAAAGTTTTACCCTGTTCTTAAAAACAGATTGAATCTGTCTCCCAAATCCAGATTGGCAGCTGGTTCAATAGGAGAGGAGCCTGATAACTGAAAGCTTTGCCTCCGATTACATTTTTCGAGATTCTCAGTATTACAATTAATCCTGCATTTTGGGAGCATAATGCTCTGTTAGCATGATAAAGTACTAAAAGATTTTTTTAAATAGCAAGGGGCCTGATCATTTAGACCTTTATGAGTGAGGAGAAGGATTTTAAATTTAATTCTAGATTCTACAGGAAGCCAGTTACGGGAGGTGAAAACAGGAGATGTATGATCTCTTTCTAGTACCTGTTAAAACTCTGGCTGCAACATTTTGGAACTGAAGATTCAAGAGATATTTTCGGAGAGCCTGATAATAAAGAATTATAATAATCTAACTGAGAGCTAACAAAATTATGAATTAGTTAATTTGTCTGTTATTTGACATCAATAACTGCTGGTTTAAATGTTCATGACATCACTGTAGCCGACACATTCCATGTGCAGGACCTCATTTGCATAAAGTTTTACAACAGACACTTTCCATTAAGTTCATGTCTCATATAAGAAGTCACCAAATGTTACTGTAATTAACTGTAGTTAGAACACCGCAGAAGTAGGATGATGCATATTCAGTGAACCGTCCGTGCTGTTATCAGTGAATATAGCAACTCCTAGAAGGCTGTTGTCCAGTTAGATTGCTCCGTGGAAACTCACCATGGTATAAGGATTTATCGTGAACTCTTCCTTTTAAACTTGCACAACAAGCTATCCCATTCAGCATAGCGTACAGCCAAATAAACACAAAATATGCTGTTAATGTTTCTTTGCATTTGAGGACGTCTGCTGTCTTGATGTTCTGTGAGTCTCAGTTTCATAATGGCCGACTGTCTGCAGCCTTCCTCCACAGCGAGTGTGAATAAGCCTGATGCGACCCAGCAGTGGATAAAGGAGAGTTTGTATTTGGAGGCGAAAGGCAATTTCAGGAATAAAACCTCACCTGGACGTGCAGAATTGGCGGCAGTGAGCTCGGCTTATTCTCACCACTTATCTGCACTGAGCTTTCACTCTTTCAGGTTCTGAGTGAGGTGCAATGAAAAGGTGAGAAAAGTCATCAGGAGTACCAGCAGAGAAGCCATCTGCAGTGACTCCAGTAATAGAGAAGCTGTTTGTGACACACAGCGTTTGATTAAAGGAAGTCAGAGTAGCAGGCACGATTAAATCTGTTTGAGTTAAATTGCTGTTCTGCATTATGCAAACCTCGGTCCTTCAAAAATGAATTTGTCATTCAGTCTAAATGACTAAACCTGATCCTGAGTGGGAGTTTTCTGCCCACTGTTGCCAAGTGTCGGCTCATAGCAAATCGTCCAGTTTTGTGGATTTTTAAATCACAGTTGAATCCATCAAGAGTCTGAAGACTGTTTACAAAACTTCACATTATTGTGTGAGAAAAGAAGAGCAGATTTAGGAAAAAGTTCCAACTATACAATTAAAGTGTGACAAATTTACAAGTACAGTAAGTTGCTTTTAAAAAGTAAAAAAAAAAAGTTCATTTACAAGGAACAAAAGTAGCTATTTAACAAAAAGATTTTCAAATTTATGAGAAAAAAATTCATATTTTGTGATAAAAAGGGTTCAAATTTAGGAGTTAACACATAGCAAACTGATGATATGAAATTCAAAATTTACAAGGAAAATGTAGTAAATTTATGAGTAAAAAGGTAGCAAATTAAATTGAAAATATTTGCAATTTTACAAAGAAAAGAAATTGCAATTTAAAATTTTACAAGAAAAAAATTGCACATTTTGGAATTAAAAATAGCTAATTGTTATGATCAAAGTTTCAGATGTGTGAGAAGAAATTTGCATATTTGTTTGGAAAAAGTAGCAGGGAAAAATTTAAATTATGAGAAATAAATTTAAAATATTAGAAAAACTGCAAATGGAAAAGGAAGTAAATTTAGGACCTTTTCCTCTTAAAATTATTACTTTTTCTCATAAATTTACAACTGTTTCTTGATAAATTTTCTTTTTTTTTCACACATTTGCTACTTTCATTTATTTTTTTAACTATTTAAATCTTTTTGGGTCACAGGATGGATGCAGCCTTCCTCAACATCTTTTTTCCTGCCAAATTTATAATTTGTAGCTCATTCTGGTGAAGCCAAAAGGAGCTAGTGTGATGGCACCATGTCCATCGTCCATCTGTCTGTCCGTCCATCCACATTTGACAGAAATGGCTGCTACTCCTGGCAACTGCCCCGATGGTTGCCAAACTCACTCACAATGATCCTCAGGTGGGTCTGCATCAGGCTTGTGCTCAAGGTCATTGTCAAAGGTCAGGAGGTCTTAGCACTTACTGTATGTGATTATATGAAAATTGCCTATTCCTCCTAGGCAATTGAATAGATTCTCAACAAACTCACACACAAAGATCCTCAGGTTTATCTGCATTTAGGTTGAGCTCAAGGTCAAGGTCATTGTCAAAGGTCAGGAGATCCTGACATTTATGATTTCACGAAAATCGTTACTCTTCCTAGGCAATTGTACCAATGTTCAGCAATCTCTTGCACAACGATCCTGAAGTGGGTCTGGATGGCTCTAGGCTGTTGTCAAGGTCAACTGTAGATGCAGAACCAACAAAAGCAGATAGTCATACGTCACCGTTTGTAAGGTGGTTAGTTTGTGGGGTGAGCGCATACACCCATGAGCAATTTAAAAACTATAAATCATTAGAGGCTCATGTTCAGTTAATCAATGGATGGGCCCAGCCGCCTCAAATCTTCTGGGTGAACGACCAGAAAACCGTTGTTTGCACAAGTTTTCTGCAACATGTCTCTGCAACAACAGACATTTCTAAAGCCTTATTCATGCTGCATTTCCCTTCTGGTCCGCTTTGGTCCGCGTGCGCTTTGAATGAGCCCAGCACGCACGTGCCATTGTACATGCTCACTTTTTTTCGTCTATCAGACCAAGCGGTTGACACATGCTCACAACTGTTATTTATAGTTTCACCCCAGCCCTATGGGTAGCGCAAATGCGCTAACACGCCAGTTTGTTCACCGGCTATAAACACGAACGTGACGCACATTTTTTTGTAGCAACAACAATGGCATTGTAAAGGAAAGGGAGGAATTACCGTTTTCCAGTGCTCTTCTCCACTCAAGCTGCTGCTGCTGCTGCTGCAAAAGGATTCATGTATGCTTATTCTTGTCTTCTGCATCCTCGTTGTCTTCCTCATCTACTTTGACTTTGTATACTGTGTTGGTAGCACCACCTTGTGAATGGGACATTCAATCTTGCATATGTGCTGTCAACACGTTCAGGTCGTGAGCAGGCTGCAGAGTCATAAAATTTGGGCTGCACACAGTCGTCCGCAGTAAAGCCCTGCGGACACTAGTAGACTGGAGACAGTGACGTAAATTTTGTCACATGAGGTTTCCGGTTGCACGTATGCTGACAGTGGAGGTGCAGCATGAATCCAGCTTCAGTCCCAGTGATGAAATGTTGGATTTATGTTCACATTTGTCATATGATGCTTGATAAGTACAAACACGTTATTACCAACAGAACATGAAATACTAATCCAGCAATGTGAGAAACCCAAAGCTTGTGCTGGCACACCGAAAAAAAATTACTGGTATAATCAGCCTCTGTAAAAACATACTAAATCAGGACAGTGACGTTTTTATAGTCACCTGAATGAGGAGAATCTACTTAATTTAATGATACCAAACATTCTATGGACTTCAGTCCGCAGCTGATATTAAATCCATGCGTAATGAAGGCAACGTGCGCCCTTCCAGTGCGCACAGAAGGGGAACCCCAGCGCTCCTGCATGTAGCAGTTTGTGTCCAGGTTTTTTTTTGGTTTGTGATAGTTTTATCAGCATAATAAAACAGCAGATAGTTTTATGCAGCATTGCTTTATGCACCTGTGAGCTCTGCTAGGCAACAACTGGTGGTGCAGCTTCAGTCATCTCTGACTGCTCAGTGTGTGGTTTTTTGTTGGTTTTTTTTGCTTCATGACAGAGATGTAATGATGGCTATTTAAATGTCTGGTTAGTATTTGGATTAAATTACGAACATGTCCAAATGGGACACAAAATGCCAAAATTATTAAATTAGATTTCAAGGAATATATTACAGTGGGTCTCAAATATTTGTAAACATGTCCCATTAGTTGACTTGATGTCACTTGGTCCCATTAGATATAATTTAATATGCAATTTGGGCATTTTGTGTAACGTTAGTTACTGCAAGAATGGCCACTTGTCCTTAGATATTAAACTAAAAATGATTTAATTGATTTTTGGGGCGTTTGGTGGGCTTTTGGTTACCATAAAAAAAATGATTCTTGATTTATTTGGATGTTTTCTAAGGGGTTGGGGTCCTGCTTGGTCCCATTTGCTGTTTAGTCCAACTGGTCTGAGGAAGGGCAGGTGGCCCGAAATGTTACTCATAAATAATAAGTACTTACTGGGAGCTTTTCCGTGTGCGGATTGTCTTCGATTTTTCTGATGTTTTTTGGGGTCCAGCACCTGACCAGGTGGACTGTGTGTTGCGTATCGTCTTTATTATTTTCTAAATCACGACTTACCTTTGTGAAAGTGCCGTAAACGCACGACCATGTGTGCAGGAATATTGTCGGAGCTGATGTCTTTCCTTCTGACCGCTACACTCCATTCGATCTGATGCCTCTTTGTTGCCTCGGGGACCTGACTCTCTCCACTTTTCTTCCAAGTCGAGAAGTTTTAAAAAAACGTACGCCATTATCAGTCTTTTTCCACGCCAATCGTGAGAGCAGTTGTTGCATTTGATAAAGCAGCAAAACTTCCCCATTCTAATGTTGCGTGGTATTCGGATGAATAATAGTGTGATTGAAAGAACCATATTGGAAATAAGTGTTTTCACTTCCTTGTGTCATCCTGGAATTGTATGACATTTTATATGTATATTTACATTTCCTCATCCTCACCCATCATTTTTATCCAAATAAATAAATACAAAATAAATAAATAACAGACTGAAGCAACCCTCTCAAAAACTTCAGCTTAACCGCATTCGTTGCTCACTACTAAACAAAGACAGGCAGAACACTTTCCCCACAATTCCTTGTGGTTTTTCTGTTGGGTGACGTCACACGCCCATTCTTCATGGTGTAAATTCATGCCAGAATAAATGTTTGTATATGGCTGGCACATCTGTCTGCAAAGCATCCCTAATTTCACTACCTTTGTCTAATCGGTTTATGATAATTCATAGTGAGACACACACACACAAATATTTTGACACACAAACAATGCAAGCAGAGTCTCAGACGCTCCTCTGTCCCATAGCTGCAGTAAAAAACCCCAGAGGTGTGTGAGATGTCCTTCTGCTCCTAGCAGGGCGTCTTTTGTACACTGCTTCTCTGCTCCTTTTCATACTAAGGTGTGAAAAGTCCGTGTTGCAGGACGGGGGGATGGAGGGGGCAATATGGCACTCAAGAGACCCAGTTCTGTTGGTTCGAATCCAGACCTCTGGATCCTGTGGTATGAATGAATGAATGAATTGAATGAATTTGAATTTATTTCGGATAGTACAGTACAGTACAGGTTAAAAGAAACTGTATAATATAACAACAAGGTCAAATTAGACAAAGACTCCTTCTACTATACAATTCCACGTAAGTTATCCAAAATGGGTGATGGCTGAAGCCGCAGCTTATATTGCCCACCCATATTCCATCCAAGAATTCAAAAGAGAAAAAAGAGAAAACAAGACAAGAGCGATTACAATTTAAAACAAAGCTAAGACAAAATGTGACCGAGAGAAAAAAGAAAACTAAGCTAGGCTAAGTTAAGCGGTTACTATTCAAAAACAAATCTAAGACAAAATGTCACAGAGAAAAAAAAGAAAAAAGAAAAAAAGAAAAAAAAAAACTAAGCTACAACACAACACAGGCTGGAAATGTCAATCCTTATGTGAGTTTACATGTCGTCTTGTAAATATGTTTGGAGTATTTCTTCCTTTAGTTTTTGTTTAAATTGTCCAAGCGTTGTACATGATTTTAATTCAGGTCCAAAATCGTTCCATAATCTGACACCTTGCACTGAAATACAGTGTTGCTTGGTGGTTGTTCTCACTGTAGGCTTTTGAAATATACATGTTCCTCTGAAGTGATATCGTTTCTCCCTTGTTTGGAACAACTTTTGGATATTTGCGGGCAGTGATAAATTCTTCACTTTGAACATTATTATTGCAGTTTTAAAGTCAACCAGATCTTTCAACTTGAGAGTTTTTTAAGAAAAAGTGGGTTTGTTGGTTCCCTGTAAGCTGCTTTGTTTATTATTCTAATAGCTCTCTTTTGAAGCATAAAGAGTGGATATATGTTTGTTTTATATGTATTTCCCCATACTTCATTACAATATGTTATGTATGGGAGTATTAATGAATGATACAAGGTGTATAGTGTGGGTTGATTCAGCAAATATTTCACTCTGTGTAATATTGCAATTGATTTGGATACTTTACCTTTAATATAATTAATATGTGACTTCCAACACAGTTTGTTATCAATTATTACTCCAAGAAATTTAGTTTCAGATACCCTTTCAATCTTTACACCATTTACACTGAGTTTGGGTACTGGGTTGTTGCGATGGTTGTTAAAGACTATAAATTTTGTCTTACTTAAATTGAGCGTTAATTTGTTTGAATCAAACCACAGTTTAAGCTTTCCTAATTCCTTTCCGAGTGTATCCAGAAGTTGTTCCAAATTGTTTCCACTGCATAGCAGATTAGTGTCATCGGCAAACAGTATTAAGTCCATTTTTTCTGAAACTTTACATATATCGTTTATATACATATTGAATAATAATGGTCCCAAAACTGAACCCTGTGGGACTCTGTGGGACTCATCCCATACCCTGTGGTATGGGATGAGTCTGGTACATAGTTACAAAGTCTTAATAAAAGTTCATGGAGAAAGTGAGTTAAGAGTTCACTCTGGCTCGAGTCCACTACACAGTGGTCAGGAGATCTCAGTGCACTCAGGGTGATTTCATCAGGCCAGAATGAGCTACTTCGTCATTGACAGTCTGGTTTTCCTAGTAAATTTCCACGTTTTTCCTGGCAACTTTAGAATATTTATCTTTTTTCATTCAGCTTTTTCCAGGTAGTTTTGCAATGTATTTCCTCATGAATTTATGACTTTTTCATGGTAAATATGTGACTGCTTTTCTCTTAAGTTTGCAGTTTTTTTCCTTTTAAATTTACAGCTTCTACTGATGAATTTGCAGATTTTTTTATTCTCTGGTACATTTGGGACATTTTCTTCATGGATTTCCAGCTATTTCCTGGTAGATTTGGAGACTTTATCACAACACAATCAAAAGATGATCTTGACTGAAAAAAATATCCCAGGATTAAACTGTAACTAAGGTACCTCTGTCGCTATGGTGATCACCACCTGCTGTTTCTTCTGCCTTGTCACTGCTGTCAAAGGTACAACACAGACAACGGTGATGACACAAACACCTAATAGTGTCTACTAAATGGGTTAATCAGCTGTGTGGTTAATTCATATTAAGACAAGTGATTCCAGCAAATTAAAAAGACCTCTCTGCTCACATACTGCTGGGAACGATCTCTCTGTCTCAAGCCACAAAGTTGAACTGGTTCTTACAGAGAAGGAAGGAAATTTAATTAATGTTGGATTCTAAAGAAATGCCTCCTTTTTAGGCCACACTTGAATTTTGTTCACTAAGAAGAATGTCAGGATGACCTTCGTCCACCTGTTTCATGCCGTAGCTGTTTATTGTTTCATGGTTTAGGAGAAAATGAAACTGAAACTCTTCAGTCATATACACAGGAATGATGAGCATTTCAAGAAGTACTGCTCTCTATTTACTCTGCACAAATATTGGAATATTATTTGAATAGTCTGTTCACTAAAATAATAATTTAGTGAATTTTGAGTATACATTCTTTGCTGAAGTGGATCAAACGGTGGTTCACAAATTGAATAAAGCTAAAAAAAAGTTTTGTTTTTCCATATCAGCGATGAATGTGTTACTACTTGGAATTTTCAGTCTTTTTCCTGTATATTTGCTGTTTTCCTCCCTACATTTTTCTCATAAATTTGTGGCTTTTCCATGTAAATTTGCAACTTTTTTCCAGTAAACTCCAGCAAACAACTTTTTGCTAGTTATATGCATGCCTTTTTCCTGGTAAATTTTGCAGGTAGATTTGTGACCTTCCTGTTAAACTTGTAACCTTTTTCTGGTAAATTTGCAATTTGTAATGTTTTTCTCATAAATTTGTAGCTTTTTCTTAGTACATTTATAACTTTTTTCCCCAAAAGTTTTTTCCTGGTAAGTTTGCAGCTTTTCCAGTTGCATTTGCATCCTCTGTCTAGTAAATTTGCAGCTTGTTTTCCTGGTAAATGATAAATGGTGTTCACTTATATAGCGCTTTTATTCTCATCTCTTGATGACCAAAGCGCTTTGCAGATCCTGCCATCCACCCATTCAGCACACATTCACACACATTTGCAGCAGTTGGTACATTTGCAGCAGTTTGATTTCTGGTGAATTTGCATCCTTTTCCCCCTGTAATTTTGCAACATTTTCCTCAGAAATTTGCAACTTTGTCTTGACAAATTTGTAACCTTTTCCCTATAAATTGACACTTTTTTCTTGTAGCCTTTTTTCCTACAAAATTTGCAACTTTTTCCGGGTCAATTCAAAAATGAAACCTAAATTTGCAGCCCTTTTCTGTTAAATTTATGATATTTTCTTTGTATATTTATTACTTTTTTTCTGGTAAAATTGGAGCTTTTTCCTTGTAAATTTGTGAGGTTTTTAATGGTAATTTTACAACTTTTTATTCAGAAAATTGCAGCTTTTTCTTGTAAATTTGTGTCTTTTTCAGGGTAAATTTGCACCCTTTTCCTAGTGAATCTGCAACTGTTTTTGGTAACTGTCAGCTTCTTTTCTGGTGAACGTGCAGCTTTCTCCTCATCAATTTATGATCTTTTTTCCACCTGAATATATATTTATAAATTTGTGGTGGTTTTTTTTTTTTATAGTTATACATAGGGCTTGACATTAACTTTTTTGCTCACCAGCCACTGTGGCTAGTGATTTTTCAAAGTTATTAACCACTCAGCCTTTTCACTAGCCACAATTTTGGGGTTGGAAAATTATGTTTAATATACTCAAATTTGAGTCTCACATGCTAAAATTTACTTGAACTAAATTTACAGTCATTTTAAATGTAAATGACCCTTATAAATACATAAAAATAGCAAGAGAAACACTGTTGGATTATTTATTAACAGCAGTAAATGCTGTAAAACAGCCTAGAAAAATATTTGCAATATGAGAGTAAAGTACAGGTAGATTTGGGGTCCGTCCCAATTCCCATTTGTATCCCTACCCCTTCGCCTACTCCTGCCACTTGACCTTTGATAGAGGTTGAAAATTACCTCTATGAATTGGGACACCCGTTCAGGGCTGCACGAGGTCATTAGTAGATGGTGATGGATTTAATCTACAGCTACACTACCTGTTTTCACCAGAAAAAAGAAGAAGAATAAAACTGATGAGGAAAAAAGTCTGATCTTATGAGGAAAAATGTCTCAAATTTACATGAACAATTCTAATCAATAGAAAAAGTCAATTTACTAGAAAGAAAGCTGTAAATTGAGAGAAAAACTTGGACCCCCTGGCAGGCCATTTTCGGCCTGTGGGCCACATGTTTGACACCCCTGGACCAACACATTAAAAATACATAATCAGAGGTTTTACTTCCATGAAAAAGTTGCATATCACAGATATCATTGATAATCACTGCAGTGTTTCCTCTGGCTTAAAGACCTTGGCACGGTGGCAACATACCCCCCCCCCCGGGCGGGGGGGGCAGTAAACATACCGGAATATGTTAATTTTATACTGTTTATTTCTTTTTAAAATTTTACACAGTAACGTTGCATATGGAACTTACCATTTGAAGTATTGTACAACCAAGGCTTGAATATTGGGCCAGTTGGGGTCCCACCCAGACATCCTGTGTTTAGACTTGTTAGTGGTGTTATCCTTCTCTCCTTCCTCTGCCTGAACACTTTCCTCTCCTTGGCTCCTCTCTTCTGTCTCATCTGGCCCTCTCTGAGCCCTGTCTAATTCAGGTTCTCTTTCTGTCTATGGTGGTATACAAACAGGTTAGAAAATATTGTCCTGGAGGATTTTTTTTTTGTCATGGTTTACATAAATGACAAAAATATGTATTTTTTTGTATTTTTATTCTAGTGCTTCTTTTTTTCCACTGAGAGAGTAGGGAAAGGAAAGAAACATTCATAATAGTAATGTACTCATGCATACTTAAATTATATGATCAGGTGGGTATAGTAACCAGGAATTCTACTCATGTAAAAGTAGTGCTTTGAAATTAATAATTAAAAGTAGGCAACCAAAAATTTCTAATTGAGTTAAGGGTACAAAGAGCACCCACTTAAAAACTTGAGTAATGACTTCAGTCTTGAAGATTTGAGGTTTTTCTCCAAAATTTATAACAATTTTCTTATAGCTTTCTACTTTTCTCTGTAAATCTAAAGTTGAAACCATGTTCCTCAAATTTGTAATTTCCTCTTGTAAAATTGACTTTTCTTGTACATTTGAAACTTTATTATAAATTTGTGGATTATTTTATGACAAATTTTTGTCTGTTTTTTAAAATAAAATTACTGTTTTTTTAGATAAATTTGAAAGACTGTGGTAATTTTTTTTTACTTTTTCCTTATAGCAATTTACATTTTTGACCATAATTTTGCAGTCAGAACAGAACAATAATTTAACTCTGATTACAAAGAAAAAATATTATTAAAATTGTATTTAATGGAATAAATTAACTTAAATGACCAAGGATGCCGTTATTTCTGTTATAATATTTATTTTATATTTATAGGTGGTTTTTGTTTTTTGTTTTTTTTGTTTTTTTTTCAGAAATCTCACCACCCAGACAGCAGGAAAATCCTCCCTTATTTTGAAATCAGATGTTGGCACGTTTAGTTTGTCTGAAGGCTGCTGAGGGATTAAAGTCATTGACTTCATGAATTTCGGTCATCTTAACCTGCCAGGTACATAATAGGGAACTGTAGTGGACTCTAAAGACATAATTCACCGCAATATGTGTTCATGTACAGAACAATCTGTTTAGGCAGTTATAGTTGTCCTCTCAGGCTTTCTCATCAGGCACCTCTCTAGGCAGCCGCTGAAGGACCTCAGTTTAGAGTGAAAAGAGAGCTACTGTAGTATTTTTAGCTGTTGCTTTTTGTCACTGCCGCTGGAGAATAAAAACGGCACACCTGCTCGTGCGAGAAATTGCCGGTCTCTTCATTCCTGCAATTCCTATAGAACATAACTTAATATTGTAGTAACAGGTGAAATATATCCTCAGCAATTCATCAGTCCCCCTTGCCTTTCCCTTCATATGAAGCCGGCTGCATATGAATTCTAACCACATCTCTTAGCTAAGCGACTCTTCCATTATTGCTCCCCTTTCCAGCGGGTTAAAACCATGATAAATGCCTCCAGTGCTTACATACCGCTTCTGATTTTTTTCCGTGTTTAAAGTACTTTAACAAACTCATGTTTCTGTCGGACAGTCGCACTTAGTGAGATGCTGACTGACTGGAAAACTCGTGTGGGCGGGGCACTTCTACACTCCGCGTGGATGACAGCCACGCGTGTTGTTCGTGTGCGCGCTTGTGGAAAGTCATTGCTTCATATATTTTTCTTAATAAATTCATATCTCCTTGGTGCGGCGGTAAAATTTCTGGCGAGGCTGCCCGCCACCGAGAAATGTTACCAGAGGAAACCCTGCACCGATAAACATAAGTTCACCTCAGAAGAAGCTTTGTTTGCTCTTTACAGCAACACAAAGTTTAGTCACTTTTTCTCTCTGTCATACGAAAACTTAAATTTGCACAACTGTGGACAGTAAACAGGGGCTTCTTGCTCTAAAAATAATCATATTTAACCACAGAGGTAAAGCAGATGTAGGGGGAGAGCTCAGTTTAACTACTGACGCTTTGGAGGATCAGGTGCAAGTCCCCTGGTGATCTGATCGCTGAGTGGGGACAGGTGTGTTCTGCTGGCCTGCTGTCAGTTTGGTGCAGTTTCTGGCCACAAAATGAACCACCCTACAGAGTACACCATCTGCGGTTTCTCCTGTACCCCAGCCTGGAGCAGTCCTGTGTACCGCACTGGGAGTTGAGCCAGACAACGCCCATGAAGACAGTGGACCGATGACAGTAGAGAGCCGAAGTCCCGCCCCTCTACTTCCGCATATGGGACCTTAAATCAGATAAATTCTCCATTGAAATGAATGGCAAGAGCAAAATTATCTTTTGATTCCAATCGAATTTGGCCACGAGTTACACATGACGTTTGTCAAGTTAAAAGATAATTTTCCACGTAAATAATGGTGTAGGTTGTTGTCTAACTGTTGAGGTATAAGGTTGTGAAAATACGTAAATTAAAAAACTACAAACGCAGATGGACGGAGCTTACGTCATCTTTTCAAAGCGCGCCCAGGATGAAGTAACTAACAGTCCTCTGGATCAGCTGCAGCTCTCGCAATACAAAACAATACCTTTGTGTTGTTTTTCTCCTCTTTGGATCCTTCTTTCATCGGTCAGGAAACAGAAGATGAGGTTTTAGTAATTTCCCGCCATGATCGTGTTTAGTGATGTGGGATGATGGGAGTTGTGTGCTAATCATTGGAACAAAAACTAAATATTACAGCCGACAACTTTAATTATGTAGAAAAAATTTTTTTAAATTGACAAACATCATATGTGTAACTTGCGGCAAAATTCGATTGAGATCAAAAGATAATTTTGCTCTGACTATTCATTTCAATGGAGAATTTTTTTGATTTAAGGTCCCATATGCGGAAGTAGAGGGGGCGTGACTTAGGCTCTCTATACACTGTGTGTGCAGATAGTACTCATGGGAGTTGTAGTTTTGTAATCTCACACTGCGATAGGCATATTATTTAGATGTTGCTTGAGAAAACTACAACCGCCAAAATGGCTAGTGAGACTGGCTCTTACCCACCACTGGTGAAATACACCTGCCAGGGGCGGGTGGGTGGGTGTTAATGTCAAGCCCTGGTTATACACACAGCACATGTGCATCGACTCCCACTGAGTGAAAATGTCTCATTCCCCCTGAATTCTCAGAATGTGGGGCAGGAGGAAAAAAGATGAAAGAGGAGAGCGTGGACTTTACCTTCACCAACTCCTAATGAGCAGAGAAAGTGCTGAGGCTGCTGAGGGAAGATTTCACAGCTGTTTGCACAACTCTGGATTTCAGATGGAAATGAGAGGATGTGTGAGGGGGGAATGGAGGCTGCATCGGTTTTACTCCATCCATCCATCTATCCACACATTTTCACCATCTTTCCCAGCAGACATTTAGCAACTCCCTAAGCTGCTAACTGGGCTGCATTTCAAGCCTCGTTTCTAAATCTCTCTCTCTCTCTCTGCCAATTCTTCCCGCTCTCTCCCCCTTTCTCTGTGTTGACAATAAAAGCAACAGTCCACATTTCAGAGGTAAATGGGATTTTTTAGCAGCTGCTTTTTCTAATGCCCTTTTCTGGTGCCTGTTGTGTTCTTTTGTGCAATGGAGGTCAGGTGAAAAACAACCAAGAGAAGGATAGCCAATATCCAGTGTCCACTGTTGTTTAAAAAGTCTTAAAGAGACCCTGTTTTTTTGTTTTTTGTTTTTTTGTTTTTTTGGGGGGGGGGGGTCACCTTTCTTTTAGTGGATTATGTATGATTTTTGTGACATTACAGTATATACAGACGTGGACAAAATTGTTGGTACCCCTCTGTTAATGAAAGAAAAACCCACAATGGTCACAGAAATAACTTGAATCTGACAAAAGTGGTAATAAATAAAAATTCTATGAAAATTAACCAATGAAAACCAGACAATGCTTTTGAATTGTGGTTCAACAGAATTATTTTAAAAAACAAACTCATGAAACAGGCTTGGACAAAAATGATGGTACCCCTAGAAAAGATTGAAAATAATGTGACCATAGGGACATGTTCAACCAAGATGTGTCCTCTAATTAACATCACAGGTGTCTACAAACTTGTAATCAGTCAGTCGGCCTATTTAAAGGGTGACAAGTAGTCACTGTACTGTTTGGTGACATGGTGTGAACCACACTAAACATGGACCAGAGGAAGCAAAGGAGAGAGTTGCCTCAGGAGATTAGAAAGAAAATTATAGACAAGCATGTTAAAAGTAAAGGCTATAAGACCATCTCCAAGCAGCTTGATTTTCCTGTGACTACAGTTGCACATATTATTCAGAAATTTAAGATCCACGGGACTGTAGCCAACCTCCCTGGACGTGGTCGCAAGAGGAGATGGATAATACGAATGATAACAAAAGAGCCCAGAACAACCTCTAAACACATTCATGGTGAATTCCAAGGTCAAGGTACATTAGTGTCAGATTGCACCATCCGTCGTTGTTTGAGCCAAAGTGGACTTCATGGGAGACAACCAAGGAGGACACCACTGTTGAAAACAAATCATAAAAAAGCCAGACTGGAATTTGCCAAACTGCATGTTGACAAGCCACAAAGCTTCTGAGAGAATGTCCTACAGACAGATGAGACAAAACTGGAACTTTTTGGCAAGACACATCAGCTCTATGTTCACAGACGCAAAAATGAAGATAAGATAAGATAAGCCTTTATTAGTCCCACAACGGGGAAATTCCAGGATTGCAACAGCACAGGGATAGCAACACTCAGAGCAACAATCAGAAGGCAAGAAAAAAAACAAGCAAGCAAGAGCAGCTAATATACATATGTACATATTACTATAAGATATACACTCACCGGCCACTTTATTAGGTACACCATACTAGTAACGGGTTGGACCCCCTTTTGCCTTCAGAACTGCCTCAATTCTTCGTGGCATAGATTGAACAAGGTGCTGGAAGCATTCCTCAGAGAGTTTGGTCCATATTGACATGATGGCATCACACAGTTGGCGCAGATTTGTCGGCTGCACATCCATGATGCGAATCTCCCGTTCCACCACATCCCAAAGATGCTCTATTGGATTGAGATCTGGTGACTGTGGAGGCCATTTGAGTACAGTGAACTCATTGTCATGTTCAAGAAACCAGTCTGAGATGATTCCAGCTTTATGACATGGCGCATTATCCTGCTGAAAGTAGCCATCAGAAGTTGGGTACATTGTGGTCATAAAGGGATGGACATGGTCAGCAACAATACTCAGGTAGGCTGTAGCGTTGCAACGATGCTCAATTGGTACCAAGGGGCCCAAAGAGTGCCAAGAAAATATTCCCCACACCATTACACCACCACCACCAGCCTGAACCATTGATACAAGGCAGGATGGATCCATGCTTTCATGTTGTTGACGCCAAATTCTGACCCTACCATCCGAATGTCGCAGCAGAAATCGAGACTCATCAGACCAGGCAACGTTTTTCCAATCTTCTATTGTCCAATTTCGATGAGCTTGTGCAAATTGTAGCCTCAGTTTCCTGTTCTTAGCTGAAAGGAGTGGCACCCGGCGTGGTCTTCTGCTGCTGTAGCCCATCTGCCTCAAAGTTCGACGTACTGTGCGTTCAGAGATGCTCTTCTGCCTACCTTGGTTGTAACGGGTGGTTATTTGAGTCACTGTTGCCTTTCTATCAGCTCGAACCAGTCTGGCCATTCTCCTCTGACCTCTGGCATCAACAAGGCATTTCCGCCCACAGAACTGCCGCTCACTGGATATTTTTTCTTTTTCGGACCATTCTCTGTAAACCCTAGAGATGGTTGTGCGTGAAAATCCCAGTAGATCAGCAGTTTCTGAAATACAGTGGTACCTCTACTTACGAACGTCTCTACATACGAAATTTTCAGGTTACGAGACGCCTCAACGGGAAAATATTGCCTCTAGTTACGAACAAAATTTCAGGATACGAAAAGCAAAAAAAGTACGCGCTCCTCGCAGCTCCCGTATTTTACCGAACGTAAACATACCTGTAGCTGCTCTGCCATTGGCTATCGCCTAGCATCTTCCTGGTATCCCATTGGCCACGAATGGGTGCGTTTGGTTGATCTTGCTTTATCTTATTATTATTTACTATTCTTACTACTTTATTTTATCCTTCTTACCTCTTGTAAGACTGTTGACTGAACTACACAATTTAGAGAAAAAAAAATTGTTAACTGCCATGTTTATCACCATCTACGTTATAACTCTGTACTTTCACCTTGTTCTTAATAAAGTTTTGGGAAAAAAAAAACATCAACGATCAGCACGGTATTAAAACAAAAGGAAGCCCTTACAAGCCGATAAAAGCAAACGTCCTTGGATCGTTTCATCACAAAACGTCAGGCAAAAACCACTGATGAGACAGAACATGAACCAAAGAAGGCAAAAGGTGACGCTGACGCCGACGCCGACGATCGCAGTTAAAAGGTAAATGAACATAATTTTTATTATTCTTTCTCTTTTATTATTCTTTCTCTCATTTTAAACTCTCATTTTATGTTTATTGTGCAGTAATCTAATTGTAACATGTATTTGTTACATGTTTTGATGCGTTTTTACGATTTATAAAAAATTTATGCCCGAATTTTGGGGGCTTGGAACGGATTACGGCATTTACATGTAAAATGCGCCTCTACTTACGGATTTTTCACGTTACGAGAATTATTCCGGAACGAATTAAATTCGTAAGTAGAGGTACCACTGTACTCAGACCAGCCCTTCTGGCACCAACAACCATGCCACGTTCAAAGTCACTCAAATCACCTTTCTTCCCCATACTGATGCTCGGTTTGAACTGCAGGAGATTGTCTTGACCATGTCTACATGCCTAAATGCACTGAGTTGCCGCCATGTGATTGGCTGATTAGAAATTAAGTGTTAACGAGCAGTTGGACAGGTGTACCTAATAAAGTGGCCGGTGCTCTGTGTGCAGAGCATTGTAGCTGGATGGAATAAATATATGAATATATGAACACACAGTGCAGAGCATTGTAGCTAGATGGAATAAATATGTAAATATATAAACACCCACAGTACGGAGCATTGCAGCTAGGTGGAATAAATATGCAAGTATATAAACACACACAGTGCGGAGCAATGTAGCTAGATGGAATAATATGTAGATATATAAAAACACAGTGCGGAGCATTGTAGCTAGATGGAATAAATATATAGATATATAAATATAAACACACCCAGTGCTGAGCATTGTAGCTAGATGGAATAAATATGTAAATATATAAACACACACAGTGCAGAGCATTGTTGCTAGATGGGATGAAACAGCATAACCGACTACTTAGTTATCCTACATGGTATGATTATGTGCCCATACATATTCTCATACCAAGCATACCAAGAAAAGAACACTGTCCCTACTGTGAAACATGGAGGAGGTTCTGTTATGTTCTGAGGCTGCTTTGCTGCATCTGGCACAGGGTGTCTTGAATCTGTGCAGGGTACAATGAAATCTCAAGACTATCAAGGTATTCTAGAGAGAAATGTGCTGCCCAGTGTCAGACAGCTTGGTCTCAGTCGCAGGTCATGGGTCTTGCAACAGGATAATGACCCAAAACACACAGCTAAAAACACCCAAGAATGGCTAAGAGCGAAACATTGGACTATTCTAAAGTGGCCTTCTATGAGCCTTGATCTAAATCCTATTGAACATCTGTGGAAGGAGCTGAAACATGCCATCTGGAGAAGGCACCCTTCAAACCTGAGACAATTGGAGCAGTTTGCTCATGAGGAGTGGGCCAAAATACCTGCTGAGAGGTGCAGAAGTCTCATCGACAGTTACAGAAATCGTTTGATTGCAGTGATTGCCTCAAAAGGTTGTGCAACAAAATATTAAGTTAAGAATACCATCATTGTTGTCCAGGCCTGTTTCATGAGTTTGTTTTTTAAAATAATTCTGTTGAACCACAATTCAAAAGCATTGTCTGATTTTCATTGGTTAATTTTCATAGACTTTTTATTTATTACCACTTTTGTCAGATTCAAATTACTTCTGTGACCATTGTGAGTTTTTCTTTCATTAACAGAGGAGTACCAACAATTTTGTCCACGTCTGTAGTCTGCAAAGTCAAACATAGGAGTTGTCTAGGACTACAACTCCGCCTGAAACGACCCGTTTGGACTGGCTTTTCTCTTCCATGAGGTTGTTACATCATTACTTAATGGACCTGATACAAACCTGCCTCCTGGCATATCTGGCACACCCTCTTGTTGGAAGAGGAGAGAAGTTTTCCCATCACCACTGGAGCTCTTCTCTGTAAATTCTGTTCACCCCACTAGACATCCGTGTTCCACGTCTGTTTATTAATCCTTAGTTGTCACCATTGTTGCCTATTTTGTTATTTTTTTCCCAGCATGACACAGGCAGGCATCAGTACTGAATCAGCACAACCAGGGATTTTATGGCTCTTTTTTTGTAAACTATAGTTACTGTACTATACCAGCTCATTCATTAATCTGCAGTTGATTATATACATTGCACCATTCTGGCTTATTTTGTTATGTTTTGGCTGTAATAGCTGGAATATTGGGCTGCTAACATTAGCTGGTCTAAGTGGTCACAGTCAGGATTTCTGACCGACTTCGAGGTCGACCCGTGGGGCACAAACTGAGAGTGGAGTGTACTAGTCTAGCTGCTGTATGTCTGTTTGCCTTCTGTATATTCTAACCATTCCTGCTAGACACCCGTTTACCCAGCTGAATCATCTACCAACCATTAATCACATATTTAATTTATGGATGTTATTTTAGCTTATTCATGACACTCTGGACCGGATGCCTCCTCTGTCAGCACCTTTTAGCAGAACTAGCTGTTGACTCATTCTGGGTTGTTTCTTTGCTTATTATGCCCCAGAAACCACACACCCCAATGTCTGATAATGCTTTATTTGGCCTTGTAAACCATTAGTATGTTATTTTCATTAGACAACTGAAGCCAAAAGCTAACATTAGGCTCAAACATGGCATCCGTAAAAATGGAGATCTAGGGCTATAACAAAGGAGGGACAGTGTGTGTGAGCTGGGGCCCATTAGCAAATTAAAACATCATGCCATGAATGGCTCATTTTAATTTATGCTCTTTACCCTTGTGTAAAATGATAATGCAATAATTAAACTCTGAGGTGTTTTGACCAAAGACATTTCATTAAAAAATCTGAGAGCTGTGTCAGCATGTGGGGAAAATGAGCATAATAGAGGCTCATTAAAGTTTCTCTCATATTGCTAATTTTGCCTTTTAGCTTGAAAATTTGCAACTTTTGATTATGGTAGTTGCTGGCTATTTTTATTTGCTTAGTGGAATATTATCTAGTACAAAAATTGATCCCAGGGAAGCTGAACTGGTAAATAATTGAATGAGGCTTATTGGATGTACAGTCTTAAATTTGATCAAGTAACCTTAAAGGTCTTAAAAAGCCTTAAATTGAACGTTCTCAGAGCTACAGATATCATGGGAGATTCAAACTGGAAGTGGAGCTGAAGGGTTTTATTATTATTGTTATTATTTGCTCCAGTCATCCTGTCTCCGTCTCTCTCTCTCTCTCTCTCTCTCTCTCTCTCTCTCTCTCTCTCTCTCTCTCTCTCTGTGTCTGTGAGTGAGGCTTGGTAATTGGCTTGCTGCAGGTGTCCCAGAGGTGAGTTGCCGAAGCCAAATCGTTATTCACACCACCGAGGCTGCAGCCGCTCACTGGTTCCCTCTGTCTCCAGCACCCAAAAATCTGTCCCCCTTTTTATGACAGTGAAGCAGGGCTGCGTCAGGAGCCGGGGGTGGGGGGGACACGGATGAGGACGAGTGTGTTGTTGTGAAGAGAAGGAAAAATGGATGATTCACATGGTTGCGTTCTAGTTTAAGGGAATAAAAAAATGTGCAGTGATGCACATTTCCAGAGCTGTTTCTGGCGGTAAAGCAGAGTACGCAAATGCAGTGGGTCTTCTCGGCCACTGGGTGGGTGGGGGGGGGAGCTACAAGTTTACCCTCAGTATTTTTGTGGGGAGAATTAGAATTATAATTACATTCAACTTTTTTCCCCTCATAAATCTGCCACTTTTTCTCATGAATATTTCCAAGTATAAAGTAGCTAATTTAATAGAGAAAGTTTATTTAAAGTCTAATATTTTTTCCTTTTTAAAATGTAAAATTCTCTATGAATTTAGAGTTGCAAGTTTACATGAAAAAGTTACAAGCATAACAGGAAAAAATGCTAAATTACCAGAAAAAATATGCAAATTTGTGAGAGAAAAGATTATTTAAGCAAGTTTATACTTATACCTTGCTTTCCCTTCATTTTCTCGTATATGTTTTGTGACTTTATGCACATTTCTTGCTCACAATGTTTCGTGTTTCTTTCCATTACAGAGGTTGTCATCTTGTTTAAACTAATGTTGATAAAGTTTGTTTTTTTTCCGTCCTCAGGTGAAGCAGATCTGGAGTCTGTCTGTGAAGCCTGTCTGCCCTACCTGAGCTGCAGACAACCAATCAGACTACAGGATGCCTGTCTCAGGTAAGCACAGGGTTAATCTAGGGCATTTCATGTTGTGCTGTCTGGCTACATCAGCTTGTATTCTATGCAGATGTGCTCAAATTTGTTGGCACCTTTCCACAAAAACCAAAAATAACACAACTATCTCTGAAATAACTTGAATTAAAGTTTAGTGGCATGTCTTATTGTTTATATCATATTTAACACTAATCCAACTTTGCTTTTAGTTATTGATTCAGTTGAATATTTTCTATAATTAAACAAATTAAAATGGCATGGACAAAAAAGAAGGTACCCTTAATTTAATATTTTGTGACAACACCTTTTATAACAATCACTGCCAACAAGCGATCGCTGTACTTCACAGTGAGACGTCTGCATTTACCCACAGCCATATATAAATGGGAAGAAACTTGCTACTGTGTAGTTTGGAATGATTGTGTGCACCACACTGAACATGGACCAGAGAAAGTCAAGCAAAGAGAGCTGTCCGAGGAGGTCAGAAAGAGGATTCTAGATAACCATGTTAAAGGTAAAGGCTGTAAGAACATCCCCAAGTAACTTCATGTTCCTTTGCCCACAGTCACCAAAATTATTAATAAGTATAAGGTCCATGGGACTGTGGCCAACCTCCCACGACATGGACGCAAGAGAAAATGCAATCCTAGGTTGATCAGAAGAATAGTGTGTATTGTAGAAAGAGAGCCTAGGAAGCAAAGAAGTTGATGGCTTGCTTGACACTCCCAGATGGTCGGCTGACTACGGACCCATCCGAGATGCGGCGCCATGCAGTGGATTACTACGGGGCCCTGTTTGCTGCGGGAACGTGCTGCAAGGAATCTCAAACTCAGCTCTTCGAAGCCCTTCCGGTGCTTGGCCCGGAGGACAGAGCCGCTCTGGACTGTGCCCTGACTTTGGATGAGTTGACTGTGGCTGTAAATCAGTTGGCTCTGGGACGCGCGCCTGGACTTGATGGCCTTTCTTCAGAATTTTTTAAGCATTGTGGGAATATTATTGGATCAGACTTCTATGATGTTCTGACTGCCTGTTACAGGAAGGGAACATTACCTGTCTCCTGCCGCTGTGCAGTGCTGTCTCTGTTGCCTAAGCAGGGGGACTTGGCCCTGCTGAAAAACTGGAGGCCTGTGGCTCTTCTTTGCACGGAATACAAGGTGCTTTCTAAAGCCCTGGCAAACAGACTGAACACTGTCTTGGGTTTGATCATAGATAAGGATCAAACATATTGTATTCCTGACCGAAACATTATGGACAATGTTTTCCTCATACGTGACATTCTCCAGCTCAGTAAATGTCATGACTTACAGTTCGGGATTGTGTCTTTGGACCAAGAAAAGGCTTTTGATTGGGTTGACCATTCCTATTTGTTTTCCACCCAGAGGGGGTTTGGTTTTGGCAATATGTTTTTGAGGTGGGTCAATCTGCTATATACTGGAGCTGAGTGTTTGGTAAAGATGGGGGCAGGCCTGAGTCAGCCAATCCCTGTACACCGGGGAATACGCCAGGGGTATCCACTCTCGGGTCAGCTGTACAGCTTGGCTATTGAGCCTTTGCTGTGCAGGTTGCGCGCTCGGCTGGGTGGTCTGGTTCTGCCGGGGCCATCAAGCTGTTGCCGTCCGATCGTCTTGTCTGCTTATGCGGATGACGTCAACGTTTTCATCACCTCCCACGGGGATGTGCAGCGTCTGGTGGACACTTTGTCAGTTTATGAAAGGGCATCTTCTGCACGGGTGAATTGGGCCAAGAGTGAGAGTCTATTGGTGGGCCACTGGTCGCGTCAAGGCATCCCTCGCCTACCCGGCGGTCTTCAGTGGGGGGCGGCCGGTCTCAAAGTGTTGGGAGTTTTTCTGGGTTCGGAGGCTTTTGAACGAAAGAACTGGGAGGGTGTTAAGGACAAGGTGTGTGCTCGCTTTTCTAAATGGAAATGGTTGCTACCACAGCTGTCATATAGGGGCAGGGTTCTGGTCGCAAATAATCTGGTCGCCTCGGCTCTTTGGCATAGGCTGGTGGCTTTGACACCGCCCAGGAGCCTCGTGGAGGAGATTCAGAAGATCATCGTGGACTTCTTTTGGTCTGGTCGCCACTGGGTCCGTGCGCCTGTTCTCTACCTGCCTGTGGCCGAGGGGGGACAGGGCCTGGTGGACATACATTCCAAGATCGCCTGCTTCAGGCTTCGAACTGCACAACGCCTCCTTTACGAATGCGGACCCTGCTGGATGGACACTGCTAAACTGCTCCTGAGGAGAGTTGGTCACTTGGGCTATGATAAGCAGCTCTTCCTCGTGACATCTGGGGAGGTGGACCTTACTGGACTATCTGCTTTTTACACGTCCATCTGGCATGCATGGCAAGTCTTCAACGTGGCCCGCTTCCATGACGAGACACCGGGAATGCGGCTGTTCGAGGAACCACTGTTTTTCAATTGATTCATCAACGCTGAGGTGCTGCAGTCTGTCAGCCTGTGGACTTGTTTGCGGGAGGCACGCTGTACCAAGCTTGGTCATCTTATAAAGATGTCGACCACATCGATGGATACGCTGAGGCAGAGTGCCAACATTACATCTGTCAGACTGCTGCAAAGGGTGGGGGGGGACGTGTGCGCCGCCCTGCCACAACCGCTTCGAGCGTTTGCGACAAACTGCACTCTTTCCAGTCAATGGGATGATGACGCTGTGCCCACCTTTCCTGCAATTTCCATAACTCCAGCTGTGGGGGAGTGGCAGGGAGGAGAGGATCACCTGCTGACCTTCAGAATTCCTCGCCTGGGCAAGTTCCAGTTTGTCGGGACAAGGGCGGTGTATCACATCTGTGTGAAGGTTCTGAATCTGCGCTCTCTGAAGGATGTCACGGAGTCGAGGTGGGCAGGTTTTTTGGGGCCAGAGGTCTCCCCGAAAGGCAGCTGGCGGTGCATGTACAAGCTACCTATTGAGAAACGGACAGCAGATCTCCAGTGGAGGATTGTGCATGGGGCAATAGCTACGAATAAATACAGAGCACACCTTGATCCGACTGTGTGTGTGGGGGGGGGGGGGGGGGGATTTTTTTTTTTTTTTTTGTTACTTATTTGTACCCGTAGGTAGACTTGGTTTGCAGTCTGGTGACAAGCCACCGGCTGCTGGTCGCTGCGTGCGCGAGCGCCCTAAACCTACATGTTTTTGGTATGCGGGAGGAAACCGGAGAAATCCCGGAGTAAACCCGCGCAACACGGGGAGAACATGCAAACTCCACACAGCTCACTGTTGGTCGGGGGCTGGGATCGAACCCACGATCTCATGATCCCCGCGATCCCCCGGCCAAGGGTAAAACTGTGCTGCCACAGTGCTAAACCACTGCGCCACCGTGCAGCCAGGGGATGTTTGTTTTGTTCCCAAGTTGAGACCCTGGAGCATTTGTTTGTCCAATGTTTTCGTTTATCTGGACTTTTTGATATTTTGCGCGAGTGGTTTCAGGCTTTGGGTGAACGTTTCTCTTTTGGTCTGTTCATTTACGGTCCAAAGTATAAAGTGGCAAGGAAGGCTGCCCACACTTTGATGAACTTCCTATCTGGTACTGCTAAACTTGCCATCTGGCTGACGAGGAAAAATCGGGCTAGCAACGCTGGCAATGTGGATCCGGTGTCTGCTTTCAAGGTCTTGTTGAAAGTCAGACTCCAGGTGGAGTTCGCTTACTATCAAATGGTGGACAATTTGGAGGCATTCATCAATAGATGGACTGTAGGGAACGTTTTGGGTTCTGTGGGTCAGGGGGATGAGTTATGTTTGCACTTTTGAAATGTGACACACTTGGGCCAGTGATATTGGTCTTTTTGCATTTTTGGAATGTACAATAAAGCCTTTTTTTAAAAGTCAAAGTCTTCTTCTTCTTCTTCTTCTTCTTCCTCTTCCTCTTCCTCTTCTTCCTCCTCCTCCTCCCTCCCTCCCTCCTTCTTCTTCTTCCTCTCTCTCTATCTACGTCGGCTGAAGGAGGAGGACGGAAATAGGGAACTCCGTGGTCTTTTGGACTTTTTTTTCGTTTTTCCATCACTGCCCGCATAATAAACTCTTGATTTTTGGGGAGGAGGATGGCGACCTTGGACATGCCGCCTCCATCTATCCGCCAGGGGGTGCGGATCGTTCCCCCGGACGACACTGTTACTGTGAAGGGGGTCCTTATGGCTGTGGGTGCCCAGGTGGGCCCTGATGCGATCCGCTATGCGTCCAGGATGAATAGAGCTGTAGTTGTGTTTCTGGCTACTGAGGAGAATGTCCACGCTGGTTGCGAGCGGTATTGTAATCGGGGACATGTCTGTACAGGTGTCCCCCTTATCAGTTCCATCGACGCTTATCACCGTCTCGGGTGTTCCGCCTTTCATTACTGACGAGCAGTTGGCGGCGGAGCTCCGCAGATTCGGGAAATTTGCGGGCCCGTTTAGACACGTGAGTTTGGGACTCAGGGAAGCCGAGTTTAAACATGTGAAATCACTCAGGCGACAGGTGTTCATGTTTCTAGACTCGCCCACACAAACTCTGGAAGTGTCCTTCCGGGTCAAACACGGGGACGGCTACTATATGGTGTATGCGAGCTCGGGACAGATGAAGTGTTTTGAATGTGGCGACGTGGGCCATAAACGTTTCGCCTGCCCGCACAGGCACCCGGCGGGGTGCTCTGGTGGAGCTGCGGCTGAGGCTGCCGGTGCGGCTTCCGCTCGCGACGCTGCTGCGGACGGCGTTGTGGGGGCTTCCGCCGTGGCGGAGCCCGGCGGGGCCGCACAGCCTGCCAGCGAGGCCTCCGCACCCGCCGCTGCTGCGGACGACATTGCGGGGCCTTCCGCCGCTCCTGCTACGGAGCCTGCCGCTGTAGCTGTGGACAGTCGGCCTGTGGCGCCCGCAGCGCGCCCTGCAGCTGGGGGCGTGACTGGTGATGGCGCCCAAGCAGTCAATGACGTTGACTCAGCATTGCGCTGTGTGACATCAGCTGCTGTGCTTCCACAGCCTGCTGCCACTTCAGAGCAGCAGGCGGAACAACGCCAGTCGCCTGATATAGACGCCGCCCCGGAACACGTGGCTGATGAAGGATCAGCTGCACCAGCTGATGTGCCAGCTGGATCTAACAGTCAGCAAAATTGTGCTGACGAGGGAATGGAGTGTGAATCTGACGATGTGTCTGCTAAAAATGAGTCTATTGGGGCAACTGGCAATGCCAATGCGGATTTGTATTCACTAGACGAAATAAATGCTTTCCTGGATGGAACCTATAATAATAGGGCTGTTAACGTCGCTGATTACTTCAGTGACACTGACAAATTCATTCGGTCTGTTAATGTACTGAAGAAGCAGGTTGGCGTTGACCTCCTGGATGAAAGAAAACACTTCCCCCTGAAGAAGCACCTCACAGCCCTGCATAAATCAGCAGGGGGGAAAAAGGCCAAGCGCGCAAAGATGGAATGATTTCCATGGCAACAGCACGGTGCTCCTCACATCGATCGCCTAATGCAGAACATAAAATTAGGGTCCTTAAACATCAATGGTGGGAGGGGTAATCATAAGAGGGGATTCATTACTGACCTGTTCAGACGGAAAGGTCTCAACATTTTGTTTTTGCAGGAAACTCATACCACTTCGGCAGATGAAGTCGACTGGGGCTTGTGGTGGAAAGGCCTTTTTTCACTCAGTCACGGCACCAATCTAAGCGCAGGAGTGGCCATTTTGTTTGGGGAATCAGCAAATGCACGTTTTATCGGTGGTGGAGATAGTGAGGGGCAGGCTGCTTCTTGTTAGGGCCCAAATAGGGGATTCCGTGTTTTGCCTGGTAAATGTTTACGCGCCAAACCACGGCGCTGAAAGGGTTGCCTTTTTCAATATACTGACTACTGAATTGCAGCGCTATCACCAAGAACAACTTGTTGTTGCTGGTGATTTCAACTGCACCTTGGACTTCACTGTAGATCGCACTAATGCAGAACCTCATCTGCAGTCTTCTTGAATCTTGGAAAATTTCACTGTGCAGTTCGACTTAGTAGACACGTGGAGGTCTAAAAATGCAAATGCGAGACAGTATACCTGGGTCAGGGTCACTGACGGTGTTGTCAGTGCTGCTAGATTAGACAGGATATATGTTTCTAGAACCTTTAGCCCCGGACTCCTTCACAGTAACATAAGTCCCGTCGCTTTCACGGATCATCACCTGGCTACTGCGGTGTTACTGAACTCACCAGGGAAACGGGCAAAATCTTACTGGCACTTCAATAACAAGCTCCTACAGGACAACGCCTTTTGTCAGTATTTTGTGTGCTTCTGGGAACACTGGAGGACCACAAAGGCTGGTTTTGGTTTCCTCGAACAGTGGTGGGACGTTGGCAAAGTGCAAATTCGCCTTTTTTGTCAACGGTACGCTGCGAACTCAACTGCCACCATCAAGGCCAAGGTCAGTGAACTTGAGGACGCTGTCAAGAGGCTGGAGGCCAGCTTGGTTACGGGTCGGGATTCTACCGCTGGTCCTTTGCTGCAGGAGAAGAGATCGGCCCTGCGCGCATTCATGCAGGAAAGAGTGGAGGGGGCGCTAGTGAGGTCACGCTTCACTTGCCTGCAGGACATGGATGCACCAACGTCCTTCTTCTTCAATTTGGAAAAGTCTACTGCGAAAAAGAAGTTGATGGCTTGCTTGACACTCCCAGATGGTCGGCTGACTACGAACCCGTCCGAGATGCGGCGCCATGCAGTGGATTACTACGGGGCCCTGTTTGCTGCGGGAACGTGTTGCAAAGAATCTCAAACTCAGCTCTTCGAAGCCCTTCCGGTGCTCGGCCCGGAGGATAGGGCCGCTCTGGACTGTGCCTTGACTTTGGATGAGTTGACTGTGGCTGTAAATCAGATGGCTCTGGTACGCGCGCCTGGACTTGATGGCCTTTCTTCAGAATTTTTTAAGAATTTTGGGAATATTATTGGATCAGACTTCTATGATGTTCTGACTGCCTGTTACAGGAAGGGAACATTACCTGTCTCCTGCCGCCGTGCAGTGCTGTCTCTGTTGCCTAAGCAGGGGGACTTGGCCCTGCTGAAAAACTGGAGGCCCGTGGCTCTTCTTTGCACGGAATACAAGGTGCTTTCTAAAGCCCTGGCAAACAGACTGAACACTGTCTTGGGTTTGATTGTAGATAAGGATCAAACATATTGTATTCCTGACCGAAACATTATGGACAATGTTTTCCTCATACGTGACGTTCTCCAGCTCTGTAAATGTCATGACTTACAGTTCGGGATTGTGTCTTTGGACCAAGAAAAGGCTTTTGATTGGGTTGACCATTCCTATTTGTTTTCCACCCTGAGGGGGTTTGGTTTTGGCAATATGTTTTTGAGGTGGGTCAATCTGCTATATACTGGAGCTGAGTGTTTGGTAAAGATGGGGGCAGGCCTGAGTCGGCCAATCCCTGTACACCGGGGAATACGCCAGGGGTGTCCACTCTCGGGTCAGCTGTACAGCTTGGCTATTGAGCCTTTGCTGTGCAGGTTGCGTACTCGGCTGGGTGGTCTGGTTCTGCCGGGGCCATCAAGCTGTTGCCGTCCGATCGTCTTGTCTGCTTATGCGGATGACGTCAACGTTTTCATCACCTCCCACGGGGATGTGCAGCGTCTGGTGGACACTTTGTCAGTTTATGAAAGGGCATCTTCTGCACGGGTGAATTGGGCCAAGAGTGAGGGTCTATTGGTGGGCCACTGGTCGCGTCAAGGCGTCCCTCGCCTACCCGGCGGTCTTCAGTGGGGGACGGCCGGTCTCAAAGTGTTGGGGGTTTTTCTGGGTTCGGAGGCTTTTGAACGAAAGAACTGGGAGGGTGTTAAGGACAAGGTGTGTGCTCGCTTTTCTAAATGGAAATGGTTGCTACCACAGCTGTCATATAGGGGCAGGGTTCTGGTCGCAAATAATCTGGTCGCCTCGGCTCTTTGGCATAGGCTGGTGGCTTTGACACCGCCCAGGAGCCTCGTGGAGGAGATTCAGAAGATCATCGTGGACTTCTTTTGGTCTGGTCGCCACTGGGTCCGTGCGCCTGTTCTCTACCTGCCTGTGGCCGAGGGGGGACAGGGCCTGGTGGACATACATTCCAAGATCGCCTGCTTCAGGCTTCGAACTGCACAATGCCTCTTTTACGGATGCAGACCCTGCTGGATGGACACTGCTAAACTGCTCCTGAGGAGAGTTGGTCGCTTGGGCTATGATAAGCAGCTCTTCCTCGTGACATCTGGGGAGGTGGACCTTACTGGACTATCTGCTTTTTACACGTCCGTCTTGCATGCATGGCGAGTCTTCAACGTGGCCCGCTTCCATGACGAGACACCGGGCATGTGGCTGTTCGAGGAACCACTGTTTTTCAATCGATTCATCAACGCTGAGGTGCTGCAGTCTGTCAGTCTGCGGACTTGTTTGCGGGAGGCACGCTGTACCAAGCTTGGTCATCTTATAAAGATGTCGACCACATCGATGGATATGCTGAGGCGGAGTGCCAACATTACATCTGTCAGACTGCTGCAAAGGGTGGTGGGGGACGTGTGCGCCGCCCTGCCACGACCGCTTCGAGCATTTGCGACAAACCACACTCTTTCCAATCAATGGGATGACGACACTGTGTCCACCTTTCCTGCAATTTCCATAACTCCAGCTGTGGGGGAGTGGCAGGGAGGAGAGGATCACCTGCTGACCTTCAGAATTCCTCGCCTGGGCAAGTTCCAGTTTGTCGGGACAAAGGCGGTGTATCACATCTGTGTGAAGGTTCTTAATCTGCGCTCTCTGAAGGATGTCACGGAGTCGAGGTGGGCGGGTTTTTTGGGGCCAGAGGTCTCCCCGAAAGGCAGCTGGCGGTGCATGTACAAGCTACCTATTGAGAAACGGACAGCAGATCTCCAGTGGAGGATTGTGCATGGGGCAATAGCTACGAATAAATACAGAGCACACCTCGATCCGACTGTGGGGGGGGGATGTTTGTTTTGTTCCCAAGTTGAGACCCTGGAGCATTTGTTTGTCCAATGTTTTCGTTTATCTGGACTTTTTGATATTTTGCGCAAGTGGTTTCAGGCTTTGGGTGAACGTTTCTCTTTTGGTCTGTTCATTTACGGTCCAAAGTATAAAGTGGCAAGGAAGGCTGCCCACACTTTGATGAACTTCCTATCTGGTACTGCTAAACTTGCCATCTGGCTGACGAGGAAAAATCGGGCTAGCAACGCTGGCAATGTGGATCCGGTGTCTGCTTTCAAGGTCTTGTTGAAAGTCAGACTCCAGGTGGAGTTCTCTTACTATCGAATGGTGGACAATTTGGAGGCATTCATCAATAGATGGACTGTAGAGAACGTTTTGTGTTCTGTGGGTCAGGGGGATGAGTTATGTTTGCACTTTTGAGATGTGACACACTTGGGCCAGTGATATTGGTCTTTTTGCATTTTTGGAATGTACAATAAAGCCTTTTTTTAAAAGTGAAAAGTCTCCTTCTTCTTCTCCTTCTCCTTCTCCTCTATTGATCCCCGGTGGGACATAAGGCTGCAATGGTGCTTTTCCACCTCTCCTGGTCATCTGCCATCACATGAACCTGTGGCCATGAATAACTCGCCTCTCCCAGCTCTGCAGTAACAGTCTTTCGCTGTGTTGTTCTTGGGCTTCCAGGTCTGCACTTTCCTTGAGGTTTCCAGTGGAGAGCTATTCGCGGGATGTGATCATGGTTCATTCAGAGTACATGGCCTAACCACTTGAGTCTTCTTCTTTTGATCTCTGGGATGATGCTGTTGCCTTTGGTCTTTTTGTACAGCACCTCATTAGTGATCTTGTTTGGCCAAAAGATTTGACAGCTCCTTCTCAGGCATTTGTTATGAAATGCAGCAACTCTCTGAATGTCTCTCTTAACAATATTCAACATTCAGATCCATACAGCAACATGGTCTGGACATTGCTATTGTAGCTCTTTACCTTGGTTCTGATTGAGTACTGTTTGGACTTCCAAATGTTCTTGAGTGTGGAAAAGGTGTTCTGAGCTTTGGACAGTCTGGCTCTAATGTCTTTGCTGATACCTTGTTCTTTGCTTATGGTGCTACCCAGGTAGACAAAGTCATCCACTTCCTTGAGCTGTTGATGGCTGACTGTGATTTGTGCAGGTTTTGGAGAGTTGCTAAACATGACATTAGTCTTGGTGGAATTGGTGTATAGGCCAGTCCATTCAGCATATCTGTTGAGCCTGTCAGTCTTGTCCTGTAGGTCATGTTGGTTTTGGGACACCAGGGTCAAATCATCTGCAAAGTCAAGGTCCTCTAGTTGTGTTGTTTGGGTCCACTGTATGCCTCTTGGTTTGACAGCTGTTGACCTCATTGTCCAGTCAGTTGTGACAAAGGATAGTATAGGAGACTATATACAGCCTTGACTGACATCTGATTCTACAGGAAATGCTTCAGACAGGGTGCTGTTCATTATTATGCTACATTCAAAAGTTGTAGAATCTGATGATCAGTGTAACGATCTTCTGAGGAACTCTGTAGTGCCATAGTATTTTCCAAAGGCTCTCCATGTGTACGCTGTCAAACGCCTTCTTGAAATCCACAAAATGTATGTGTGTGTGTGAGTGGGGGGGGGGGGGGGGGGGGCTTTTTGGCCAGTCACATCAACTCTATGTTTACAGAAGGAAAAATGAAACTTTAAAAGAAAATAACACCATACCATACCTACTGTGAAACATAAGATAAGATAAGATAAGATAAGCCTTTATTAGTCCCACAATGGGGAAACTCCAGGATTGCAACAGCACAGGGATAGCAACACTCAGAGCAACAATCAGAAGGCAAGAAAAAACAAGAACAGCTAGTAAACATATGTACATATTACTATAAATATATATATATATATATATATATATATATATATATATATATATATATAGACACACAGTGCGGAGCATTATGGTTGGTGAATGTGCAGCAGAAAGTCTGAGCTCTCTCTCCGCGGATGTGGCGGGCCAGCTGGAAGTCTTTGGGCATGATGGTGACCCTCTTAGCGAAGAAGAGACCCACCAGGTAGGCCTCCTGCAGAGCCATGACGGCGAAGCTCAGGAAGCGCAGGTCGGTCTTGAAGTCCTGAGCGATCTCCCTCACCAGGCGCTGGAAGGGCAGCTTACGGATGAGCAGCTCCGTGGATTTCTGGTAGCGACAGATCTCTCTCAGAGCCACGGGCCCTGAGGATTGGAGAGGATGGAGAGGATTCAGTTTTGTTTGGGGGCTGCTTCCCTGCATCTGACACGGGGAACCTTGTATCTGTGCAGGGCACAATGAAGTCTCAAGATTCTGGCACCCTGGAATGAAATAGACTGCCCAGTGTCAGAAAGCTCAGCCTGCAGTCGCAGGTCATGAGTCTTCCACCAGGGTAAACATACAGCTAAGCTAAAGGCACTCAGGAATGGCTGAGAAAACACGTTGGACTATTCTTAAATGGTCCTCCATGAACTCAGATTTTAATCCGATTGAACATCTATAGAAAGATCTGAAAATTTCAGTATGGAGACTTGAGACAACTTGAGCAGTTTGCGCAGGAATAGTTGGCTGAACTTCCTGTTGGCAAATGTAGACGTTCTCATTGTGAAGTGCAGAGATCGCTGCCAAAAGTGGTGCCACAAAATCTAAAACTTTTATCCATGCCATTTTAGTTAGTTTAATTATATAGACTATTCAACTGAATATTTAGTTAAAAGCAAAGTTTGATTTGTGTTAAATATGATATAAACAATAAGGGAGGTCATTAAACTTTCATTAGTTTTAAGTTATGTCAGAGATGGCTGTATTTTTTGTTGTTGTTTTTGTGGAAAGGTGTCAACAAATTTGTCCACGTCTGTATGTGTAGCAGGAAGCTGAATACTGCAGTGTTGAGATATAATGTGGCAGAAATGGCTGAAATTATCTTATATGTGCATACACTACTCACAAAAAGTTGGGGATATTTGGCTTTCGGGTGAAATTTAGGGAAAATGTAAAAGGTTCACACTACAGTGATATCATGAAAGTAGGACATTTAAGCAGAAGCATGCAATGGTGATTTCCTCATCTCAAACAATTTATTGAAACAAAAGCCAACAACAGTGGCGGGTATACTACAACAAAAAATGTTAATGTCTCAATAACTTGTCATGTGCCCTTGAGCATCAATTACAGCTTGACAATGACATCTCACGCTGTTCACAAATCAACTTATTGCCTGCTGAAGCATAGCATTCTACTCTTCTTCAAGGGCGGCCCTCCGGTCATTGAGGTTGTGGGGTGCAGGGTTACGAGCCTCTACATGGCGACTCTGCTGATCCCATATTCAGGTCTGGAGAAAGTGCAGGCCACTCCATCTGAGGTACCCCAGCCTCCAGCAGCTGTTCCCTAATGATGCGATCTCGATGACCTGGAGCATTGTCATCAATGAAGATGAAATTAGGCCTGTATTGTTCATGCAGGGGCACAATGACTGGAGTAATGATGTTATTCAAGTAGTATTGGCTTGTTACTGTACCATTCACAAGGTGTAGGGCAGTTCTGTATTGGCTAGACATACCTCCCTAGACTGTAACACCACCATCACCAAAGACTCGTCTGATGACAACAGTGGCTGATACATAGCGCTCTCCTTGACGTCTCCAACATCGTTGGCAGCCATCATTTCTGCTCACCGTGAATCGACTTTCATCAGAGAACAGCACTGAGGTCCAGTGGTCCCTTGTCCAGCGTAAATTCTCCCTGGTCCATGCAAGATGATGACGCCTGTGCCTGGTGATGTGGTCAGATACCCTTGCAGGTCGTCTAGCACGCAGACCATGCTGATGTAAACAGTTTCGAATGGTCTGATGTGACACTTGGGTGCCTCTCACCTCCCTTAAATGTTCCTGGAGTTGAGTGGCATTCATCATCCTGTTCTGCAGGGCACTGTTCACAATGAAGCGGTCATCAGCGTGGGATGTGGGCAAAGGATGTCCACTTCTGTGCCTTTCTATGACTCTTCCAGTCTCTTTGTCGCAACCTGCTGATGACTCTCTGTGACACTCTAAGCTCAGTGGCCACTTCCCTCTGAGAACATCCTGTTTGAAGCCTCGCAATGGTGAGGTACTGTTGATCAGTTGTTTGGTGTCCTCTTGGTCTCATGATGTCAAAATGTGAACAGCACGATGAAGAGGACTGTTTAAATAGCAATTCTAATGCCAGAACATTTATTGGTTGATTCATGGATCAAACACCTGTTGTGAATTTTGCCATTAAGCACCTTGTTACAGAACAGCAAGTTATGCAAAAAGTACTAAACCATTGGACAGCTGAACATATGCATTCAAAAGGTTAGAGAAGGTCAAATTAACTTCACCTGTAAAGGTTGTAGTGTATTTTAGGTTCATCCTGAAATTTTACCCGAAAGCCACATATCCCTAACTTTTTGTGAGTGGTGTATGCATGACTTTTTTTCTTTTTTTAAATCAAATATTGGATATTTACCCTGGTATTAGCATGAAGTTTGAAATTCTAGTACCAGTACTTGAAATATTTTTTAAAAACTAAATTTATTATAGGCCAGGGTTGGCAACCTGTGGCTCTTCCAGTCACTTTGACATGAATGAATGAATGAATTAATTAGTCAAAAGATGAGTTTTAAAAAAATCACATATTTTTGAAAAAGGTCACTAATTTATAATAAAGCTACAAGGAAAAAAAGATGGATTTTGTGGCTAATTTATCCCAAAATACCCCACAAGTTTGCATGAAAAAGCTACAAGTTAACAATAAAAGAGACAAAAAAATTGCAAATTTATGATGACAAAAACCTCCCAAATGTGAGGGAAAAAAGCCCCCAAAAACTGTAAGGAAAAAATTACAAAATTTTTAAAAGTTTACAAAAATTTTAATAGAAAAAGAATAATAAAGAAACATTTTGCTGAAAAAGTCACACATTTATAAGAAGATTCACAGAATTTTGAGGGAAAAGCTACAACTATGAAGAGGAAAAACTCTGTCTTTATTAAATCTTCCAGGCTGACTTTACTTATAACTCAGTCTTTTTATTTTTAGTTTGAGCTTTATGGCTTTATGAGAATTTCTAAGGAGAAAAATTGTAATAATAAATCAACTTCAAATATGTTATTTGTTAACATGATAAAAACTTCGAGGATAAGGTGATTTTCTGGTGAATCAGCTTCCAGTTTTGAATGTTGAACTTCTCACAAAAGCCAGCAAACCTGCTCATTCTGTCACTTTGGATTATGGGAGAGCTTTTTTCCTTAAAGGATATTAGGTACAAAGTAAACTCATCCCGGAGCTAATCCCGTCCCCGTGTCTCTCTCTCCTCCGCTCAGCGTTTTCCGACACTTAATCCAAGTGGATCCGGACGCCTTCTGGTTCACGCTGAACGAGCTGCACTGCCCGTCATCCCACGCACCGCCGCACCCTGACCTCCCGCCCGTATGGCTAAGTGGAATGAGCCGGCCCAGAGACCAGTACTCAGACAACGTGCTGAAGCTGCTCAGGGAGGAGTTCGGGCCGGGCAGCGAGGCGGCCAGTGACTGACGGTGACCGGCTCTCTCAAACAGACATTTTGATGACTCAAACCGGTCAATTAATGAGAGAGAGGCGGACATCAGCGGCTGAAAACAGTGATAACCTTCATGGTGAACATGGCTTTGATAAGGAGGATACAAAGGAAAACCTTAGTCAGGCATCTCTATTTTTCATTTCATTTACAAGTTTATACTGTGAATGTAATGTTTTTTGGGTTTTTTTTCTAAAGAAGTAGTTCACCTTGTAAATTTAGAAACACTCAACATCACATTTGAGCACTTCTGCTGTTTGTGGCCCTGAAGAGTTTTTCTTTTCTTTTTTTTTAATGAACTCACTTCCATAACAGTTCCAGTTTGCATCATGCTGATGTCAAAAGAAACCTTGAGGAGGTTCTTGGTATTTTTTGACCTTCACAGTGTAAAAAAATTTGTTTTGGGGGACACATTTAAGAAAGGATTGCATCACATTTTGGGCCCATCTTTTCAACTTTAAAATTCTTGTCACCGAGAAGAAACAACTGAACTAATATCTAGTATTAGAAAGCTTAAGATCCTGATAATTAAATGATAAAAATGATGATTTAATGATAAAAACAGCCGCGGTCATTACCGGGCTGCACCGTCAAGGCCAGGGGTCTCTAAACTGCAGCGTCACAGTTGAAGGGGCCTCTTTTGGTCACAGTAACCTCTTGAATCACAGATTTTCAACTAAAAATTTTCATATTTTATGTGAACGGTACTTTGAGTCCACAAGAAGACTGGAATTTATAAGTAAAATGTCAAAAATAGGTGCAAATTTATAACAAAAATGTGTCAGATTCAAGAGAAAAGTCACTAACTTGCAGGAAGAGATTATGAGGAAAAAGTTGCAAATTTACAGACACAACTAGAAAAGTTAAGAAAAATAAAAATTTACAAGAAATGTGAAAAAATGCACACAGTATTAAGAGGAAAACTGTCCTGTTGTTAACATCGATAGTCCGGTTGATCGTTATAGCTCAGCTGTTTTATTTTGAGGCTGTTAGTGTGTCAGTGTTGTGGATGTGTTCTTTACACTGAATACTCTCCCATCTGGATGTTTAACTCTGTCGTTGAAGACAGGCCCCAACAGGTAAACTACTCACTTCCTGACTGATGTCAGTTTATCTTCATATGAATGTTTGTATGTACGTAAATGTCTTTTTTTACCTTAAAAACGTGTGAATAATAAAACTTACCTGGTGCATATCTGATGGTCAGCGTTGCTTGTAGGTGCATTAATTTGCTCCGTGAAAGGTTCTTGGTCTTCTGGTACTTGGAAGTTTGCATGTCATGCCTGCGCCACAATGTCCTCCAGTTTCCGCCCACAGACCAAAGACCGAGGTCACAAATACCCTTACGAACAGCTGCAAACACCATATGAACAATTTTTGGACCATTTCCTACGGCCTTCTTAAGGCGGCTGTAGGAGAATCCAGCATTCATAGACCATTCATAAGTTCGTGGCTAGGTACCACGAAAGCCACTCATTGCAGGGCACCTGTACGAACGCCATAGGAACAACATAAGAACTACGCAAGATGTTGGCCATAAGCATGCCTTAGGAACACCTTAAGTTGTTCTTGAGGGCCTCTTACAGCAGTCTTAAGAAACACCATACAAATCACACGCACATTCATACAGCGTGCGTAAGGCGATAGTGAGAGGATAGTGAGGTGCTTATAAGGCAGAAGTACGTCATTCGTGCGACATTTGTGCTGAAAAAAATGTGCTGAAAGCCATAAGATCTTCCGACCAACGACTTGAGAGTGGCGTGAGTTGCACAAAGATTTTCGTGAGATGGCAGTAAGTGAAGATCCCAAGGCACCCTTATGAAGAATGTAAGAAGGGCCATCGTATGACAGAAAAGCACCTCATTTCTCAAGAATACCTCAAGTTGCTCTTGCGAATTGGACGGCAGCCGTAAGAAACTACGCCCCCCCCCCCCCCACACGCATGTCTGTGAACTCCAGAATTCGTAGGAACTGGGAGATTTTTACGAACCCATTGTTTGTAAGAATCTTTGTGACCGTAGCTTTAGCTATAGAGTGTATTTGTCTCCGTGATGACTTGGATACTGTAAGTGGTTGTGAAAATGGATGGATGTGTTAATTAGGGCTACACACAGATGAGCAGCACAGTCTACATATTTCTCAACAGGTGTGTTATTTTAGCTCTAAAGTTGGGCATTTTTAACTTGGGAGTCTGTGGAGATTGACACACTTTTTGCAGGCAGCCTCAACTGGCCATTTGAGGAACTGTGGCAACTTACAGTATGTTACCCAGAAGAGGGTGAGTTTTACAGTGGTTTGTTCAAAATCTCCCTCCATCTGTTGACAGGTGCACTGCTAAGGTGCAGGAATTCATTAGAGCTCATAGGCTTGACACATGCTTTGGCCGGATTGTTCTGGATGTTGCATTATTTTCCAATCAGACTGATAGAAAATTCACCCACTTCTGGTGGTGAGAGTGGCTGGTGAGGTTATGTGATGAAATATGTCAAAAGTTGAAAAAATTCTTCTGCTTATTGTAGCTGGAAGGGCAAAGTGGAAGCTGATATTCTTGGGTCACAAAGTGGATGAGAGGCAAGCGCTCCTTTAGCTCTCCTTGACTGCTCAACAATTTCATTGATCTCCCAATGATCTCTCAGCAATCTTACAATGAACACCAAATTTTTCCACCCCAAAGGTAGAGGTGGTTGAGAGATAAGTGAGGGATTGCTGAGTGTTTGAAGGACCAGTAGAGTTTATTGAAAGATTGCTGAGTGATCCTTGGGAGATCTACAAGATCGTTGAGAGATCACTTTGCTCTGGAGATCATTGAGAAATTGCTTTGGAATTAGTCAAAACAATCCCTCAACTGGGGAGTCTGTGGAGATCACTGAAAGATTATTGTGAGATCTTGGCGATCGCTGAAAGATCATTGAGAGATCTGGCCATTTTTTCATCTTTAAATGATCTCCACCCCTGTGTAAAGGGGTAGAAGAGCAATAGAAACTTCTCATATATACCCAGCAAACTCTCAATGATCCCTCAGCGATCTCTCCTGGTCTCTCAGTGATCCCTCAATGATCTTTCAAAGATCTCTATAAATTGCCATGAAAATCTCATAAACATTTACATAAAAAGGCTTTTTTGAGGCTTTAGGAGGTCATTGAGAGATTGAGTCAATTTATGATCTCTCAGTGGTCACCCAATGATCTCCGTCTTCAGTAACAACTCAGCTGCACAGTGGCGCAGTGGTTAGCACTGCGGCAGCACAGTTTACCCTTGGCCGGGGGATTGTGGGGATCGTGGGATCGTGGGTTCGATCCCAGCCCCCGACCAACAGTGATCTGTGTGGAGTTTGCATGTTCTCCCCGTGTTGCGTGGGTTTACTCCGGGATTTCTCCGGTTTCCTCCCACATGCCAAAAAACATGCATGTTAGGTTAATTGGCTGTTCTAAATTGTCCCTAGATATCTGTTTCCTATAGGCCCTTAGAATAGAGGGTTAGTATTAATGAAAGCGCTTTGAGTGGTCTTTGTGACTAGAAAAAGCGCTATATAAGTGCAGGTTAGTTAGTTAGTTAGTCGTATAATTTTATCAGAATTAATTGGATTATGTAACAAAATAAAGCAGCATATAAGACCCATACAATGACAGGAGCAGCTTCATAGATGCAGGAGTAACTTTGACCTAATGAGGCAAATGTTGTTCAACGACATGATGGGCACACCGGCCGACCTATCATAGTTACATGTCAGAGCCCTGCAGGGTTCAAAAGATGTGTAGAGAGAGGAAGCACAACGTCCCCTCTGATATCACACCCACTCACTGATGGGAGCACCGGGGACCTCCCCACCTCATCACTCCATAATGGATGTATGAGGCTCCTAGTGTGGGGAAACAAGATCGCCACGTGTTTTTGTATTTAGCTGGCCTGGCTTAATGTTAGCGAGCGAGGCACAGCGCCTCTTTATCTCATCCTGTGCTGTTGCTATTTATCCTGCTGCCAGTGCTGACAATAGCACCATTAGTCATCAGCTGCAATGGGAGGAGGGGAGTTTGGCAGCGCCTATTACACACAGGCAGGCATCTAACGCCGTTTCTCCTTGATGCACACAGGCAGACTCAGGCAGGGCTGAAATCTGAACTACAGCTGGCAGAGAGCAGGAAATAAAACACGCATGATTACTGTAAGAAGATGGATGGATGGATGATTACTGTTTAGATACGACTGTGTTCAGTGACCACAACAGACCATCACTCTTTCATATACAATTTATTTCATTTGATAAAGGCATACACTTAGTGTGAGAACAAACATTCTAGAAGAAATGTACATTTTTTTCCTCTTTTTTTTTTTCCTCGGCAGCTTCTTTACAAAACATTAAATCAAAGTTATTGTTTGGAGTAAAAATGCTAGAAGCAATCCAAGTTTTCACAGCTACTTGCGTTGAACATACTTCAGGTCTGCAGAAGTCGCTGCAGTAACGAAAGCGCTGTTATTCCTCTGAAACTGCTCATGGCCTTGAGACACGAGTCGATTTTGAGGCAGAATGAGCAACCAGTTTTCAGTATTTTACTACTGCTTCTTGTCAGGGTTGAGCGATTCAATAAATATGCCAGCTGTCAGTGGTTCTTTCCTTTTTCTCGGGTGCCGATTTGATACTTTGCTCATTTGGTGGACAGTTGATGGAGGTTATCACTGTCACCTCACAGCTAGAAGGCTCCAGGTTTAAGTCAAGATGATTTCTGGTTGTCTGTCTCTCTCTGTCTTGGCGCTGCGATGGATTAGTGATGCTGGGATAAGCTGTAACCGCAACCCTAACCCAAAATCTACCAAATTCTAAAAACAGGGATAAGAGGATGAATAGATGTATGGATACCAGTTGGTAAGCTAGCTGCAGGTCAGAAGCTGAGTATCGACTTTTTTTTTGCTAAACCTTCCAGATTGAATGTCCTATTTCTTTCAAAGGCTACAATGTACACCCAACAATGGGTATTCAGAGGGCCCATACTGTATTGTGCAGAAGGGTGTTTTTGTTGGTTTTGACCTCATAACATACATCGATGGGTCACATTTATACTGTTAAAACATTCAAACCATCACTTCACTACAACAGATTTGAGCAGGCTTTTGAGCGCCTCACAGTCAAACAAGCCCTGTTTTCAGTTCCCCTCCCGTCACAGTCCTAGTGGCTGTGCTATCAAGTAAAGCTTTCTGATTCTGCATATTTTCATCTGAACTGTGCGTTTCCCCAAATTGCTGCCATTAAAAGCGACTGACAGAGCGTCCACTCACAACCAAGGGTCCCAGTAGCCTGATAGCACACAAGCTAACTTTAACACAACAAAGATTGAATTTTACTAGAAAGCTGCTTCTAATGGTACATGTCTACCTAGGCATGCGTTTTTCCACTTCCAATTCATTGTCTATGTAGGACGCCTTGCAATGCGTTTTAGTAGCATCTCGTCTAGAATTTTGAGCCGTTGCATAGCGACGGTGCCCATTTGCATGAAGTCGATGGGCTCTCTATGCAAATGTGGAGCGGGTGCATGGATGCGATCGCTTCAGAAACCTCACGCTTTAGTGAAACAAACACATATTCAGCAAATAAACCCTCTATTTCTCACCTCGTTTGTTTTTAGCAACACGTTTTGCTGTTTTGTTTTGAAGATCTAGGAGAAAGTTTACCATCCCAGTGAACAGACTTGAACAGACCACCCATCGGGGGATGCACTGGCCAATGAGGTGCAGCTTGTGTGTTTTGCCAAACATTGCATACATATGTCAATACCCTGTTGTGGCTCCATTGGCTACGCCACATTCAAGGTCCTGACAGATGCCTGAAGCGGAGGCGTCGCAAGGGTCCTGCGTCAAAAGATGCCTAGCTGGAAACGTACCATATGAGACGCAGCTGTCCCCACATTTTTGGAGTTGTTTTGGACCCAGAACTCAGCCTGTAAGTAAATTATTTTAATATTTTTCTGCAAAGCTGAATAATCAATGGTTGTAGGAATTTTTAGCCTAGCATTAATGACATGTTACTGGAAGAAGAGTAGACGTGTCAGCTTTGTTTTCTATCCATGGCTGTACTGTTGGGGAGGTATTATTGGTGCGGTTGGAATTACTGCTGACCAGCTGCTTGGACTGACAGGTCGTTAACATCACATAGCCGTTAGCAACGTAGCAGTTGTTCATGATTGACCATACCACACATCACCCAGAAGGCATTTACCCAGTCAGCTTAGGGGTTCATGATTATTAATGAGCAACCTGGAAATGGACTGTTTGTTCTCTCCTGTAGGTTGAGTCCCCATTGTGCTGTTTGCTCTCTACATGTCTGTTCTTTTCTTCTTCTTCTCTATCCCCTCTCCCCCCAGCCAGTCACAGCAGATGACTGCCCCTCCCTGAGCCTGGTTCTGCTGGAGGATTCTTTCTGCTAAAAGGGAGTTTTTCTTCTCCACTGTTGCCAAGTGCTTGCTCACATGGGTTCGCCTGATTGCTGGGGCCTTTCTGCAGTTGTGGGGTTTTCCCCTACAGTTGAAAGTGTGATGAGATGACTGTTGTTGTGAAATGGCGCTATATACTGTAAATAAAGTAGCGGTGTTGGCGTTATCGCGTTAATTGCCCAATAACGCTTTGTCCCCATTAACGGCGACAAATTTTGTGATCGCGGTTAACAGCAGTTAACGGCAGAAAGCACAAACAGTACTCTTTGGCCTAGCGGCTCTCCATACCAAAGCCGTTCTGGCCACAGACACTATGTGCACCATGCAGACATTGCAAAGTCAAACAAGCTGGATTACAGCCATGGAAATCCCCAAAGTGCTGTCATGTTTAAGTTAACAACGTTATCTGTCGGAGCTCTCACCTGGATAATTGTTACAGCCTCCTCCAAAACTTTGCCTGGATGTTGGGTTGTTGTTCTTCTGTGGAAGCTGGCTAGTAGCTACATGCTAGGTTGTAGCTGACCTCCAGCAGCTGACACAGACAGAAATTCGCCTGTTTTCATCCTCATAGCTTTGGGTCCAGCTGTTGGTGAGTACCAGTCTAAAAAAATTCTCAAGCTGCGTTCGTAATGTCCATTCACTCCCCCGCCGTTTCTGCAGCATAGTGAGGTGTCATTGCGGGTGAGATAGTTGTTTATGTTTTCAATTTTTCTGCTAAAAGGGAAATTGTGTCTGTTGTGACACATGAGGTCCATGGTTTTGTGTTGATCTGCTTAAAAGTTGTGCATGTTTGCTATGGGAGAAAGAGCAAACTCCATTTGTGGCTGCTGGCTGGTTGTATGCCGAGTTGTGCTGTAGTGACGTTACTGAGCCCTGGCATTCTGTTGTTTGCACATGCAGTCTACTTTTGAGAATTTTCTGGAGAATATTTTGGATAGTTTTTGTCATTTTGGATATGTTGAGAACTTTAATAAACCTGCAGGTGAAGACGGCAAGCATATTTGTCCACTCCCATGTTCATAACAGTAACAGTACGACAAACTTGGCTGCATGTCCACCAAAAGCGTTTTTTTCTGCTGTGGGCGACTATTTTCTATTCATTTTCTATGTAGTCCAGCGTTCACAGCGCTGAGCGCCCTTGCCACTGAAACACTCTTGGCGGTAGCCGCTTTTTGTCATGGCGCTCAGAGTTGAAACAATTTCAACTTTTCAGACTGTAGCTGAGCTCATCAATGTCAGCTCTTTCTAAGTAGCCAGTCAGAATAAGGAAGGGCAGGACATAGGACGCCGGTACAGTCTGTAATCAGACTCCTGTTTTCTGTGTCATTATATTTTGCATCCAGAGCTGCTACCAATGCTAGAATACATTTCTTGTCCATTGTTATCTAGAGACTATTAAAAAATAAGGAGAAAGTCTGACCATAGGAAAAGCGGAAGTGCTAAGCTGTGAGTGACAAGCTGTTGGTGCGACACAAGGCACAGACTTTTTTTTTCCAGAGCACAGCGCACAAACGCTGAAAAAAACATTTGGGGCGGTCGGGTAACAAAAAACACGTTTGGTGGACACACAGCCTTAAAGTACACTGTATCTGTATGGAAAAACGGGATTAACGTGTTATTAATCACGATTAATTCAACATTCCAAAAGATTAATCGCAAATAAACATTTTAATCATCCAACACCACTAAAATAAAGTTGAACTGAATAGATATGACAGATAAGCATTTTTGAAGAATTTGTTTTTTGGTCTTGAAAACTACATATTTTGTCAAGGGTGTCAACACTTAAAATTAATTTCTCTGCAAAATGCACAGTATGGGCCATCTAAAATAGCACAGCATTCAATCTGTGCATCTTTGTCTAACAGACACTGCTCTTGCTTACAGTTCTCTATCTTTATCCTGCTGAATCAGGTTATAGAAATCCATCATTTTGTCTGCAAGACGCCCTTGATCGGAGTACATCATTAAGATTCTTAGGCTTGTTGATTTAGCCCGCTATAAGACCAAAATAACCTTGAATAGGTTTAGTATTCTTTTCCAGTGTGTACGTCCCATTACTGAATATATCAGCAGCTCTTGTTTGAATGACAGTGGCTGTTAGAAAAATCTGAACATGTCGCCCAACCCTGCTTCTCACTGTTGCTGCTTAGAGCTTCATCCTTCCTGTTAAGCTCATTTACTTTGTCCTAACATTGGTGTCACTGACCTCCACAATGGTAAGAGCCATTTTGAGCTATTTTTTGCCCCTTCAAATCATCTGCATTTAGCCATAAAACATATTCTAGCTTAAAATGCAGCTACAACAGCAATAGAAACTGGATTTTTCACTCGTCACTTTTTGGTCAACTTTAGTAATAAGAGAGTTGTTTTCCTATTAAATATTTAGCTCTTTTCCTCATAAATCTGTGGCTTTTCTTTTTTCCTTCCAAATTTGCCAGTTTTAAAAATTTGTATTTTAATCTATTGTTTCCTTTTCTCCTAAATCTCAAACTTTTTTCCTCAAAAATTAAAACCTCTTCCAACTCTTTTGCCACAAATCTTAAATTTGGGACATTTCTTGTAAATTTGCAACATTTTTTCTCTTAATGTTGCAGTTGTTTTCTCCATTCATTCATTCATCTTCTTCCACTTAATCCTTTTCGGGTCGCGGGGGGCTGGAGCCTATCCCAGCATCTTTGGGTGAGAGGCAGGGTCCACCCTGGACAGATCGCCAGTCCATCGCAGGGCCAACACAGAGAGACAGACAACCATTCACTCTCACAGTCAGACCTAAGGACAATTTAGAATCCCCAGTTTTGATGTGCTAATTTTTTCTTGTCAATTTGTAACTTTTTTCCAGCAATTTATTTGGACATTTTCCCCAAAATCTTTTTTCTTTTTCCTCATAAAATTGCAGCTTTTTTGTTCTTGTAAATTTGCATCTTGTGGCTGTGCAACCTTTTTCTCATAAATGTAATACTTCCTTTGTAAATTTGCAACTTATCCCTATGAATCTGCAAGTTTTTCCTCCATAAATTTTCAAATTTTACTTGTACATTTTTGGTTTATTTTATGTCAAAGCCACAGAGAGCCATTGATATACTATATATCTGTTCACCTGTAAAAATGTAGGGGTTTAAGTGAAGATTTACTGAAAAAAAAAACTGCAGAAATAAAATTACCCCTCAAACTTGCCCGAACATTTGCTCTTTCAAATGGCTCTGCACGTACAGTAATGTAAGAAACACCGCTGAAGTACTAAGATATATCGGGGGACGGGACCCCTGTGTGAGCAGCTGTGAGGAGAACGTGTCATTCATCTGTCTGTACAGCACTTTAGGAGAGCAGGAAAGCAACAGAAAAATAAATCAAACTCACAGGAGAATTACAAAAATAGTCAAAACCGACAGTGGTGGTGCTTTGGGTTTTTGTTTTTTTTTTTAAATGAAACAAATTGACCTTTTTTTCTTAGCACATTGTGTATGGTTGGTTGAAAAAGTTAAGAAAATTACTGAACATGCACTAACTTTGTTTCATATTATACAGTCATATGTACAGAGTGGATTAGAGGCTTATAGTGGAGAGGATTGAGGCTTTTTTTTTTAAATGTTTGAGTGTAAGAGTATGAGAATATAAAAGGAGAAAGCTGGGAGATATTCATACGATGCTCAGAGAATCATATTTATGTCTTATTTAAGGGCAGAATTCACCAAATTCTGATTATTCAGTGGCAAGAATTTGACCTCAGCCTCAACAGACACGAATGGATGAAATCTGCAGCACATGAAAGAAATGAAATCACACATGTTCCTAAACTGCAGAGTAATGCAACTTTCCAAAATAACTGTTTATGTTATTAAACATGTGTCAATATCAAGGCCTGGAATTTGTGAATCTGCAACTTTATTCCTCATTCTTGTAAATTTGCAACTTTTTCCCACAATCTTTTTTCACCAATCTCGCAAATGTTTATTTTTTTTCCCCTAGTCTTGTAAAGTTGTGACTAAATTTCCAGCTGTTTTCGTGAGTCTTGTGAATTGGTGACTCCCTCCCCCACAGTCATAGATTTGTGACTTTTTCTCCCATCTTTGTCATGATGCCGAGCACGGGTTTGTACCATGCTTGGGTCTTTATTATTCTTTTTCTGTGTATGTATTTACTCTTGTTCATCTTGCTTTTATTGTGACAGCGCCATGACAGGACTTCCGCCTATCAAGGCTGTTTGCGGCCTGTCGCAGCTGTTTGTGTTTAGTTGATTGCTTTCACTCATCTGTTTGTTCATTAGTTTGCATCACTATTTAAGTTCGGTGGCGAGGCTTCTTCCTCGCTGCGACCTCGCCTAGTGTTGGCTGGAATCCATAACCCTGATTCCAGCCTTTCTTCTGCTGCATAAGGTTTCGTCCTCGCCATTTATATGGAAGTTGCCTGTCTTGACTTCTTGTTGCTCATATGTTCTTATTTATCACCCCGCTGGGGTCTCACTCTTAGTCTTTTTGTAAATCTGCCCCTTGAGGCAAGTGTTTGTATTTGTTATTATTTCTCATTAAATTACCAAACTCACTGCAAGCAGTTGGTGCCTCATTCCTGCTCCAAAAGGGCAGTTATAACAGTCTTGTAAATTTGCAACTTTTCATCCAAGTAAATCTGCAACAAATTTAGGAGAACATCCCCTCTCAAAAATTTGTAACTTTGAAACTTTTTTCATCAGTCTTCTACAGTTGAAATCAAAATTATTCAACCCCCACTGCATTTTAGGTTTATTGACAAAATGTACAAACTAGTAGCTGTTTGCAATAAACAAATCAAACAACAACTTAAATAGCTCAACACAACTAATATTACAAGTGGTTTCTCCAAATTCTACACAAAATGCCACTTTTAATGACTTCTGCAGTCTCACCCCTTCATAACAAGCTTCTTGAGTGCTTAGTAGAGCACCCTTTTGCTGTTATGACCTGCTGCAAATGTGATGCATAGCCAGACCCCAGCTTCTGGCAGCATTCCTGAGGAATATTAGCCCATTCTTCATAAGCAAGGGCCTCCAGTTCACTAATATTCTTGGATTTGCGTGCTGCAACCTCCATTTTCAAATTCCACCAGAGATTTTCAATGGGATTCAGGTCAAGCTATTGTGATAGCCACTCTAGTATCTTCCAGGACTTCTTCCGAACCTTGGTGGACTTTGAGGTGTGCTTGAGATCATTGTCCTGTTGGAAGGTCAAATGACACTTACATTTTCTCCCAGGATTTCCTGATAGTTGATTGAATCCATCTTGCCCTCCACACGCTGCAGATTTCCAGTGTCAGAAGACGCAAAGCAGCCCCAGAGCATCACTGAGCCACCACCGTGCTTCACTGCAGGCAGGGTGTTCTTTTCAGCATATTCTTCATTCTTCCTCCTCCCGACATACCACTGATCCATAGGCCTGAAAAGTTCCAGTTTTGTTTCATCCCTTCACAGAACAGAATCAAAAACCTCTTTGCTTTATTTAGTTTTGAGCAAATTGGAGCCGACTTTTCTTGTGCTTTTGGGTCAGTCGTTGTGTACATCTTTGAGTTCGGGTATGAAGCCCTTCAGCGTTTAATGTGCATCTTATTGTAAAAACCGATACCTCAGTGCCTGCTGCCACCAAGTCTTGCTGCAAGTCTTTTGTATTCAGTTGAGGGTTTTTGACCACGTGCCTTCTCAGGACTCTGGTTGCAGCCGTTGATAGCTTTCTTTTTCTGCCATGTCCAAGTAGTGTAGCCACTGTTCCTGTAACTTTAAAGTTGCAAGCCCATCTTTTTGTACAGTATCTTTTTCCTTGTTTCTCCAAGGCACTGATCTCATGTGAACTTTTTGAACAATTCTCTTGCTTTAGCCATGTTTCTAACATGCAAATGTCATCAACAGTCCAGATATTTGAGGTGTTCTATCTCAAGCACACGTGATGCAACTAATGAAGTTGCATCAGATGTGCTAGAGACCACACCTGATTTGCAAATGTGTGTTCTTATGAGGAATTCTGTTCAGGTGGTTGAACAATATTGAGACTGCAGTAGTCATTGAAAAGTAGGATTTAACTATTTGAACTGTTCTTGTGTAAATTGTTTATTGCAAACACCTGAAAATTTTTAAATTTTGCCAGTAAACCTAAAATGCAATGGAGGTTGAATAATTTTGACTGCATCTGTAAGTGTCTGTCAGCTACTCAGAAGCACTACCTAATATGTGAAGGAATTCCTGTGAGCTACCTTTTAATTCAGTTTAAGTGTCACACTGACAGAAATTAAACTTGTTGCTGGTTAAGGCGCAGATGGGATACCACTAACGTCAACTCTTTATACAATAAGGTAAAGTAAGCATATTCAGAGGTACACGCATGGCAGGCTACACATCCATGGCACAATATCAGCTGATAGTCAATTCTTTTTTAACAGCAGAAATAAAGAGCAGCTTTACAATGTCAGCTCACACAGACGCATGCTCACCTGCACTGATTTCACGCAGCCATATCAAGAGAAACCCTAGGCTATTTCCAGAATCACTCCCTATTCATTATACAGTATATTGCAAGATTAAGTGTCTTTTGCCATCTTTAGGGGTGTGTGAATATCTTGAAAAATAGTGTCCAACCAAGGATCAATAGGTTACCCAGTGTATCCTATTACGCAATGTGCAGCAAATGGTCGAGAGAAAGGAAAGCTTCAGTATTTTTTTTATAAGGGATGCACCGATTGTTGAGTTCACTATATACTCCCACAACTTTTTCTTTCCCTATATAGTAGGGGTGGGAATCACTAGAGGCCTCACAATACAGTATTATCACGATCTTACGATACACTGAGTATTGTGATTTCCCATCTTGATCTTTGTTTTTTCAACTCCTGGCTAAAATCTCAGGACTCTTTTGCTGTGCTGACTTAACTAGACAGTGAGACTTTAGCACCATCTAGTGGACTGAAAAGTAAACTGGATTTGATTACGTGAGTAAGTTTTTATTTGCAACATTATTTCATAATTTGTAATAAATTACCACAATACTGATGTCTCCTGAATTGATACTACAGTGCTCTGCGATACTATGCTGTATCTACTACCCCTACTTTAAATGTATTAGGTGCTAGTGAATAAGTAATAATGATTTGAAGTATTTCAAACAGCCTTGTTGCTATTAACTTACCCATTTTTCTAACCCTAACAATGTCTTTCTGTACTTCTGTAACTCTACCTCTGAATGTGTTCACTTTAACTCAAAGCAAAGCTTTCATTTGCAGGATTAACCAACATTCAACCAGCTCATTTGTGTCTGCTTACAGCGACAGCATTAGCTAAACTATAACCTAGCATTCATTTCCCCCAATGCTGCATTTCACTGCCACTGAACTTATGAATTAAGGCTCGATAACCACTGCTATGCTTTCAAATTTCACTTTTTTTCCCTCCTTGTAAGCTGACATGAGAAGAAAACTTTGCAAATTATAGACATCTGTGGCATATTTATGTCCAGGATTGAATAAACAAAAATGATGCAATAAAGCATGTGCTCTGGGTAAAAAGCTTAGAGTCCAACTTGAAGTTTCATTCAGCACACTCTCAGAATTAAAGGAGCCATTCTTTCACCATATCCTTTTTTTCTGAGAGTGTATCCGACAAGAGTAAGGCAGTGGAAGAAGTATGAGCATGAAAGCAGATTGTGTCATTTACAGTATTTAAAGTACAGGAAACAAAGCACGGGTTAATAATAAGACAGGAGTCTTTTTGTTGTTGTTGGCACTGAGACCAGAAACGGTGGAGCTGCCTACATCTACACACCAGCCCCTCGTGGTGAATGTCTCAAAGCCAGGCCTTTACAGATGGTGAGCAGTCCAACCCAGACCCAAGCACAGCAAGAAAAAGCTACGCTCCCTGCACAGATTACCATGCTGCGATCTGAATACTGTACACTTCTCAGAAATCTTGCCACCACCATGAGTGAAGAGTAGCTTTTAATGCTGTGCCACACTTGTTTAGAAATCCTTGGCGTATTTCATCCGCCTACAGCGCACAGCTTGGCTCGTTGGTGCAGTCATTGTGGCTACTGTGGTTACTGTCCACGTCCCTCTTCCTCAGCTCCCTGCCCGCCTTGTGCTGCTGACTGCTTCCGCCATGGCTGTGGCTGTGGCTGTGGCTGTGGTGGGCGGAGGGCGGCGGAGGCTGCTTGCCAATCTCGGGGTGGTTCTGGTGATGGCCGTGACCGTGCTCTCTGGCGCCACCACGAGACTCCGCTTCATCACCCTCCACAAACCCCACTCCCCTTTTGGTGTCGTCCAGAGCTTCGAAGTTGTCATTGTGGTTGGTGTCGATGGTGTCACTTTCCGGTACAACCTGCAGGTATGCTCTGACGCGGTGGTGGCGCGCGCCTGCATCGTCACTGAAGTCAATGACGCGACATTCGTAGGTGCCCTCGTCGGACGGCTTCACTCGAGAGAGGCGGAGTTTATGGGAGATGTTGCTTCCTACAACCTTCACAACCTGGAATGACAAAAATAATATGAACAAAATTATTATTACTGTTAGTTTTATTTCTGTTGCTGGGTGACATTGTGAGATCATTGTCTCAGTGGATTTCCTAGTTTAAATGCATTCTGAATGAATGAATGCGGAGACAGCTGGTGATGATAATGGCTGGGTTGCTATTACATTTTTTTCTATCCACTGCACACCAAGGGGCAAGCCAAATTCTCTAGGTATACCTGCAAACTATACAAAAAGGCCTCTAATAACTTTTATTGCCTCATATGTTTGTTTTAATGTCTTTTTTTTCCCCTCTTTCATCTGCTCCATTTCGGGGTCGCCACAGCAGATCATCATCATCTGATATTGCAATGAACGCATGTCGATTTGGAAAGGATTTTTATACCAGATGCCCTTCCAGATGCAACCCTTCCCATTTCTTTGGGCTTGAGACCAGGCAGGGGAGTACACTGGCTTGCGCTCCCCCTGTGGCTGGGTAACCAACTTTTGTCCCCCCCCCCCGTTATGCTGAGCACCAAGCTAGAGGGCAGGAAGTACCATTTTTATATGGTCTTTTAGTATGACCCAGTCAGGGCTTGAACCCACGACCTCCTGGTTGTTGGGGCAGATAATCTACCACTAGGTTATCACTCCGGTTAACATCTTTTTAAATCTAAAAAAATAAGTAAAATAAAATAAAAACAAGCAACTTATGTGGAATTAAAGTAGGACCAACAGAACATAAAATCTCCCTGTATGCCGATGACATAATTCTGTTTATGTCGAAATTTTAAAAAATCAATTCCAACCTTGTTAAATTTAATAAAGAACTTTGGGGAAATATCAGGATATAAAATAAATAAAACAAAATCTTCAATATTAATGCTAAATGAGACCCAGAGAAATCACCCAGCACCTGGGGTAAATCAATTCAATGTTGTAAATCAGTTTAAATATTTAGGAATTCAAATTTTGCCTAAGCTAGAATCAGTCGCCAGTGCCAACTATGAAGCCTTAATGACAGATATTAATGAGTTACTTCACAGATGGATGTCACTACCAATGTCGATGATCGGGAGAATTAATATACTTAAAAGTAATATCTTACCAAAAATATTTTATTTATTTCAATTCATTCCTTTACCACCACCTTCAGATCTATTCTCAAGAATTAAAAAAAAAGTTAGTGGAATTTATATGGAACAATAGGAAGGCTAGATTACGTCTGTCCTTACTATATTTACCATTTGATCGTGGAGGTCTGAAATGTCCAAACTATGTTGTATTACTGGTCAGCACAACTGAGGTCTATGACATATTATTTTTCATCAAATGATCCTCCTCACTGGACTGAAATGGAATCATACAATTTACCTTTACCTCTTCCCATATTCATATACTCAGACTCGGCTAAAAAATTACAGAAACAAGTTAAAAATCCAATTGTAAAGCATATGATCAAAATATGGTGTGAAACCAAAAAAATATTTAAAAGAACCACACTTATTGTCACAATTTAGCCCAATATGGGGTAATCAATATTTTACACCAGGGAGAGCGGATGCTGTATTTAAAGTATGGAATTTAAAAGGGATTCAAAAGATTCAAGACTTATATTTGTCACGTTCAGATAACATAATGTCTTTTGAAGAACTGAGGATCAAATTCAATCTTAATAGAACACATTTTTTTTTTAAATATCTTCAGCTTAGGAATTTTATTCGATCAAATCAAAATAATGCTCTCACCCGACCTACTTATTCATCCTTGGAAAAAATTTTGACGAAAGATAGTAAGAGAAAGGGTATTATTTCAGAATTTTATAACTCATTGACACTATTCTCAAGTGAAAATTCACAGAAAAGACTGAATTATTGGAAAGAAGACCTGCAAACTGAAATTTCAGAGGAACAATGGGAATTGGCTTGTACAGAAGCTCAAACCAAATCAATAAATGTACGTCTTAAATTGATACATTTTAAATGGTTAATGCGGATGTATGTTACACCGGTGGAGTTAAATAGATATAACAAAAACATACCAGATACATGCACAAAATGTATGGAAAGTAAAGGAACCCTATTTCACCGTTTATGGGAATGTAGAAAAATCAGAATGTTTTGGGAAGAGGTGAGGGTAACAATTGAAAAAATAATTTCAAAACAATTACATTGAACCCTAAACTGTTTTTGTTGGGTCTGTATCCAGAAAAACATAACTTTAATAAGAGTGAAAGAACATTCATAGACCTCAGTTTGCTTAATGCCAAAAAATGTATTGCACTACTGTGGAAAAAGACCCATAGACCAGATGTGACTCAGTGGTTAAGACAGATGTTAACAAACCTTCCACTAGAAAGAATAACATGTATACTGAAATCAAAGGAAATTGTGTTTGAGAATATATGGAGACCTTTCATTGATTATGTAAAGAAATTAAACATAACTTCTGAAGAAGAAGGTGAATGATGTGTGTGGACCTTGCAAATTCCAAATTGGTGAATGTATAATATGTATACTTATGTAATAGATTACCTAGACTAAACAGAGGAGCATTGTTGAAGACTTGCCTTTGTTAGTGGTTGTTGGTGTTTTTAATATTTTTTTTTTCTAGTTAGTGTTTTTTTTTAATTATTATTTTTAAATTACTTTAGTGTTAGTGTTTGTGCCATGTTTGTAAAAAAAAAAAAAGGTTCAATAAAAAAATATTGTGGAAAAAAACAAAACAAGCAGCTTCAGTTGACTCTTTGTATAATTACTGTAATTTAGACAGGACCAGCCCTGTCAAATGAGATTTTTGCAGCATTACTGTTTACTAAAGGGGATGCATCAATGGCTTTACACAATTTCCAGCATGACTTTTGCTGCATTTGTGCTTCCTGATTTTAGCAGAAAGGTGTTTCAAATGTCTCCTCCAAATAGAAAACAGGGGAAACAGAATAAAGATTTCTTATAAGCTAGATGTTAGCCAGTTCAAACCAAGTAACACAAAATTATATTGTTATTAAAAAATGTGCAAGTCTTTTGGCTGATGTGCTCCTTGTCTCTCTACCTCCATTTTTCCTCCAAAGAAAGATGAAAAAGTAAGCAATCCACTTGGTTCCAGCTGAGACCTGCCAGAGTAAAATTCTCCCTTCACTTTTATGTCCTTTCTCAAGCTTGCCACCGTCTTATATACAGTATGTAATCTCTGCTGTCATTGGTCACTGGTTAGTAGCAAATTGATGGGGTGAGGGGGTGGGTCTTACACCTGCCAGTAACAAATGGACAAATACTTCGATGACTGTGCAGTAGCCTGTGTGGCTGCAGAAATAGAACCCATTTATATACAGTGGTGTGAAAAAGTGTTTGCCCCCTTCTTGATTTCTCATTTTTTTGTATGTTTGTCACACTTAAATGTTTCAGATCATCAGACAGATTTAAACATTAGACACAGATAACACAAGTAAACACAAAATGCAGTTTTTAAATGAAGGTGTTTATTATTAAGGGGAAAAAAATCCAAACCTACATGGTCCTGTGTGAAAAAGTGATTGCCCCCTAAACCTAATAACTGGTTGGGCCACCCTTAACAGGAACAACTGCAATCAAGTGTTTGTGATAACTGGCAATGAGTCTTTTACAACACTGTGGAGGAATTTTGGCCCACTCATCTTTGCAGAATTGTTGTAATTCAGCCACCTTGGAGGGTTTTCGATCATGAACTACTTTTTTAAGGTCATGCCACGGCATCTCAATTGGATTCAGGTCAGGACTTTGACTAGGTCACTCCAAAGTCTTCATTTTGTTTTTCTTAAGCCATTCAGAGGTGGACTTGCTGGTGTGTTTTGGATCATTGTCCTGCTGCAGAACCCAAGTGCGCTTCACCTTGAGGTCACGAACAGATGGCCGGACATTTTCCTTCAGGATTTTTTGGCAGACAGCAGAATTCATGGTTCCATTTACCACAGCAAGTCTTCCAGGTCCTGAAGCAGCAAAACAGCCCCAGACCATCACACTACCACCACCATATTTTACTGTTGGTATGATGTTCCTTTTCTGAAATGCTGTTCCATTTCATCCGGCGTAAAAGTGACACACACCTTCCAAAAAGTTCAACTTTTGCCTCGTCAGTCCACAGAGTATTTTCCCAAAAGTCTTGGGGAGATGTTTTCTGGCAAAACTGAGATGAGCCTTTATGTCCTTTTTGCTCAGCAGTGGTTTTCGTCTTGGAACTGTGCTATGCAAGACATTTTTGCCCAGTCTCTTTCTTATGGTGGAGTCATGAACACTGATCTTAACTAAGGCAAGTGAGGCCTGCAGTTCTTTGGATGTTATTGTGGGGTCTTTTGTGACCTCTTGGATGAGTCGTTGCTGTGCTGTTGGGGTAGTTTTGTTCGGCCGGCCACCCCTGGGAAGGTTCACCACTGTACCATGTTTTCATCATTTGTGGATAATGGCTCTCACTGTGGTTCGCTGGAGTCCCAAAGCTTTAGAAATGGCTTTATAACCTTTTCCAGACTGATAGATCTCAATTACATTGTTTCTCATTTGTTCCTGAATTTCTTTGGATCGCAGCATGATGTCTAGCTTTTGAGGATCTTTTGGTCTACTTCACTTTGTCAGGCAGGTCCTATTTAAGTGATTTCTTGATTGAGAACAGGTGTAGCAGTAATTAGGCCTGGGTGTGGCTGGAGAAATTGAACTCAGCTTTCCAAAGATGTGATAAACCAGTTAATTTGTGTTTTAATGGTGGGGGGGGGGGGCAATCACTTTTTCACACAGGGCCATGCAGGTTTGGACTTTTTTTAACCCTTAGTAATAAACACCTTCATTTAAAAACTACATTTTGTGTTATCTTTGTCTAATATTTAAATTTGTTTGACGATCTGAAACATTTAAGTGTGACAAACATACAAAAAAAAGAGAACTCAGGAAGGACAACACAGAACACTTTTTCACACCACTGTATAGCTAGTGTTTTGTTGTGAGTTCTGAGGACTCTTGCAACTTTAAAGTCACACAAAACAAAACAGAGTAAAATGCTTATAATTTATAATAAATAATCTGTACATAGGGCAGGTTGGTGGCACGCTGGTTAATGCTGTTGCCTTCACAGGAAGAGGGTTGTGGTTTTGATCCCTCCCCTGGTCAACGGTGACCTTTGTCTGTGGAGTTTGCATGTTCTCTCTATGTCTGCATGGGTTTCCACCAGACACTCCGGTTTCCTCCCACAGTCCAAAGCCATGCACGTTAGGTGAATTGGCATCATCTGGGAATAAATTGTTCTTAGGCATGAATGTGAGAGTGAATGGTTGTCTGTCTCTCTGTGTTGGCCCTGCAATGGGCTGGCAAACTGTTCAGGGTGTACCTCGCCTCATACACAAAGACACTGGCATAGGCTAGAGCCACTAGACTTTTGACTGAGTTAACCAGCATTTTACTTTTGTGGCACATGTTGACACAGTTGCTAAAGAATAGTTCAGTTCTTTTGAAATGGGGCCATGTGAAATGAGTTGTTTATTTTTTTTTCTTCATGACAGTTCAGTTTGTAATTACAGCTCCTGTGAAATGATTAGTCATTCAATTATCTTCAGTAGTTGGTCGTCTGCCTTCTCTCCTTCTAGAGAACTACAGAGGGGAATGTAATGAACTCACATTTTTACCCAATCAAAAGAAATACTGAAACTTCAAAAATGCCACTGCAATTCAACCGAGCACTATCCCAAACATCTCCATACTGCTTTACATCTTCAGACAGCACTTTATTTTCTACAGAAGAACGTCTGCATTTATACATGTATGAAATTGTATAAATAGGTTTGTATAGCGCTCTCTTGAATTGCAGTGAAGTTTGTAAATTTTCAGTATTTCTAGACTGTAAAAACTGACTCTAAACATGTGTCCAAGTTGCCACCATAAACTGACTTTCCAAAAGTTCCATACATTACTTATAATTCTGAACAACCCTAGAATGTATTTGAACTTGTATTGTGTGCTGCCCTGTTTTCCTGCTTTCATTTCTCTTTACGATCCCATGTTTTAAATCATCTCCCTATTAACCCACCACCACCCCAGTCTGTCAAATTTTTTTCCTTTCTATTGGATATAAGGTGAATATGGGGAAAAATAAATAAATCCCACTCTGTTTTTTACTGTGGCAGACAGTTTTACTATTTCAGATAACAGCCAGTCAGCTGTCTGGCAGTAAAACAAGTGAGGAGTAAGGTGAGGAAAAAGTGCACCGATTTTTCCCACAAACATTATCACACTGTGGACACCTTGAGGCAAGTTTTACTCCCTGTATGCCCTGCACTATCAAAATGACTTGTATATACATGACATTGGCTACAGGATAGTTATGTATTAATGCTCATGAGGTGCTTCAGATTAAACGGTTCTAGGAGCCTTTTGAGGGGAAGTGTCAGCTGAGAAATTTCCACAAGGTGTTTTTATGATAATAAATTCCTCTCTTTTTCTAAATCCACCTCTGTTCCTGACTGACTCAGTATCCAACAGGTTCATAAATAAATACAGTATAAGGTTGTGAGCAGATGTACCATGCCAAAGATGGTGATGTCACTGCTTTTCACAGCATTTCCTCATTTCAGAACATTTAAATCTGCTTATTAAACAAAAAAACAAATAAAAAACGTATAGTGCTGTGAAAAAAAGTATTTGACCTCTTCCTGATTTCTTATATTTTTGCATATTTTTCACACTTAAATGTTTCAAATCATCAAACAGATTTTAATATTAGACAAAGATAAACAGAGTAAATACATATGCAGTTTTAAGATGATTTAATTTATTAGGGGAAAAAAGATATCCAAAAAAAGTAATTGCCCCCTTGTTACATCATAAATTAACTGTGATTAACCACATTTTTTAGAAGGCTGAGTTCAGTTTCACGAGCCACACCTTTATTACTGCCAGACCTGTTGAATCAAGAAATCACTTAAATAGAACCTAGTGAAGTAAGTTAAAAGATCAAAAAAGGAACACATCATGCCATGATCTATAGAAATTCAAGAACAGATGAGAAACAGAAGCCCAGAAAAACATCTGAAGAACTGCAGGCCTCACTTGCCTTGGTTTCAACACTGGTCCATAATTCAGCAATAACAAAGACTCTGCAAACTTTGGAGGAAAATATTTTGTGGACTAACAAGAGAAAAGTTGAACTTTTTGGAAGGTGTGCATCCCGTTACATCTGGCATAAAACTAACACAGCATTTCATAAAAAGAACATCATACCAACAGTCAAATGTGGTGGTGGTAGTGTAATGGGGTCTGGGGCTGCTTTGTTGCTTCAGGACCTGGAAGACATGCCGTAATTGATGGAATCATGAATTCTGCTCTCTACCAGAAAATCCTGAAGGAGAATGCCTGACCATCAGTTCATGACCTCAACCTCAAGCCCTCCAATGTGGCTTAAAACAATTCTGCAAAAAAGAGGGGGCCAAAATTCCTCAGTGATGTAAAAGACTCATTGCCATTTATCGCAAATGCTTGATTAAAATTTGTTTAATCTGAAACATTTATGCAGGGCTGTACAGTGCGACATGACAATTGGTCTATGCAAAGAATGAATGAACTGACGTAGCACCATGCGATGAGAAACAGACCCCTTTGTGTGTATAGCCACTTTCAAACTACACTTAAACCGCTTTCAAACTACAACTTGTGAGCTGGAGTTGCCAGTTCCACCAGCATAAATTCACACCTCAACAGTCTCCCACAGATAACAGCGCATTCCTCTGGGATATCAAGTCCTCACATCGCTAATTGCGCTGGTCAGGCCGGAAGCTGATGAAACAGGCCACTATTGATAGTCACCGGCATTTTTAATAAGTCTTTAAATTTTGTCGCCCCGTGTCAAACTCAGTGCAGATCAGTGGTGGAATACACCGATCTCTGTTACAACGGAGAGGACTGCAAAATGCACCAGACATTTTTTTTTTCATAGCGGAAGTGAATAGCTTTCATTTTTACAAGAATGGACACTGTTTCTGTGTGCAGGCTGCACTTTTGTTTGTGTGTCACTTTTAGTGCCACACAAAGTGGGATATGTTTTATTTCGGAAGGAGTTGTCATGGGGGAAAAAAGCGGAGCAGAGGATATGCAAGGTGAACCAGGAGATTGACCTTCACCGACAGGATGTGCAGGTCTCATCTCCGCAGTAGCCGGGTGATGATCAGACCTGCTGCAGGCTCCAGGAGTGACTGAAAAAATGCTGTTATTAAAGAAAAAAAATTTACATTTCTTCTGGCTTCTCCTAGGTCCAGCAGTTCATTTTGCATGGGTCTCTGGAATTGGAGCTGCGGCGGAGAAAGCGGAAGCTCCATAAGGCGATGTAGGCTAGGCCAGAGGTGTCAAACATACGGCCCACGGGCCAAAACTGGCCCGTTAGGTTGTATGGTGCGGTGAGTGTGTTTAGGTAGTTTGTTTAGGTTACACCAGAGTGGTGGCCTAGAGGTAGAGCATCTGCCCCACAGCCAGGAGGTCGAGGTTCAAGTCCTGGCTGGGTCATGCCGAAGACCATATAAAAATGGAACTTCCTGCTGTCCAGCTTGGTGCTCAGCAAAAATGGAATGGAGGAGGGAAATGTGGGTGGCAGTGACTCAGGAGGTAGAGCTGGTCATCTAAAAACCAGAGGGTTGGCAGTTCGAATCCCACTCTCCCCAGTCTTCCTGCTGTTGTGTCCCTGGGCAAGACACTTTACCCACCTTGCCTCCAGTATCCATGACACTGGGCATGAATGTGTATAAATGTTCGGTAGTGGTCGGAGAGGCCGTTGGCACGGATTGGCAGCCATGTTTCCGTCAGTATGCCCCAGGGCAGCTGTGACTACAGTAGTAGCTTACCGCCAGTGTTGGGTGTAATCTGATTACTGTTTGGTGTAACGCAGTAATGTAACGCGTTAGTTTGATAAATGTAGTAATCCCGTTACAATTACTAATCCAAAAGATCGCGTTACTAGCATTTCTTTTTAACAACTTACAAAACAGGAAAACAACTGCACTGCCAATAAACCGTAGAAGAAGAAGCAGTAGTGGCGTCCACTTCCGTTTCTGCCACTACGCTCCTATAAGTATCAGCGGGCTGTCACAGTCTGAGCGCCGATGTCGTCCACGCTCAGGCCATACATCATCTCAGCCCGGCTTTTGTTATGACAGCGTCTCAGCGGGCTTCCGGCTGTCAAGCTCCACGGGACGGCTGGAGGCCAATTACCTCTCATCAGCTGAGGCGCTGTCAACCACTATATAAGGGAGCGGCCCTGTTTGCTCAGGGCTGCGACCTCACTCTATCCACACGTACCTCTCGCTGTGGATTAGGCTGGAGTCCCTACGTCCGGCTCCAGCCCTCCTCTCTTCCCTCATCATGATCTGTAAGTGTACCTCCTGTTTTATTTGTGTTTTGCCCCACAAGGCTCTTTTCCTTTGTTCCTTTCCTTTATTAATAAACTACGCAAACTCACTGGTTGGCCCTTGGTTCTTATTAATGGCTCGCAAGAGCCATTTGTGACAGTAGGTCGCAGCCAGTGAGTTGCCGGCCACCGTGAGTTTGTGCATTAATTGGACTGTTGTTCTTCCCTGTCTGGGTGTTCACTCTGGGAGAATGCCATCACCCAGGAGCCGCGTTCGGCACCTGGGTAATGAGCTAGCGAGCACCCTGGAGTATGTTGATGGGACGCTTCTCGCTGCTACGCTTGACGACAACCCCAACGACATGCGCTGGCACCTGGACTACGCTGAGGTTTTGCTGGACAACCTTCCTCGCTACGCCAACCACCCTGAAGTCAGCGCGAGGAGAAATGACATGGCCGCACAGCGCGAGATACTCTGTGGGCTGGAGGGAAATCCCGGCAGGAAGCCGAAGAGGAGAAATCGTTGCCCCTCGCTTTGGGATCCCGCTCCTGCCTCCGTTCCGACCCGGGAGTTTGCACCATCCAGGGGTCTTCCCCCATCGAGCATGACATCAGTCGGGATTCCCCCAGAGGAGCTGCAGCTGACAGCAATTAACATCTGGGACCGAGTGGCTGCTGCTCGCTCCGCTGTGCATCCTTATGAAATCATTAAGCATGTGACGGCGGCAGTCAGACTGGTGGAGAGGAATCCCGGGTTAAGTGACTTTCTTGAGTTCGCCGACCTCCTCGCCTCTGTCTCCGCACAGGAGCAGCGATTCCCAGACCTCACCTTCGCCTCGCCCTCTGCCAGAAACCATCGTCACCACCACCATCAACCTCAGCCTGTATCCCGTCCGGATCTAGTTCCGGGTCGCCGCAAGGGCTCAATCCCCCACACAGCTGTCACTCCTGCGCCTCGTCAGAGGGGAATCCCCGCAGCCTCTCCCTCCGGGCCATCTTCTCCTGCTATCCCATCAGCGCTCTGTGCCCGGCTCGTCTCGGCTGTCGCCCCCTCCTCCTCGACGCCTTTCCCGGCTGCTGTGTGTACCTGGAGTCCTGTTTCGGCGAGCCCCATTCCGAAACCTCCGCGAGCGGCTCCCCCTCGTCCTCCCAGGGGGCCCTCTGTCACCGTCCGGCGGGAAAGGGAGGAGCAACGTCCGCTGCAGCAGGCACCATCCTGCCTCCAGGAGACAGGTAAGTCAAAGTTCATTCATATTCTCATTATTGTGATTTGCCTTGTCAGACTCCTGGGGGTGGAGTTTGGGGTTCGCAGTCCCCCGAGCTCCCACCACCTGCTGTGGCTTTAATTGTCAATCCCGCATCCTCTGTGTCTCCCTCCACTGAGCGGTCCTCGACGCCAGGCCAACGTCGCCAGATGAGGAGGGGGCCTGCGGTTCTGGAGAGCCTGGTTCCGGTCCCGCAGCCACGTCGTGGGCAGAGGAGGAGAGCGGACTGCATCGTGGAACCTGCGCCGACGAGGAAGCGTCCCCGGGTCTCCACAGACGAGCGGTCCGGTCCAGTGGGCCAAGGGTCTCCTGCCACCACGCCATGTGGGTCGTTGGCGTGGACGTCAGTGCCGGAAGATCCTGAGGCTGCGGACACCATCATTCCAGCTGCGGAGCCCGACATAGCTGAGTGGGAGCCTGAGGACGACCTCCTGCTGTCTGAGCCCGGATCATCGGAGTCCTGGCGGCGTCAGAACCTGAGATCAGGCAAGTCCTCTGTATTGTCTTTCTCCTTTCCATTGTAGAGTATTTTTGCCTGTCTCTTGGGGAGACGAGCCGGGTGCAGCTGCCCGCTGTGTCCGAGCTTGTCTCACCGGGTTCTGGCGCTGCCGGTGATCCTGATCCCGTTTCTTTTCTCTCTCCCGAGCCTTCCCCCAGGGTCGCCGGTGAGGAGCTGCTTTCGCCCGCTGTGCCAGAGGTTCCGGGTTTGGGGTTGGAGGTCGGTTCTGGTGCGGCGCCGACCCAGTCGGGGTCCGACACGGGTGCAGCCGTGACCCAATCGGGGTCCATCGCGGGTGCAACCGTGACCCAATTGGGGTCTGACAAGGGTGCAGCACCAGCAGGATCCAAGTTCGGTGAGGAAGCTGCAGATCCCCTGCCACTGGACACTGGACCGGCAAATCTTCTCCCCCATCTTTATCATCGTCCTCATCTTCACCCTCATCTTCCTCCCAAGCCTTCTCCACCAGGTGCCGTATGGACCCCTCACCTTCGGCCCGGCTCGCCCTCGCTATTCCCCTCTACAGGGAAGCCGTTGCCTTTCTCTCCCCTGCGGTCCTGGTGGCTGAGCGATGCGGGTCGGCCGCCAGAAGGACTGCCGCGCCCATTTGGCTCTCTGGGCCGGCCACCCGACCCACTGGACTCTCTATTCGGCGGCCTGGTCCGGCCACCTGAAGCACTGTTTTTCCTGGTGTGGGATTCGGGTAGGCCGCCTGAACTCTTCCCGTTACCCCTGTTGGCGGTTTGGACGCTGGGTGCGGGGATTCCCCCCGAACTGTGTAATTGTGCCTGTTATCCCTGTGTTTTTTCCCTCTGTTCCTTTGTAATTTGGTGGATGTACGGGTATGTTATTATGATTTCGTGTAATCTCATCGCTGGTAGCGTGTTTTTGTGTTTCATGCACCTTATCACTGTTGGTATGCCCTTGTTTTCTTTCTAGGCCTCCTCCTGTTGTTGCATTCCTTTTTTTTTAGGGTCTGGTCTATATATTGTCCGCATTTTATGGAGTATTGGGGGTTTTTTTTCTCCCTCTTCCGTACTCTGTAATTGCTTCGTTTGTTCCCTGTCAGTGTCCTGGGGTTTTTTTCATTCTCTTTTTCTGACTCACTCCCTCCTGGCCTGCGCCCCATCCACCCACCCTGGGGGGGGGGGGGGGGGGGGCTTGGGTGTTACTGGCCGTTCTGAGCCCGGCCTTGAGGGGGAGGGGCTGTCACGGTCTGAGCGCCGATGTCGTCCGCGCTCAGGCCATACATCATCTCAGCCCGGCTTTTGTTATGACAGCGTCTCAGTGGGCTTCCGGCTGTCAAGCTCCACGGGACGGCTGGAGGCCAATTACCTCTCATCAGCTGAGGCGCTGTCAACCATTATATAAGGGAGCGGCCCTGTTTGCTCAGGGCTGCGACCTCACTCTATCCACACGTACCTCTCGCTGTGGATTAGGCTGGAGTCCCTACGTCCGGCTCCAGCCCTCCTCTCTTCCCTCATCGTGATCTGTAAGTGTACCTCCTGTTTTATTTGTGTTTTGCCCCACGAGGCTCTTTTCCTTTGTTCCTTTCCTTTATTAATAAACTACGCAAACTCACTGGTTGGCCCTTGGCTCTTATTAATGGCTCGCAAGAGCCATTCGTGACACAGGCACGTAAGTCTGGCCTCTTTGCCGATGCCCCTGTCTGGTGGCTGTATCTTGTGTGTTGCCAACCCCTGCAATAAAGCTAAGTTCGACTGTGCAGCTGGCCTCGTCATTATATGGTAATTCCAGATATAACACAAACGGCACTTGCAGCGGCCGAGGGGAATCATGCAAATGGAAGAGTTGAGTAAATCGCTGTTTGGTGGCTGGAGATGTGCTTATTACTTTGAATTTGTTGAGCGAAAGGACAAGAACATGATGGTAATGTGCAAACTTTGTCCGGGCAAGAAACGGCTTTCCACCGCTGTGAACAAGCAAGTGTCTACCCTGGTAACTTAGTTTAAAAGTATATTCAATAAGCCATGTTGTTTTCCTTAAAACTTTCATTATAACTTGACATTTAAGGGTAGTGTTTTATTTTTATTTCAAACAGTAATTTATGTTTACACTGGATGGCAGGAACTGCCTTTTTGAAGGTTTAATTCTTAAAATGTTGAAAAATTAAGTTTGCACTTGGCCACAATATATAAAAGGGATATAGCTTTGTGCAATGTTTTCAAGCTTTTATTTTGTGAAATTTGCATACTTTCAGTACTGTTTTACATTTCTGTTAAGTGCCATCAGGGAGATTTTAATTTTACATTAAAGACAGAAGAGTAAAAAAGCTTTTTCTTTATTATGTATTTGTTAGTATAAGCTATAAAAATGTGTTGTTTGGACATATACAGTTTAACTTACGTGGAAATATGGTACATTTCACTGACGCTATCTGAAAGTAATCAGGAAGTAATCTGTAAATGATTACTTTTAACAATGAGTAATTTAAGTAAAGGATTACATTTTTAAAAAGTAACTAGTAATTGGTAATGGATTACTTTTTTGAGTAACTACCCCTAACACTGCTTACCACTACCATTGTCTGTGGAGTGAATGAATAATGTATCCACTGTAAAGAGTCTTTGAGTGTCTATGAAAAGCGCTATTTAAATCTGATGCATTATTATTATTATTAGGATTGCTGACTGATGTAGAAATGTATGTAAATTTAAAATAATTTCTAGAGCTTGACAAGCTGTTTTTATCATAAAGTGAAATACTATATTTTTAATAATTAAACTGCACTACTTGCACAGTGGCACAGGGGTTAGCCTGTTGTCTAATAGCTAGAAGCTTCCAGGTTCCAATCCCAAGGCTGGCAGGGGTAGGACCCTTTCTTTGTGGAGTCTGCATGTTCTCCCTGTGCTGTGTGGGTTTACTCCAGGTACTCTGGTTTCATCCCACAATCCAAAAACATGCATGTTAGGTTAACTGGTGATTCTAAATGGTTCTTAGGTATCTGTCTCTGACAGGCCCTTAGAATAGAGGGTTAATACTAGTGAAGTGCTTTGAGTGGTCTTTGAGACTAGAAAAGTGCTATATACAGTAAGTACAGGTCATTATCCTTGCAGTCAGTTTTAGAGAAGTGATAGATGTTTTGATCGTGCTACATGTTTTTGTCTTGTGCTACATGACTATGAACCTCTGTAGTACCAGTGCTATGAGCAAAAAAAGTTAATGTACACCCCTGTTTTCCTGTCTTGCCCTTTTTTTAACCGCCATACAGCACATACGTGTGAGGGGGGGCTGAAAAGTTCATAGTGGTCAGATTTGACCAAATGTGGTTTATTTTTCAACATAGTCTTCCCTTTGGTTCACACACTTCTTCCATCGGTGTTGCAACACTTGGATCCCTGCGGTTGAAAAATAAACCACATTTGGTCAAATTTGACCACCATGAACTTTTCAGCCCCCCCTCGTATGAATACATTCATTTCATCCATTACTTTCACACCATGGCATGTCCACTGTAGTATGACAACATATCTTGTCCCGAGGTCACGTACATAACGGGACATGCTGTTTTTTGGACTCTGGGTCCAAGATGTTATGTGCAACTGATTATCAAAGAGGCAGAGATTATCAAGGTTAAGTGTCGTGTGAAAGTAATGTATGTAATAAAGGTATTCCTATATCTAGTAATAACTATATGTTTTGGTGACACATGGGGAGTGCATAATGGTTTAGCATCTTAGACAAGAACAAAGAGCAGAGTTTCCCTGGGAGATAACAGGGAGGTGTTAAGGATGAATGCAGTGTGATCTTTTGTGTGTTAGAAACTTCTAGAAGGATGTTAAAGGATTAAGGAGGTGAATGCAATGTGACCTTTTGTGTGTTTGAAGCTTCTAGAAGAATGCCATGCTTTTTAAGAGGAGAGTCTCTGCTGAGTATTCATTCTGACTATGCTTCTGTGTGAGATGTGTAATAAACTGTCTGAGTCAAATCCGCCTCGTTATTTACACGCCCCACACTGGTGACCCAAGACGAATAATGGAACACGGCGAAAGATCCCCGGAGCCAGCCTCGTTGGGAGCCCCCAGCCAAGCATATGCTGTTGCAATCAAGCTACCGGATTTTTGGCAGCACAATCCGCGCTCCTGGTTCCACCTAGTTGAGGCGCAGTTCGCCCTCCGGGGGATTTGGGCGGATGACACAAAGTTCCACTATGTGGTCGCAACGCTCGACGCCGGCACGGCTCAGCACGTGGAGAGCCTGCTCGATCAGCCACCAACCAACGACAAGTACGGCGCGCTGAAGGCTGCACTCATCCAGCACTACACACTCTCGGTTGGTGAGAGAGCAGAGAGACTCCTGACGCGGACTGGGTTAGGAGATGGGTCGGCCATTGACCTGATGGAGAAGATGCTGAGGTTAAAGGGCACGGACGACGACCATTTCATTTTTACCCACCTCTTCCTCCGGAACCTTCCGTCAGCGACGAGAGCGACCCTGGCCAATTCGCCGTTGCTGGCCAAGCGGGACTATCGTGCGCTGGCCCGAGAAGCAAACCGGATCATCATCGCCAGCAGAGAGTTCACGACCATGGCGGCAGCGACGGAGCTCGGCGCGACGGCCGGAGGAGGCGAGGAGCCATCGACGGCAGCAGCAGAGCCACCGACGACAGCAGCAGCGGGGGCCAAAGAACGCAGGGGAGACACCCTTTGTTTCTACCACTGCCGCTTCGCAGAGAGGGCACGCAAATGTATACCACCGTGCCAGTTCAAGCGCTCGGGAAACGCCAAGACCAGGGGTCGGTAGCAGCCGCGACCCTCGGGGAGGAGAACAAGCTGCTCTACTTGACGGACGCACGCTCGGGGAGGCATTTCCTCGTGGACACCGGCGCCCAGATGAGTTTCATCCTGCCGACCTACGCCGACCGGCTGGCAGGATCTAGCGGCCCTGAGATGGTAGCAGCAAACGGCTCGGAGATTCAGACCTTTGGTGAGAGGACTCTTCTCCTGTCTCTACACGGCCGTACATTTGAGTGGACTTTTGTCATAGCAGCATTGAATTTCAATATACTGGGGGCTGATTTTTTGTGCACACATGGTTTGTTGGTTGATGTCGCTAACAGGTGCCTGGTTAATGCACTGTCCTTTGATTCTATCCCCTGTATAGCTCGAGCATCCCGGCCAACAGCACAAGCCAACGTCACAGCTGCATGCGGTAAGTTCCACACACTGCTCACTCAGTTCCCAGCACTCACTGTCCCGACATTTTCGGCAGCCATCGCTAAACACGGGGTGGAGCATTTTATCACCACCACCGGGCCGCCCGTTTTTGCAAAACCTCGGCGCTTGGACGCAGCTGAACTGGCCATAGCACGCGAGGAGTTAGCCAACCTGGAGAGGTTGGGCATCATCAGGAGTTCAAACAGCCCATGGGCTTCCCCGCTACACATGGTCCCTAAAGCTGAGTGTTCGTGGCGACCTTGCGGGGATTTCCGCAGGTTGAACAATGCTACAGCGCACGACCGCTACCCAATTCCTCACAGATTTTTCCGTTCGCCTGGCAGGAGCGCATGTTTTTTCTAAAATAGACCTGGTCCGCGGTTACCACCAAGTCCCAGTGCATGCTGAGGACATACCCAAAACAGCGGTGATAACTCCGTTCGGTTTATTCGAGTTTTTGCGCATGCCATTTGGGCTTAAAGGGGCTGCACAGACGTTCCAACGCATGATGGATGCAGTGCTGCGCAATCTCCCTTTCGTGTTCGTCTACTTGGACGATATCTTGGTAGCCAGCGCGTCCGAAGACGAACACGAAACCCACCTCACGACGGTTTTCCGGAGGTTGGAAGAGCACGGGTTAATAATCAACCCAGCGAAATGTCAGTTCGGGGTGACAGGGATTGATTTTTTGGGGCACCGCATCTCTCCTGAAGGAGCGGTTCCACTGCCTGACAAAGTGCACGCGGTAGCAGATTTTCCCCGGCCGCAAACGGTCAGGGCGCTACAGGAATTTTTGGGAATGGTGAAATTTTATAACCGTTTCCTTCCCCGCGCAGCGCAGCTCATGCAACCACTGTACGCCGTGCTCAAAAAACAGAAACCTGCGGATAAGATCGAATGGTCCCTGGAGCGAGAGCGGGCGTTCTCGGAAGTCAAAGCAGCCCTGGCAAACGCCGCATTGCTGGCCCATCCAGACCCAACGGCCCGCATAGCGCTCACCACTGACGCTTCAGATGTGGCCATAGGGGCGGTCGTGGAGCAGCGCGTAGCCGGGGCTTGGCAGCCGCTCGCCTTTTTCAGCAGGACTTTGCGCGACAGTGAACATAAATACAGCGCGTTCAACAGGGAGTTGCTGGCTCTCCACCTGGCCATTCGCCACTTCCAATTCTGGCTGGAAGGGCGCAGTTTCATCACATTCGTTGACCACAAGCCGCTAACATTCGCGATGGCCAAGGTTTCAGAACCGTGGTTGGGCCGGCAGCAGACAGCTTGCCGCGATCTCAGAGTTTACTACCGATGTTCAGCATGTCTCGGGTAAACTGAATGTAGTGGCAGACTGCCTCTCGCGCGCCGTGGCGGCCCCAGTCTGTGTGAGGATAGATTACGCAGCCATGGCCGTGGAGCAGGTTAGTGACGCGGACGTGCGCGTGCTCCAGTCTGGACCAACAGGGTTAAGGCTGGAGAGCAGGGTGCTGCAAGATGGCATGCCCCCCCAATCTGTGATGTCTCCACGGGGCGACTACGTCCCGTGGTACCGGCCGCTTGGCGCCGCCGCGTGTTTGACTCGATTCATTCTTTGGCGCACCCGGGAGTGCGCGCGTCGGTCAAAATGGTAGGAGAGAAATTTGTGTGGCCGAGCCTTCGCAAACAAGTGAAAGAGTGGGCAGCAGCCTGCATGGCGTGCTAACGAGCCAAGGTACACAGACACACGAAGGCTCCCTTGGAGCCGTTTCGCATCCCGGTTAAGAGGTTCGACCATGTTCACGTGGACCTCGTGGGCCCCCTCCCGCCATCACAGGGGTGCACGCACCTTCTGACAATGGTGGACCGCACCACGCGCTGGCCGGAAGTGGTTCCACTGGCGGCAACCACAGCCGAGGAGGTGGTGCGCGCGTTTTTGACAGCATGGGTGGCGCATTTTGGAGTCCCATCGGATATTACGTCCGACAGAGGCCCTCAATTTGTTTCCGAACTCTGGTCAACAATGGCCCGCAGCCTGGGTGTCACAATTCACCACACAACCGCGTACAATCCACAGGCTAACGGGTTATGCGAACATTTTCATAAGTCATTGAAAGCGGCTCTCAGGGCGTCACTGACGGATGCAAATCGGGTAGACAAGCTACCGTGGGTTTTATTGGGGTTACGTTCTGCGCCTAAAGAGGATCTGGAAGCTTCCCCGGCTGAACTCATTTTTGCGCAGCCACTTCGGCTGCCCGGGGAGTTTCTTCCAGATAATCCCGCGCCGGGCAGCTCCCCGCCTCAGCTGTTGCAGCGTAGTATAGACACAAGCACGCTGCCGGGCCCTGCTCACCACAGTTTTCCGCGCGTTTTTGTGCCGAAAACTTTGAAAAACACGGAGTTCGTTTTTGTCAGACACGATGCCCATCGCCCTCCACTGCACCCACCTTATGATGGACCGTTCAGAGTGCTGGAAACAGGGGACAAGCATTTTTTGCTAGATTTGGGGGGTAGGAGGGAAAAGATTGGCATAGACAGACTCAAACCCGCTTTTGTGGTGGCGGACGAGCAAGTGCTGTTGGCGAGGGCCCCTCAGCGTGGAAGACCCCCACGGGGAGCTTCCCAGAGAAAAGATTCCCCAGAGCACCCACACGGACAGACCTTTACCCCTCAAACATCAGCCCCCCAGCATGACAGCGCCGCGGAGGTGGTGAATCCTGGTTACAGCAGATACAGGAGAAGACTGAAGCCCAAGCAGCATGTGGATTGATGTTTAATGATTTTACCACAGCATATGGACTGTCATTCTATTGTTCTATCCAAGACGCTCGGGGGGGTCGTTTGGTGGCACATGGGGAGTGCATAATGGTATAGCATCTTAGACAAGAACAAAGAGCAGTGTTTCCCTGGGAGATAACAGGGAGGTGTTAAGGATGAATGCAGTGTGATCTTTTGTGTGTTAGAAACTTCTAGAAGGATGTTAAAGGATTAAGGAGGTGAATACAATGTGACCTTTTGTGTGTTTGAAGCTTCTAGAAGAATGCCATGCTTTTTAAGTGGAGAGTCTCTGCTGAGTATTCATTCTGACTATGCTTCTGTGTGAGATGTGTAATAAACTGTCTGAGTCAAATCCGCCTTGTTATTTACACGCTCCACAATGTGATAATTTCCTATCACTAACCTTCAATTGTTCAAGACTCACTTCCAGAAATTAGGGTTTCCTCTAGGTGCATTTAGTACAATAATACATATGGTGTCCCTCTCAATAGTTGCTCTTGAAAAAATTTTATTTATTTTCCATTCCAGCTGTCAAATGAAATATCCACCCAGGCTGTAATGCAGCCTGGATGTACACACACACACACACACACACACACGCACACAGACAGATGAAGGTGGAACTGAAGAAATTCTATTTGTGGCCTTGTGTTAGAGCCACACAACCAAGACGATGATAATGAGACTCTGGGAACATGATGAGATGTGACGTGTCGAGATATAAATACAACTTCATTTATCATACCACTTTTCCGCCTTCTGACGCCTGTACATGCTGGATTGTGTGTGTGTGTGGGGGGGGGGGAGTTATGTATAAGGTTGAAGGTTTGATGTGACGCCGTTTGTGAATTGATTTTTTTGTTTGTTTTTTGGATCTCCATATGTGAACATCTGCCATGTTTTTTGTTAGACTTTTTGGGAGGTGAGCCAACATCCATTATAGAAGGAGGGCTCATAATGATTTTCCAGCTGTACAGCCTGCAGTGTCTAACTCCACCCACCCACACACACACACACACACAGAGTCACTAAAACACAGTGTGTGCAGCTGCAGCAGCAGCAACAACCCTTCAGGGAGGAAACAGAGAGGCTTCATGTTTTTTTGTGTACATGTTTATAAATTTTTACTGTTGTATACACTGATTTTTTTATTTACCTGCAACGTTTCCATGCATTCATTTCCATTAATCAGAAACTCAACAGGTCAGCATCTCCTATAAAATGCTGATTTTACTCTGGTGTGATATTGGCAGCAAGTAATAAAACCTTCATTTTGGGAGAGAAAAACTTACTAAAAGAGGGTTTTTAAAAAATTACTAATTGTGTGAAAGCTGTTAAACATTTACGCTATTGTTTGTGTCCATTTTTATTCTTACATACATTTTCTGGTCAACATCTCTATTATGCTAGAAACTCCATATCATTTTGTTCATTTTTTTAAGGGCTTTATGCTTCGATTTTTCTACTTTGATTTTTAAACTTTTTTATGACATTTACACTTTTTAAATATAAATATTTAAATATATTTATATTTAAATATTTATATTTACATATAAATATTTTATAAAATATAGTGGCAGTGAAAGGAAAATGCTAAAAACATCTGCATATTTTCAGGTAGGAAAACTTTTAATATAGTCAACTATTTGGGCTTTAAGCCATTTTAACTTTTAAGCTAGCTTTTTAAGCTTTAAGTTTTTATTTAGCATTTTTAATAAAATTTTCTTCAAGTTTTTCGCTATATGCTAACATTACATTACATGGGTCCACCCTCCAGTGGGCTCACCACCTGCAGGGGGACCATGGGGGTCCAATGCTGTGTGGATCAGGTGGCAGTCAAAGGCAGAGACCTTGGTAGTCTGATTCCAGGCTTCCTAAACTGGCTTTTGGGACGCGGAAAGTCACCTCTCTGGTGGGGAAGGAGCCTGAGATGGTGCATGAGGTTGAGAGATACTAGCTAGATATAGTCAGCCTCACCTCAACACACAGCTCCAGCTCTGGAACCAGTCTCCTGGAGAGGGGCTGGAGCTTGGCCTACTCTGGAATTGCCCCGGGCGAGAGGCGATGAGCAGGGGTATTCTTGTATCCCCTCACTTTGCTGCCTCTATATTGGAGTTTTCCCCGGTGGACAAAAGGGTTGTTTCCCTGCGCCTTCGGGTTGGGAAACGGGTCCTGACCATCATTTGTGTCTATGCACCAAATGATGGTTCAGAATACCCACCCTTTTTGGAGTCTCTGACTGGGGTGCTGGAGAGTGCTCCTCTTGGAGACTCCATTGTCCTACTGGGGGACTTCAATGCACACGTGGGCAATGACAGTGAAACCTGGAGGGGGGTGATTGGGAGGAACGGCCTGCCCGATCTGAACCCGAGTGGTGTTCAGTAATTGGACTTCTGTGCTAACCACAGTTTGTCCATAACGAACGCCATGTTCAAGCATAAGGGTGTCCACATGTGCATCTGGCACCAGGACACCCTAGGTCACAGGTCAATGATCGATTTTGTTATGATGTCATCAGACCTGTGAACGTATGTCTTGGACACTCGGGTAAAGAGAGGTGCAGAGCTGTCAACTGATCACCCCCTGGTGGTGAGTTGGATCCGATGGCAGGGGAGGACCCCATTCAGACCTGGTAGACCCAAACGTACAGTGAGGGTGTGCTGGGAACGTCTGGCTGAGGCCTCTGTCCGGGAGGTCTTCAACTCCCACCTCTGGAAGAACTTCAACCACATTCTGAGGGAGTCTGGAGACATGGAGTCTGAATGGGCCATGTTCTCCACCTTCATTGTTGAAGCGGCTGCCCAGAGCTGCAGCCGCAAGGTTGTCGGGGCATCTTGTGATGGCAACCCCCAAACCAAGTGGTGGACACCAGTGGTGAGGGGGGCCATTAAGCTGAAGAAGGAGTCCTATCAAGCTTGGTTGGCTTGTGGGACTCCCGAAGCAGCTGAGGTGTACCGGCAGGCCAAGCGGAGTGCAGCACAGGTGGTTGCTGAAGCAAAAACATGGGTATGAGGCCATGAGGCCATGGAACAAGACTCGGTAGGCCTCGAAGAGATTCTGGCAAACTGTCCGGCGGCTCAGGAGGGGAAGCAGTTCCCTGTCCACACTGTGTAAGGTGCGGATGGGGCACCGCTGACTTCGACTGGGGATATCGTCAGGAGGTGGAAGGAATTCTTCGAGGATCTCCTTAAACCCACTGACATGCCTTCCACAGAGGAAGCAGGGCTTGCGGATGAGGGGGACGACTCGCCTATCACAGGGGCTGAGGTCACCAAGGTGGTTCAAAATCTCTTTGGTGGCCGGGCCCCGGGGGTGGATGAGATTTGCCCTGAGTACCTCAAGGCCCTGGATGTGGTAGGGCTGTCATGGTTGATGCGCCTCTGCAACATTGCGTGGAGGTCGGGGGCAGTGCCTTTGGCATGGGAAACCAGGGTGGTGGTTTCTCTCTTCAAAAAAGAGGACTGGAGGGTGTGCTCCAACTTTAGAGGGATCACACTCCTCAGCCTCCCTGGGAAGGTCTATGCCAAGGTACTGGAGAGGAGAGTCCGGCCGTTGGTCGAACCTCGGATTCAGGAAGACCAATGTGGTTTTCGTCCTGGCCGTGGCACATCGGACCAGCTCTTTACCCTCTCGTGAATCTTCGAGGGTTCATGGGAGTTTGGCCAGCAAGTTTACATGTGTTTTGTGGACTTGGAGAAGGCATTCGACCGCGCCCCTCGTGGTTTTTTGTAGGGGGGTGCTTCGGAAATATGAGGTATTGGGCTTATTACGAGCTATTCGGTCTCTGTACGACCATTGTGAGAGTTTGGTTCGTATTGCCAACACTCGGTTGGACTCATTCCCAGTGAGAGTTGGAATCCGCCAGTGCTGCCCTTTGTCACCGATCCTGTTCATAACTTTTATGGACAGGATTTCTAAGCGCCGCCAGGGAATGGAGGGTGTCATGCTTGGTGACCACAGGATCTCATCTCTATTGTTTGAAGATGATGTTGTCCTGTTGGCTTCATCCAGCAATGACCTACAGGTCTTACTGAGACGGTTTGCCACTGAGTGTGAAGTAACTGGGATGAGAATCAGTACCTCCAAGTCTGAGTCCATGGTCCTCAGCCGGAAAAAGGTGGATTGTCCTCTCCGGATTGGGGACAAGCTCCTTCCCCAAGTGGAGGAGTTTAAGTATCTTGGGGTCTTATTCACGAATGAAGGGAGAGTGGAGCGAGAGATTGACAGATGGATTGGATCAGCATCTGCAGTGATGCGGATGTTGTACTGGTCTGTTGTGGTGAAGAGGGAGCTAAGCTCTAAGGCAAAGCTGTTGATTTACCAGTCAATCTACGTTCCTACCCTCACCTATGGTCATGAGCTTTGGGTAATGACCGAAAGAACAAGATCGTGGATACAAGCAGCTGAAATGAGCTTTCTTCGCAGGATTGCTGGACCTACCCTCAGATAGGGTGAAGAGCTCAGTAATCCGGGACAGGCTCAGAGTAGAACCGCTGCTTCTCCACATTGAAAGTAGCCAGTTGAGGTGGTTTGGGCATCTGATCAAGATGCCTCCTGGACGCCTCCCACTTGAGGTGTTTCGGGCACGGTCCGCTGGGAGGAGACCCCGGGGCAGATCCAGGACTCGCTGGAGAGACTATGTCTCCCAGCTGGTCTGGGAACGCCTTGGCATCCTCTCTGAAGAGCTGGAGCAGGTGGCTGGGGAGAGGGAAGTCTGGGCTTCTCTGCCTGAACTGCTGCCTCTGTGACCCAGACCTCTGGAAAAGCGGTAGAAGATGGATGGATGCTGACATTATGTAAGATTAGGACACAGATTTTAAGCAAGCATTTTTTGAGCTTTCAGTGTTTTTAGCATTTTCAGCACATTTGTTCAACATGTCGGCTTTTATGCCAACACTATACAACTTTAAGCTAGTGTAGCTTTTAAGCTAACATTTTAAGGAAACTTTTAAAGTGATTTCCACTTATATGTTAATTGTTGCATAAATTGATTATGTTTTAGCTTTTAAGCTAGCATTCATCAGTGTTAAAAATGTGACAACAGTTGAAATTTCTTCAACTTTAAGCTATTTTAGGTTTTAAGCTGGCAGTATTCATCTTTTAATTATTTCCTCTTACACAGTAATATAGATCTATAGCTTTTTAAGATTTTAGGCTATTTATTCAGCTGTAAGCTACCTTTCTTTTAAGCTACAATTTTCAGTTTTTTAGCATTTCAGGAAAGCATTTTCAGGTTATATTTACAGTGCATTTTCTTTAAGAAATTCAAATTTTCTAGTTCTTATTTCAGATACTGACCTACATGTCCTGAAGGTTAAAAAAGTAGTGAAATTCATGTAAAAAAATTTTTTGCAAATTATAAGTGATTCTAGATCAGGCCCTCAAACCTAAAGGTCTTTTGCTCATAATAGGTGGCAAAAAACAGTTCTGACAAATAGTAATAATAATAATAATAATAATAATACCAAAAACCTCACAAATTACCATTATTTTATATTACAAAATAGTCAATTTATGAAATAAAACGTATGAAAAATGTTGCCAATGTACAGTGGAAAATGCAATGAAATGACTCTTATGGGAAAAACCCCCACAAATTTCACAAGAAAATATTTTCAAATTTATGCAGAATAACATCACAAATTTATGGGAAATTTTGCAAATTTCAAGGAGCAAGGAGCAAGGAGAGACTGCTCCTTGCTCACCTCCGCCCCCTGGTGGAACCAGCGATGGATCCACTCCAGTTCGCCTACCAGCATGGCATTGGGGTGGAGGATGCGGTGATCTTCCTCCTTCACCGTTCTCTGTCCCACCTGGAGAAGCCCGGGAATATGGTGAGGATCATGTTCTTTGACTTCTCCAGTGCTTTCAACACCATCCAACCGATGATCCTGAAGGACAAGCTGCTGCGCGCAGGGGTGGACCAGCACCTGTCATCATGGATCCTGGACTACCTCACGAACCGGCCTCAGTTTGTGAGAACCCGGGACTGTGTGTCCGACACGATCATCAGTAGCACGGGGGCCCCCCAGGGAACAGTGCTGGCTCCCTTCCTGTTCACTCTTTATACTGCGGACTTCTCACACAACACAACACACTGCCATCTACAGAAGTTCTCTGATGACTCTGCGATCGTTGGCCTCATCTCCAATGGAGATGAAGCTGAGTACAGAGGGCTTATCCAGGACTTCGTGGACTGGTGCCATCGGAACTGCCTCCAGATCAACGCGAGGAAAACTAAGGAGCTGGTGGTGGACTGCCGCAGGCATGGGCAGCCCCTCACAGTACCAGTAAATATACAGGGAACAGACATCGAGATGGTGACATCCTATAAGTACCTGGGTATTCATCTGAACAATAAACTAGACTGGTCACACAATACTGATGCACTCTACAAGAAGGGACAGCGCAGGCTGTTCCTGCTGAGGAGACTCAGGTCTTTTGGTGTACAAGGGGCGCTGCTGAAGTCATTCTATGACACGGTGGTGGCATCAGCCATCACTTTTGGAGTGGTCTGCTGGGGCAGTGGCATTACTGCAGCCGATAGGAAGAGACTGAACAAACTGATTAAGAAAGCTAGCTCTGTCCTGGGGCAGCGCCTTGATCCGATGGAGGAGATAGGAGAGAGAAGGACGGTGGCTAAACTGTCATCTCTGCTGGAGTCCGAGTTCCACCCTATGCAGGACATACTGAATGCACTGAGGAGCTCATTTAGCAGCAGACTACATCATCCCAGGTGCACAACCGAGAGGTTTCGTAGGTCCTTCCTACCAACGGCTGTCAGACTGTACAACCTAAGCAGGGCTGCTCGCAGAGATAGCAAAAAGACGTAACAAACTAATAGTTTTTTGAATGCAAAAGATGCAATAGACTTACACAATGGTCCCCTCCGGCATACAACTAGGAACATACCGGTCGCTATGGAGGGTGAGAATATGTATGGGCACATAATCATACCATGTAGGATAACTAAGTAGACGGTTATGCTGTTTCATTCCATCTAGCAACAATGCTCTGCACTGTGTGTGTTTATATATTTGCATATTTATTCCATCTAGCTACAATGCTCAGCACTGGGTGTGTTTATATATTTATATATCTACATATTATTCCATCTAGCTACATTGCTCCGCACGGTGTGTGTTTATATACTTGCATATTTATTCCACCTAGCTGCAATGTTCCGTACTGTGGGTGTTTATATATTTACATATTTATTCCATCTAGCTACAGTGCTCTGCACTGTGTGTTCATATATTCATATATTTATTCCATCCAGCTACAATGCTCTGCACTGTGTGTCTGTGTGTGTGTGTATATATATATATTTTATAGTAATACGTACATATGTTTATTAGCTGCTCTTGCTTGCTTGTTTTTTTTCTTGCCTTCTGATTGTTGCTCTGAGTGTTGCTATCCCTGTGCTGTTGCAATCCTGGAATTTCCCCGTTGTGGGACTAATAAAGGCTTATCTTATCTTATCTTATCTTAAATTTGCCACACCTGAAATATCAGAAGCATAGGTAGGTACAGTAGCCAAAAATTTTACTCAGTTAAAAGTAGTGTTACTTTATATTATTTCAAGTATACACTATATAATATTATTTCAAGTATAAGTAAGATTGCACCACGGCTTTGGAACACACTTCCCCTGTTCTTGTGCTGCCTTGAGTCTGTTGACTCCTTTAAGAAAGAGTTAAAAACTCATCTGTTTACAGACTTTTAGTTCTCGTTGAATGGCTTTTATTCCCTCACTGTTTACTCTTATTTATTCCTATTTATATGAGTATTTTATCTTATTTCTATTGATTTTAATTTCTTGTGTATTTGTAAATTTTAATTTGCTGCAAAGCACTTTGTGATATACAGCCGCGTACAAAATTGTTGGTACCCCTCTGTTAATGAAAGAAAAACCCATAATGGTCACAGAAATAACTTGAATCTGACAAAAGTGGTAATAAATAAAAATTCTATGAAAATTAACCAATGAAAACCAGACAATGCTTTTGAATTGTGGTTCAACAGAATTACTTTAAAAAACAAACTCATGAAACAGGCCTGGACAAAAATGATGGTACCCCTAGAAAAGACTGAAAATAATGTGACCATAGGGACATGTTCAACCAAGATGTGTCCTCTAATTAACATCACAGGTGTCTACAAACTTGTAATCAAGTCAGTCGGCCTATTTAAAGGGTGACAAGTAGTCACTGTGCTGTTTGGTGACATGGTGTGTACCACACTAAACATGGACCAAAAGAAGCAAAGGGGAGAGTTGTCTCAGGAGATTAGAAAGAAAATTATAGACAAGCATGTTAAAGGTAAAGGCTATAAGACCATCTCCAAGCAGCTTGATGTTCCTGTGACTACAGTTGCACATATTATTCAGAAATTTAAGATCCACGGGACTGTAGCCAACCTCCCTGGACGTGGCCGCAAGAGGAGACGGATAATACGAATGGTAAGAAAAGAGCCCAGAACAACCTCTAAACACATTCATGGTGAACTCCAAGGTCAAGGTACATTAGTGTCAGATCGCACCATCCGTCGTTGTTTGAGCCAAAGTGGACTTCATGGGAGACGACCAAGGAGGACACCACTGTTGAAAACAAATCATAAAAAAGCCAGACTGGAATTTGCCAAACTGCATGTTGACAAGCCACAAAGCTTCTGGGAGAATGTCCTATGGACAGACGAGACAAAACTGGAACTTTTTGGCAAGGCACATCAGCTCTATGTTCACAGACACAAAAATGAAGCATACCAAGAAAAGAACACTGTCCCTACTGTGAAACATGGAGGAGGTTCTGTTATGTTCTGGGGCTGCTTTGCTGCTTCTGGCACAGGGCGTCTTGAATCTGTGCAGGGTACAATGAAATCTCAAGACTATCAAGGTATTCTAGAGAGAAATGTGCTGCCCAGTGTCAGACAGCTTGGTGTCAGTCGCAGGTCATGGGTCTTGCAACAGGATAATGACCCAAAACACACAGCTAAAAACACCCAAGAATGGATAAGAGCGAAACATTGGACTATTCTAAAGTGGCCTTCTAGGAGCCCTGATCTAAATCCTATTGAACATCTGTGGAAGGAGCTGAAACATACCGTCTGGAGAAGGCACCCTTCAAACCTGAGACAACTGGAGCAGTTTGCTCATGTGGAGTGGGCCAAAATACCTGCTGAGAGGTGCAGAAGTCTCATTGACAGTTACAGAAATCGTTTGATTGCAGTGATTGCCTCAAAAGGTTGTGCAACAAAATATTAAGTTAAGGGTACCATCATTTTTGTTCAGGCCTGTTTCATGAGTTTGTTTTTTAAAATAATTCTATTGAACCACAATTCAAAAGCATTGTCTGATTTTCATTGGTTAATTTTCATAGAATTTTTATTTATTACCACTTTTGTCAGATTCAAATTATTTCTGTGACCATTGTGGGTTTTTCTTTCATTAACAGAGGGGTACCAACAATTTTGTCCACGTGTGTATATCTGTAAAAAGTACTATACAAATAAACTTTGCTTGCTTGCTTGATTAGTCACCAAAGAAACTAATTGAATAAAATAAAAAGTATCAACTAAAAAGTTATGAGTAGTGAGAAAGAGCTTAACTCCCAGATTTTTTCTCTTAAAAATGTATAAAATTTCTCATAACAGTTAAGTTTTGTAATACATTTTTCTCATAAATTTACTACTTTCTCCTCATAAACCTGATAAATTTGTGAAATTTTTCTTATATTTGACATATTTTTGTTATTAACTTGAAGCTTCTTAAAATAAATTTGCAAAATTTTTAATGTAATTTCACGACTTTTTTTTCATACATTTGAATCTTTTTTGTACATTTGTGACTTTACTCTCACCAGGTTTTGAGACATTTTCTTCTAAATGTACTGAGAAAAAAAATAAATTATCCATTCAAATTATACGTATAAAAAACAAATATTTTCTAAGAAAAAACAATGATTTCATCACTGATTTGAATGGAAGAAAACTATAAATTAAGTACATTTTTAGTCAGTTTTCAATTCACTGAAATCAAAAAGTAAGACCAAATTGTTTGAGTTAAAGTACAGTTTTTCTTCATAGTGTATCTTGACAGTATGTATTTGAGCAAAGGTCACTAACTACAAAGGTAACTACTATTCTTTTAACAAGTTACATATGCATTTACAGTATATGCAACAAAGGCAACAAGATTACAAGGACTGGGTTTTCATCATACTTGCTACTTTAAAGCATCTAAACTACATCAAGCACATCTATCTAGGATGGTGGCCATGTCTTTAATAATATTAGTGAGCATTCTATGTAATCAAATTCCACTAACTCCAATATGGAGCTCCTAAATGAAAATGTGCATAAAATCCTTGATGTGGAAGAAATACTAAATGACATTAATGTTACTATCCTATCGCTGTTAATCACTGAAGTTTAGCAGCTATAAATATGTAGGGGCAAAAATTAGAACCTGGTGATGATGTACAGCAGGCTTTTCCCCATAAAGAGGAAAGACACTTAATCTCTCACTTCCTGCTCCTCTCCTGATGCAGAGACTCCACGAGCCCATCAAAGTTTGAAGCAAACATGTTCATCTGGCATGAGTGGAAATCGCATCCTTAAGTGTAACATAATGCAGCATAAGCACAACATCTGCGTTTTGTACAGAACAAAAACTATAAATGTAATCTTGAACATTTTGTATCTTGTAATGCCAGGACAAACAGAAGGAAAAATCAGAGCAGATACTGAAGAGCTTAACTTACGCTGATTTTGGTAGCATCCTTTGGCATCTCCTCCTCGGAAGCCACCTAAAAATATCAAACAGAATGGAGGCTATTTATATGAAAGCACATATCACATGACATATCTCATCTAAAGCAATAGCCTAGAATGCCAAATACTTAAAGTTAATACTTGACAACTGAGAAGTTATTCTATTTTAGCATAATATTATCAAAGCATCTCAAATTTTTTTATTTTTGCTGTATCATCCATGCGTTCATTAATATTTTCATATTAACAGCTAGTACAATAAAGGAACTATATACTGTACTACACTTTGAAATGAGACTCAGATTTTAAATGAAGGGACTACAGCTCTGTGCAGAATAAGTTTTTAGCTCATTCCGGTGAAGCTGAAAGGAGCTAATGCGATGACATAGCATCCGTTGTCCCTCCGTCCATCTGTCTATCCACATTTCATGGGAATTGCTTCTCCTCTTAGACATTTGCCATGATGTTCACCAAACTCAGTTTACTGTATACGTGCAGCTTGAAAAAATAGTTTTTTTGTAAGTTAAGTTATTTTGTTTAATTGAAAAAACTTTTCAAATAAAACTACAATTCTATCATAATCTAAAATATGGTAATATAAATATGTATAAAGCTGCAATCAAAACTGCCATGGCAATACATTTTACGCATAAAGCAAAATATTTTTCTTTAAATTCTGATGATTATAGTCAAAAGCTTTTTGACTAAAATTAGAAATCTGTTATTTTAATATAAAATATTCTAAGATGGATATACGTACACTACTCACAAAAAGTTAGGGATATTCGGCTTTATGAACTTAAAATGCACTATAACCTTTACAGGTCAATTTAATTTGACCTTCTCTAACCTTTTGAATTCACATGTCCAACTGTTCAATGTTTCAGTACTTTTTGCATAACTTGCTGTTCTCTAACAAGGTGCTTAATGGCAAAATTCACAACAGGTGCTTGATCCCTGAATCGATCAATAAATGTCCAGTCCTCTTTAGCATGTTTTTCACATTTTGACATCATGAGACCAAAACGACACCTAACAACTGATCAACAGTACCTCACCATTGCGAGGCTTCAAACAGGATGGTCACAGAGGAAAGTGGCCACTGAGCTTAGAGTGTCACAGAGTGTCATCAGCAGGTTGCAACAGAGAGACTGGAAGAGTCACAGAAAAGCATAGAAGTGGACGTCCTTTGGCCACATTCCATGCTGATGACCGCTTCATTGTGAACAGTGTCCTGCGGAACCGGATGATGAATGCTACTCAACTCCAGGCACATTTAAGGGAGGTGAGAGGCACCCAAGTGTCACGTCAACCCATTCAAAACTGTTTACATCAGCTTGGTTTGCGTGCTAGACGGCCACACCACCAGGCACAGACGTCATCATTTGCATGGGCCAGGGAGCATTTACGCTGGACAAGGGACCAATGGACTTCAGTGCTGTTCTCTAATGAAAGTCGATTCACAATGAGCAGAAATGATGGCCGCCAACGATGTTGGAGACGTCAAGGACAGCGCTATGCATCAGCCACTGTTGCCACCATGTTACAGTCTGGGCAGGTGTGTCTAGTCAATACAGAACTGCCCTACACCTTGTGAATGGTACAGTGACAAGCCCATATTACCCGAATAACATCATTAATCCAGTCATTGTGCCTCTGCATGAACAACACAGGCCAAATTTCATCTTCATGGACAACAATGCTCCAGCTCATCAAGGTCACATTATTAGGGAATGGCTGCTGGAGGCTGGGGTACCTCAAATGGGGTGGCCTGCACTTTCTCCAGACCTGAATGCCACAGAAAACCTATGGGATCAGCTGAGTCACCGTGTAGAGGCTCGTAACCCTGTACCCCACAACCTCAATGACCTGAGGGCCGCCCTTCAAGAAGAGTGGAATGCCATGCCTCAGCAGACAGTAAGTCGACTTGTGAACAGCATGAGATGTCGTCGTGAAGCTGTAATTGATGCTCAAGGGCACATGACATGTTATTGAGACATTGACATTTTTTGTTGTGACATACCCACCACTGTTGTTGGCTTTTCTTTCAATAAATTGTTTGAGATGAGGAAATCACCATTGCATGCTTCTACTTAAATGCCCTACTTTTATCAATGTAGCATGAACTTTTTACATTTTCCATAAATTTCACCCAAAAGCCAAATATCCCTAACTTTTTGTGAGGTGTGTGTGTGTGGTGGTGGGGGGGGGGGGGGGGATATTCCTCAGCCAGAGCACTGAGGTCAGCAAAGCAGCTGCTTCTGGCTGTTCCCAGGGCTCGGTTAAAAACCTGTGGTGACAGAGCCTGTTCAGTAGTGGCCCCTAAACTGTGGAACAATCTACCTTACCAGGTCAGAGCCGCACAGACACTTGAGCACTTTAAAACACTGCTGAAAACTCATCTTTTCTCCTTGGCATTTTAGTCCCAGTCTAGGCATGTTATCTTCGCCTTCTTAGTTTTTAGTTTATTTTTATTTATTGATCTATTCTATTTTATGTATTATTAATCTATTTTAATTTGTTTTTAACTTTTTATGGCTGCTTTTTCTATTTTATGCATATATCATTGTTTTATTCATAATTTTTATTTTAGCTTATGCTTAAATGTGTGTGTTGTCTGTACAGCACTTTGGTCAACAGAGGTTGTTTTTAAATGTGCTGTATAAATAAAGTTGGCTTGACTAATATGCCAATGCATTTTATGTGTTAGGTTACATACATATAAGAAACCTCCACAAATGTTACAGAAACCCTTACAGAAATACAAGTATAAGTTTTGCTTACAAAATTATGAACTATTTAACCCAATTCCCAATATATTGAAGCTTTAATATCTAAAATATAAGCTGCCCTGTCAATATTAGCAATAGGTGAGAATTTTTGACTCTTGGAGATCCAATTGTTCTCTCATATGCAAGAGATTTTCTATTGAATTTGTAACTTTTCTTTTACAGATTTGTGTGGGGTTTTCTCATTGCCACAAGAGCTCGTTAAACTAGGCTAACTGAACTGATATGACTATCTGTGTGATAACAGAACTATCCCATCTAAAATATTATAAAATAAAAAAGAATAATGCCTGCAAGTGAGATATATAATCAAATCAGCAATCATTATTGTTATCAACAATATTCACCTCAACTTTGTTTGTTTAGTCCTCTTTCTTTCTGTCAATGTCCAGTCTTATTGTTGTGTTGTTTATTGTTATTGTATTGTGTCATCTGTTTTATGTGGCTGGCATTGGCTGGCCAGGGGACACAACATAGAAATTATCTCCAGCTATAATCTTGTATGCTGCATATTTACATGTCTTATGTTCATTAATATGCATTGTCCCTTTTATAAATAAATAAACTTATAAATGTGGATTAATGAACCAACTGGAAACAAGGATGTCTAGTGGGGTGAGAAAAAAATAAAGAATAGTTCATCCAAAATATATTAAAACTAGAAAAGCACTCGGAGACCGCAGACCTCCACCAAGCGCCACAGTTCCCCCCATACAGTGTTTGTGTGTACGTTTTCAGATTCCTTGACCATGAAAACATATGACTAGCAATTGGATTCACAATGATAGGATTAGTGGTTCAGTAGTAAAAGCATTACCTCCTTGGCGGAGGTAATAAACTCAAGTGTTGCTGTTGTGTGCATCTCCTCCATCTCCAACCTCCCAGGCTGCGGGCGTTACAATTCATCGCAAAACCGCGTACAACCCACAGGCCAATGGGTTATGCGAGCGTTTTCATAGATCACTGAAAGCAGCACTCAGGGGTTCACTGACGGATGCAAATTGGGTAGACAGGTTGCCGTGGGTTTTATTGGGGTTGCGCTCCGCGGCAAAAGAGGATTTGGAAGCTTCCCCGGCAGAGAGCTTGTTTTTGTGCAGCCACTATGGCTGCCTGGGGAATTTCTGCCAAATAATCCCGCGCCGGACAGCTGCCCGTCTCAGCTTTTGCAGCGTAGCGCAAACACAGGCACGCTGCCGGGCCCGGCCCACCACTGTTTTCCGCGTGTTTTTGTACCTAAAACTTTGAAGAACGCGGAGTTCGTGTTCGTCAGACACGACGACCAGCGCCCTCCATTGCGCCTGCACACATGTTGAAAATGGCCCTATCTCACTATGTTAAAGAATCCTTTAAAAATTCCTGGATCCAGATGGTGATCCGGATCATCCCCAAAATTTAATCAGTTCTTCCTTGTACCATTTCCAACAACGCCTGAAAGTTTCATGGAAATCCGTCCAAAACTTTTTGAGTTATCTTGCTAACCAACAGACAGACAGACAAACAGACAAACAAACCCCAGCAAAAACATAACCTCCTGGCCTGCGGCCTGGCGGAGGTAATAAGGCAAAATAATGCCTAGAAGTGAGATATATACAGTAATCAAGTGTGGATTAATGGACCATCTTGAAATACGTGTCTACTGTGGTGAGTAAAAAATATACTGTATAAAGAATAGCGCTATAAACTGTGGTAGCTAATCTAGGATGGTGGACTGATTATGGGGCTATCGCGTCCAAAATACACTAAAATAAGGCAGAATAATGCTTGGAAGTGGGATATACAGTGCATCTGGAAAGTATTCACAGCACTTCACTTTTTCCACATTTTGTTATGTTACAGCCTTATTCCAAAAGGGATTAAATTCTTTTTTTCCCTCAAAATTCTACACAGAATACCTCATAATGACAACGTGAAAAAGTTTTTAGGGGATTTTTGCAAATTTATTAAAAATAAAAAACTAAGAAATCACTAAGAAATCACATGATGATGACTGCACTTTATTCTGCATCATCCTTTTTTGATGGCATATTCTAAGTTAATTATATTGTCTTTGTGTGTAGCTTTTTTTTCAGTTAATTGATTTACATTAGAAGACTGCGCGGCTCCATTGGTGGTTTGCTGAAACGCAAAACTGTGTCCGTTACCCAGCAGTCTCCCAAGTATTAGTGGGTTTTGCCGCATTGTTCCTGTTTTTTGCGGCGTTAAGGGAATGGGTTTTTAAAATATGTTTTTCTTTTTTAATTTGTTCTTTGTTTGGTTTGTTTTGCCTGCCAGTGTAGCCATTTACTGCCTAAGCCCATATATTTTAAAAAAAATTTTTTTTTTTTTTTTTTGAATGCAAGCTGGTTCCTCTGGATCAGGTGTGAGTCATCTCACGTTCACATCATGGAACTGTAGGGGTTTGGGGAAAGCTCTCAAAAGAGTAAAAGTATTTTCACATCTGAAATCATTGTCCTCTGATATAATCTTCTTACAGGAAACCCATATTCCCCCCACAGAACAGAGACGGTTGAGAGCCTTATGGATATCCCAGGTCTATCAATCTACCTTTTCCTCAAAGGCCAGAGGAGTGGCCATCTTAGTGCGCAGAACTATACCTTTTGTATTCAAGTCTATGGTGACCGATCCAGGTGGGAGATTTGTGCTTGTAATAGGTACCATAAACTCTATGCCATTGGCCCTTTTAAATGTATATGCTCCAAATTTTGATAGTCCGGATTTCTTCTGTAAAATTTTTCGTCTTGTTGCAGAACAGAATAACTGTAACATTATTATAGGAGGTGATTTTAATTGTTTCCTAGACCCTCATCTTGATAGATCTTCCATTACAACTGCTCCCATGTTAAAATCTGTGCCAGTCCTAAATAATCTTATTAAATCGCTAAATTTAGTGGATATTTGGAGGCATCAACATCCCTTGGACAGACAGTACTCCTTTTTCTCCCAGGTACATGGCAGTTTTACTAGGATTGATTATTTTCTCGTTGATTCCAATTTAATTACCAACGTTGTTAGTTCAGATTATAACAATATTTTAATTTCTGATCATGCCCCTGTGTCTGTTAAAATAAACTTCAACATGCTTGTGCACTCATATAATTGGAAATACAATCCGGCATTAAATTCAGATAAAGCTTTTTGTGAAAGCATCTCAAACAAAATTACAGATTTCTTACACTTTAATGATAATGGTGAGGTATCTGATTCCACATTGTGGGAAACATTTAAATCTGTTATTAGGGGTGATATTATCTCGTACCAGTCTTATAATAAAAAGGTTAAACAGAAGCGTATGTCTGAAATACAGGCCCAACTCCCTTTGTTGGAGGAATCATTTCGTATCTCAAAATCAGATGAAATACTAAAGAATATTGTATCTGCAAGACTTGAATACAGCCGCATTCTTGGTGAGCATGTTTGTAATCATATACGAAAGCTTAAACAAAAGCAATTTGAGCTTGGTGATAAAGCACACAGCGTACTCGCTAGGCAGCTGAGAGGTGTTCAAGCTGAACGGGCAATTTATAAAATTGTATCTAATGGAGAACTAATAACTGACCCTTTACAGATAAATAACACTTTTTATGAATATTATAAAAACTTATATACCTCTAAATCATCGTCATCAAAGGAAGATATATGGGGGTTCTTAAATAGATTGGATATGCCCACATTGAGTGAAAATGCCAAACAACAGTTGGATGCTGACTTCACATTAGAGGAGATCAAAGCTGCCATCCGTTCATTTCCAAATGGTAAGGCTTGTGGCCCTGACGGATTTGGCATTGAATTTTATAAAATTCACATTGATAAACTTGCTCCATTGTTGCTTCGTATGATAAACTCTTCCGTGAAGGAAGGATCATTCCCAGAGACATTATACGATGCGAACATTTGTCTACTGTTGAAGAAGGGTAAAGATGAAACAAATCTAGCTTCTTATCGCCCTCTCAGCCTTTTAAATAGTGACCAGAAAATTGTTGCAAAAGTTTTGGCAAACCGCTTGAACGAACACATTGGTTCCTTAATTCATAGTGACCAAACCGGGTTTATCCCCGAAAGGTTTGCATTTTCGAATACTCGTAGACTTCTGAACGTCATGTATTCTAACAACCCACCATATTCTGCTGTTGTCTCCTTGGATGCACAGCAGGCCTTCGATCAAATTGAGTGGGAGTATATGTTTATTACTCTTAAAAGATTTGGCTTTGGTGACAGATTTATAGCTATCGCAAAAATGCTTTATGCACATCCTAGATCATATGTACTTACTAACAACAATAAATCTGCCCCATTTTTATTACATTGTGGGACCAGGCAGGGCTGTTGTCTATCGCCAATGTTTTTTGCTCTGGCGCTTGAACCACTTGCTGTTGCCATCAGGATGGAGCCTGAAATAGTTGGGTTTAGATATAGCGCATCTGAATGCACTATTGGCTTGTACGCTGATGATGTCATTTTGACACTGTCTGACATTAAACAGTCTCTTCCACCTCTTCTCGAGATCATTAGGGAATTTGGTCAGTTCTCTGGTTTTACCATTAACTGGGAGAAAAGTGTTCTCATGCCTCTTTCAGATGGTCTAGATAAAACATTTCTCAACACATTACCTTTTAAAATATCAAATGAGCACTTTGAATATTTAGGAATCACCATCCCTAGGAATCCCAAACTTATTTTCAAATTGAATTTTATAAATAAGATTAGGGGCATGATTGAGAAATGGAAATTACTACCAATTTCTCTAATTGGACGAGTAAATATTGTCAAAATGATTGTACTTCCTAAATTTATATATTTATTTCAGAATCTGCCAATTTTTCTTACAGCATCTTTTTTTAAATTAGTTGATTCCATTATCATCTCCTTTATTTGGGCTGGCAAAACCCCCCGTGTCTCTAAATTACATCTCCAAAAACCCTCAGTCGAGGGTGGTCTTGGGTTGCCTATTATGAGACATTATTATTGGGCCTGCAACGCTAGGGCCTTGGTCTTCTGGTCCCAAGATAATCATAATGTGGATCAAATACCGTGTTGGCCTGCACTTGAATCTCATAACTGTCAATCCCTCATTGGTACATCTTTATCTGCTTTATTATTTAGCAAGGTCGACGTCCCTCTGAATGTGTTCAGACATGACTTTGTGCTGTACAATTCCTTCAGAATTTTGAAACAAATTAAGAAGATATTGCATCTTCCTGACCTTTCTATATATGCACCTATATGCCAAAACCCTGCCTTCAAACCAGCTTTATCAGATCCTGTGTTCAGGCAATGGTCAAATAAAGGTATTCTTTTAATAAAGGACCTGTATATCAATAAGGACTTTGCATCTTTTACACAATTACAAATGAAGTTCAATCTCCCACCTTATCATTTTTTCAGGTACCTGCAGATTAGACATTTTGTACAACAGTCTTTAACCCATTTTGTCAAACTTCCTGTACAACATGATTTCTATGAGGTTTTGAGAAAACACCCAACCTCCAAGCATTTAGTTTCAGAATTCGTTAATCTTTTCTCTTGGCCAACGTCTTCGACCCATGTCAAGGAGGCATGGACGAGGGATGCAGGTATAGAGATCTCAAATGATCTATGGGAAAGAGCCTTAGTTGGTATTCATTCATGTTCAGTAAATGCCAGACTTCAGCTAATACAATTTAAAGTAATACATCGATTACATTACTCTAAGACCCGCCTTAATAGACTTTTTCCGACCATTTCACCACTATGTGACAAGTGTAAAATAAGTGATGGTACTTTGTCATTTATTTTTCTCCTGCCCCTCGCTTAAAAATTTTTGGTCTCAGATTTTTAATTTGTACAGTGTCATATATAAAAAAGTCATAATACCTGATGTCTTAACAGTAATACTTGGTTGTTCAGATCAAACTTTGCTCTGCTCACAGTCACTTCAGCATGCTATTAGGTTTGGCATGATTGTTGCGAAGAGGGTCATTCTGAAAGAATGGAAGGCCAATACGCCGCCCAGTTATATTAAATGGCTTAATGATTTGGCATCCTGCTTGTACCTTGAAGAGATTCGATATCATTTGTCTAATACTCAAGATATGTTTACTAAAATTTGGGGACCATTTATGGATCACATTAAGAAAAAGAAGACTCAGCCTGTAACATGAAAGGATTGTATCATGAAACTTGCTTAGCATGGACTGCTTACACTTTTGTAGTTATATGGGCTTTGTGTAACAATCACTTATTTCATTGTGTATTTTCTTGAGCACTGGCAGTGTTTTTTTGTTTTGTCTTATTTTCAAAAAAACTGAATAAAATATATATTGAAAAAAGAAATCACATGATAAATCTTTTTTTTTTCAACATGGACGCTGCTGGTGGCGCTGCTCTGCTGCGACCCAGGCTACCCTGTGCTGCTACTGTGTGTGTATGTTTGTAGTACTTAGTTTGTAGTACTTAGTTTTTAGTGCTCAGTTTGAAGTATTACAGTGATGTTTTAGCTAAAGGGACTGCTTGTGATCTGGTTGCTCAGGATAATATATGCCACTGTACCCAAGTGGACTGGGACATGAGGCCGACCACGCTCCTGAGCTATACTCGAGACCAGCTCCTGCTTCTTCGTTCCAGCCACGTCTCGGCACCCCTCCTGCCTAGGGAGCTCTTACAAAATCCGACGGGAGGACGTAGAAGCCGGTCGCAGAAGAGAGGGAAACGTGGCAGAGTACGACAGAGACTGCGGAGGAGAGAGAACAGGCCGCCACTGCCATCCATGCTGCTCTGTAATGTCCGCTCACTGAAGAGCAAAATGGAAGAACTCAAAATCAACGCCCGGTTCCTATATGAGTACCAGGAGTCATGCCTGCTCGTTTTCACGGAATCGTGGCTTCAGGAGGACGTACCCGACTCGCTCCTATCCGTGGACAGCTTCTCCCTGGTGCGGCAGGACAGGGACGCGCTCTCCGGTAAGATCAAAGGAGGAGGTATTTGTGTGTACGTTAAGAATAAATGGTGTTCACAGTTCACTATGAGAGAGTCGCTTTGTACCCCGGACATGCTGTGCTTAAGCCTGAGACCCTTTTATCTCCCCCGTGAATTTGGAAACATTTTATTATGCACCGTTTATATCCCGCCCAGTGGGAACGCTTTCAATGCGGCGAACGCTATCATGGACACTGTACACAGACAACTGGAACGCACTCCTGAAGCACCTTGTTTGATTTTAGGGGATTTTAATCACTGCAAACTGGATGCGGCACTGCCTGGCTTCAGCCAATATGTGAACTGCAGTACAAGGGGAAAAAATATTTTGGACAAATGCTATGGGAACGTCAGAAATGCCTATACAGCAAGGGTTAAGCCCCCCTTGGGGTCCTCAGACCATAATGCGGTTCATCTGATTCCTACTTACAAGTCTTTGCTTAAAAGCAGCAAACCACAGACAAAGACAATCTTCATATGGGACAATGAAGGCATAGAAACTTTGAGAGGTTGTTTCTCTTGTACCAACCGGGAACTCTTCCATAACTTGGAGTTGGAGGAGGCCACAGATACCTTAACTGAGTACATAAAATTCTGTAAAGAAAATGTTTTACCTCAGAAAGTAATCACTATGTACCCTAATAATAAGTCTTATATTTCCAAGGAATTAAAACGGTGCATAGTACAGAAAAAGATTGCTTTTAAGAATGGGGACATGTTAAGTGTGAAAAATATACAGAAAGAAATTAATTACATACTAAGAACAGCTAGAGATGAGACGAGGAAGAAATTTGAATCTGATTTGAATTTGAATTTGAATGCCTAGGAAAAAGCTCTAGGAAATTGTGGGACTCAGTTAAAGTAATGACAAAGATGACTCCATCCAAAAGCTGCATTAATGTAATGAATGAGGAAGAAAAGGCAAACGAGTTGAATAATTTCTTTTGCAGATTTGAGACTAGAGATTTTTCTCATGAACAAAAAGCTGCTCTGGATGCTATATCAGTATTAGGCTCTGAAAAAATTATAGTTGACCAGCGTGTTGTGGTAAGATTTTTCTCACGTATGTGCCCCAGGAAGGCATCTGGACCAGACAGGATCTCTGGGCAATTACTGAAGTCATGTAGTGAGGAGCTAGCAGAAGCCTGGAGTCCCATCTACCAGAAGTCTTTATATACGTGTTCTGTCCCAGTAATTTGGAAAAGCTCTATTATAATTCCTGTACCAAAAAAAAGCAAGCTGCAAAGAGAATAATGACTGTTGTCCTGTTGCACTGACCCCACTGGTAATGAAATGCCTCGAGAAGATTGTCATTGACATTCTAAAAACTGATTTTGGAGGACTTTTGGATCCTCTGCAGTTTGCTTATAAAAATAATAGAAGCACAGAGGATGCCATTTTAACCTTAACCCATTCTGTGTTTAAACATTTGGAGGAGACAACCTCATATGCACATCTTTTATTGGTTGATTTTAGTTCAGCTTTTAACACACTGCAGCCACACCTTTTAATTAAGAGGTTAAATGATTTTAAAGTGCATCCTGTCATTATTAAATGGTACCACTCATTTTTAACTTATCGTAAACAGCAAGTTAGTGTAAATGGAACTTTATCTAAATCCAGAACCCTCAGCACAGGAGCTCCCCAAGGCTGTGTTAGTTCACCGTTTTTGTTCACCTTGTACACTGATGAGAGCAGAAGTGTCTATCCAGGCAATCAAATTATTAAATTTTCTGATGGCACTGCTATTTTATCACTACTTCAAAAGACTCATGATCTGTCAAGCTATTTTATAGAAATTCAGAGGTTTGTCAATTGGTGTGATGACAGTCATCTCATTTTGAATACTGATAAAACAAAAGAGATGGTGTCTGACCCTCGGGGAGTTGGTGACCACAGGCCTGTGGTCATCCACAACCACACTATAACACAGGTTAGTTCCTATAAATATTTGGGAGTATTTACTGACAATTCATTAACCTGGAGCACACATATTGATTACCTCTGTAGTAGACTGCAACAGCGGCTGCATTTCTTGCATAGATTAAGAATACATGGCGTTGATAAAAGGATTATGCTAATATTTTACCAGGCTGTGTTGGAGAGTTGTATTAGATACAGCATTGCAGCTTGGTTTGGCAACCTCTCTGTGAAACTGAAGAACAGAGTGTTCCGTTTAATTCATACAGCATGTAAAATTATTAGAGTTAAAGAGTATTTACCCATGCAGATCTTGCACGACCAGGCAGCCTGTAGACAAGCTCAAAAAATAATCAGTGACATGAGCCATGTACTAAACAATGAATATGTGCGGCTGCCCTCAGGGAGGAGATATAGAGTCCCCAAGTGCAGGTTCAATAGATACAAGAACTCATTTATCCCGACGTCAGTAAAACTTTTAAACTCAGATAAATAGGTCAGGGACACTTATAACTCCTGTTCTTAATGACTGCTGTTATATATTTATTTATGTATGT